>JALRMH010000009.1:122910-629654 GCA_026119935.1 Endothia cerciana | reverse complement strand
GTCCCCCCCCCCCCCCCCCCCCCCCCCCCCCCCCCCCCCCCCCCCCCCCCCCCCCCCCCCCCCCCCCCCCCCCCGCCCCCCCCCCCCCCCCCCCCGGCCTGATCAATCAACAAGATGCATAGTGAGACGGGGGTTGAGGTATCCTGATCCACCGGCAAAATCCCAGAGGGACTGGGGGCTGGCAGTGCTTGGCAGTTTCTTTTCCAACGATACAGTTCAGACACCCGCCAAGGTGTCCAGGCTGCGGCGGCTCGAGGCCCGGTTGAGTCAGTGGCTGCATTGACGGATTGCGCGGTCAGGGAATGGGGGAGCACGATAACGCCTCGCCAGAGACTCGGCAAGTATTATTCGGATACGGATGAAGACTTGGAAAGCCTGCATTCCAGCTAAGCGGACCTGGGCCTGCAGGTCATCGGGGCTCATCAGGCTGGCTTACCTGAGGCTCTGAGCGTAGTACATGATTCGTCAAGACCCCAGTCAAAGCGCCAGATGCGGCAACTCGTCTTATCGCCTTGTGGAGACACGACCGGCGCCCTCATAGACCATTATCTCGAGATGGATGTGCATTGGAAGGGGTGTTGAAAGCTAGGGATAACCAAGAAAGCGAAATGGCTGCGGGAAATCTGCTTTGCTTCATAGAACAAGGTATACATCGAGAAACGTCAAGAACATCTGGCAACGAGTCGAACAATCTTTCAGTCTAAAATGGTCTGATGACATGGCATCCACTTTTTGCGGTCTCTAAACCCAAGACCAAGAGCAGGATTCACGGATGAAATTTCAAAACTGGCCTCTCAGATTGTAACACCTGCTAGAAGGGAACACTATTTATCAGAAAAAAAGTACACGCAAGGGCCAAATGGAGGGCAATATGCCGTGTCGTGCCGTAATTTACCACGCATGCCCAGGTAGACAGCAGAACACTGAACGACAGTCCTCGTCCGCCAAGCCCGACAGACTTTAACGGGCGAAGCAGGCGCTCATGAGAGAAGTATCCACCATATCGGCGGCCGTGGTGCCAGTGGGTGTCAGGGTCAGGGCGTAAGTGCTGTCGAAGCCACCGGCCGCCCAACCGACGTAGCCGAGGTAGACGTCGCTGTTCTCATTCAGGTAGGCAAGCTCCTGGCAGACGTAGGTCTCGCAGGAGGCGGTGTTGCCACCACCAGTCTCGGAAAGGATGGCCTGGCGGTTATTGTCGCGCAGCCAGGTGGCGAGGGGAGTGAAGGCGTCGTCGATGTTGTCGGTGACGCACTCCGTAGAGGTACCACTGTTGTCGGAGTCGAGGTACCTGTGATCGGACTGTCAGCCCCTATAGCTGGTAAGCTGGCGGGGAATGAGGAGACTTACTTGTGCACATCGAAGATCAGGTTGTCAGTAGACCCATCGGGGTTGGTGACGTTCAGCAGGTAGGGGCCGGCCTCGGTAGGAAGAGTCTCGGCGGAGGAGTACGAGCTACCGGGAAGGAGGAGGGTGTGGTCAGGGGCGACGGCGCGGATGGCGGTAACCACGGCCTGGACGGTCTCGGCCCAGGTGGAGACAGTCAGGTCGTGAGGCTCGTTCATGATCCCGAAGAAGACGTTCGTGTTGTTGGCGTACTCGGTGGCGAGGGAGGTCCAGAGGGCTGCGAACTCGTCGTTGGTAGGACCGCCCTGGCCGATGATCTCGCCGTCCCAGCGGGCATAGTTGTGGATGTCAAGGATGCACTTCGCGCCGGTGTCGAGGCAGCTCTGCATCAGGTCATCGTATTGGGCGCTGCTGCATATTAGCAACTTTTTTTCTATCTCAATAACAACCGGCAGCGTTCGGGAATGAAAGCCACTCACAAGTTAGTGGCATCGAGGTCACCACCGACGACGGCGTTTGTGAGATATTGCCAGCCGACTGTGATTCTGAAGATGTTGAGGTTGTCCGCAGAGGAGAAATGCTGCATCTGAGCGGCACCAGTGCTCGGCACGGTGATCCCATCAACAGTGCAGGTTCCGTCAGTCGAACATCCGAAGTCGAAACCAGCGATGTTGACACCGGCATAGGTCGTGTTACCGCTCGTGCTGGTCGCGGTCGACGAAGCAGCAGCAGCAGCCGACGAGGCAACCGACGAGGCAACAACGACGATAGAAGAGCTAGACTCGGCAACGGAGGACACAGCAGCCGACGAGGCCGGCAGTATGGCCGCGCTGGTGCTAGCGACAGCTGACGAGACCGATGCCACGACAGAGGTAGTGTCGACGACGCTGGCCGTCGCAGACGAGAGCGGCGACACAGTCGCCGAGTTGATGGCTGAAAGAGTTGCAGTTGCTGCCGTCAAGGCGGAGCTGAGAGTAGACCTCTTCACGCAAGGCATTTTGAGGGAGTGGATGTCTAAAGACGAACGAATGTAAGGATCGACAGTGACCAAGGACGGTCCAGAGAAAGGAAAGAAAGCGCTTCAAATCGGACCCGGTCCGGAGTGAAGAAAGATTGTGAGTTGTGAGTGAAAGAAGTCGTGAAGGGGAAAGGCAGGAGCCGCCTCAAACCACACAGCGGCACTAGATGTTTTTATCCCAAGAGTCAAGATGAGAACGAGATAAATACAAGCAGCAATGACAGTACCGTACGTAGTAAGCCCTGGTCATGGCGACCTGGTCCGAGGATCCGGGGGCCGGGGGGCAGGTGGATCCAGGCCCAAGGAGTCGGGTGGGTCATGGAATGCTTGATGATTCTTTCACAGGGGATTCGCGGCAAGGATGGGGTGAGGCTGTTGCGATGCTACAGACCTTGATCGACTGAGAGTTTTCTGCATGACACTCACGTTTCGGGTTGCCCTGTCCTCGAGACACATCGAGATTGGGATCAGCTCTGGGATCATTTGCAAAACACGTTCATCCGTCTGTTCATGATCGACGCCAAGCGGCACATCGTCGAGCATCATCCGCAAATACACTAAAAAAGTGGCGGAGAGATGAGTGTTGGCCCTCTAGGAATACATGCTCATAAGCAAGCTGGACCCATAATTCGTTTAGCGGTCAGAAGGATGAATTCGGTGCTTTCGGCTCGCACCCTGTCGAATCTAGACAATCCTTTCCTGTGCCCAGCGTTTCAGATACCACAAAGCCAATTTCCCACCTGGGATGACATCCACCAGGCCTAGCGAAGGGGGTGGAATGACCGCATAGGGGATGTCACGACCCTAATAGCCACTAACTCTAGCATCTGGTTAAACTTATTTCTCCGCGGAGATGAAAGCTGCAGAAGTCCACCTACACCCTATGTGAAATGAGCACCGGACACAACTCCCAACTCCATGTGGGCATGGCATACCGGACTCGAAGCGCCACGCACCATCAAGTGTCAGCCCCTGACATGCATACTGCAGCAGGCCCCTGCCATACGTCTGATGAGGCGCCGAATGATGCTGCATGGAGTTTTCAGGGGCGCGATCTCAACAGCCCGGCATGCCCATGTTGCAATGCACATGCACCCTATTGCTGGCTTCATCCCTCCTTGCCGACGTCACCTGTATACTAGAGCAGCCAGGCATGCAAGCTTCCCACCATAGTAAAGTCGCAGCAAAACCCTCCTTAGCGATTTGTATCAAGGCCGTGACCCGTGGTGGGAAGTTTCCAGGCTATACCAAGACCCGATCCACTTGTTGTAGGTGTCCCATTGCTTTACTACTCAAGTAGAGCTTTTCTACTCCCGCAATACTTACTAGTCCATGTTCATCCCCAGTGGTATCGACGCTAGCAGGAGAACCCATAATGGAGCAATAGCATGTAAGCCAGCGATAGCTCGGTAAATGGATATATATGTTGATAGGTTGAGGGCAGTCGATGACCAAATGATTAGACCCGTATCTGATTATTCTCTCTAGATCTTGCTTCTCTCATTATAGGGAGCCTCGAAGACGCTTGGGCCGAGGATAGGGTAGGTTGGTCGAGGAGCTGTCCCAAGTGATGCCCGGGTCGGTGGCCTGGTACGTGCCCGGGAAACTCACGAGGTCGCTGACTGTAGTAGAGCCTCTCTCCCTTTCTTAAGAGAAGAAACACCGCTGGAATATACCGGGGGAACCACCATCACTTGGCTACCTACCGTTTTCCACATGACCATGTCCAAGGACGAGGCCGGCGCTCGCCAGAGCTGGGAGAACGTACTTCACCTTGTAGGAACGAAACGTGGTATTGCAAGACGGCTTAATGAGTAACCTGACCGAGCAGGTGGGATGATGGAATGAGTACCTAGGTACAGCGAAGTCAAAAGAATGTAAGTTTTGAAAAGAACTGACGATTCCTAGGCTCAAGCTTCAACTCTGAGCAAAACAACAAAACAGCAAGTGGACAGAAGCGAAAGAGAGAGTCCAGAAGATAGCTACTCCAGGATCCGAGGCGTTCATACTCTTTTAAGCAGGTGTCTTGCCTTGTTCACTCTGTACATACGGCCAAGCATCCAGGACCGTCTCGTCATTTCACCACCTGCAGCCGACGCCTCAGACTCGTGAGCCTCGCTCCGGGGTCTAGACCGAGTTTGACCGAATTGTCCCAAGAGGCTCAAGTGCCTCTGGCACTTACTTCCGTCGCCCAAGATCATTGCCAGGTTTGTCGGAAGCGTAGGAAATGCTGTTTGTGTTTCAAGCGACATGCGTTTAATGAACCACTATCCCAGTCAGGGGCGCCCCACCTCGGAGCGCCTCCGAGCTGTCTGATTTCCACCAACTGGATCTAGGCTCTGTGTAGATCGCAGCGATGACAGCTGTGGATCATTGTGGCCCGGCATAATATCCAGGGTAGTAATAGTAGGAATGACGCCCGCGACGGTGAGCACCACCAGCCAACAAGAAGTCACAGTCGGAACAAACTCAAGGATTGACTGCCTCAAGGGTAAAGAATCGAGGCTCGTCACTATCAGAAGAATGGTCGATACCTATACTCAAAACAGTATTCGGCAAAGTCCGTCGGCGTTACCAGTCAGCCAGTCAGTCATGCAATGTCCCAACCATCACCGTGCACTTCATGGTCGCACCAGCTTTGGAGCAAGGTATTTCGGCCCACCTGTCCAGCCAGACTGTACATTGTGCTTCCCGCAGTGAAAATCCGCCTGAGAAACAGCGCAACCTTGAAGGTTGGGTTGGCCCAGCTGGCCATCGAGACCAGTCACCGAGGAATTGCCTTGTACTAATTAGCCACCATCCGCCCTTAATGACCCGCAGACTCCGGCGACTAGTCACGGCTGTGCGATGGATAGACAGCAGACTAGTCTCGACGGCCCATTATATGGCCAACAGACTAGTCCCAACGGCCCATCTGCCTATCTGATGGACAACGGACTAGTCCCCCACGCGCACTCTTAGGGATCTTGACCGGTCTATGCGGACAACACTTATCGATTCCTCTTTGCAATTGCGTATACCAGATATCAAGCAGTAATTCTCATGCCCTCGTGCGTCACTGACTAAAAGCTGTCACTTAGATTGTTTTGTTCTCGCGCAGAAGTCCAAGATCCAGGGGCTGTATAAGGCTTGGATTCCGGACCAATACGCCGATAAGTCAGAGACTGTGATTCGGAAATACATCAACGACATGTCCGCCGAGAGCAAGACGTGGGACGCAAGCGAAACATTCCGTTTTGGCATGTGTAGGGCAGGCATGTGCGCTCCTGATCCCCAATGCACTACTGCCCAAAATGGAATCGGGTGTGAATCCGTACGTCTTTTACGCACAATGTTTCGAGAGCTAGACGAGATGAAGAAGGAGATGGCGACATTGAACCAAACGTATGAGACGGTCGATTATAAGACGGTAGCTTGGACTAAGCAATGAACTTTGGAACTGTGATAAGGAGCACCAGGATCGTGTATACCCAAGGTCGGATCTGCCCTGCTTAGCTACAATGGGAATTAGGCGGGGAACGTTAAGTGTTTCGACATCTCAGTGGCACTTAGGAGGGTTTGGCTTATTTTTGTTTGAATTTTTATTTACTCTGAGAGAAAAAGCTTATAGCACGCCGGTCGTAACTATATAGAAACAATGGTCCTTGAATCAGAATACTTAGTGTCACGGTCCGAAGGGTCTGACAATGCACTGAGGGCACGTTGATTCCGTACGAAGAGGTAATATTTCAGAAAGGTCGCCTATCGAAAAGAAAGAAAGAATAAATCGGACGTCGGCTGGCCCCACCTGTTGCATCCTCCTTTCCTCATTGTTAATCACGCCGGACCCTGCACGTCGGCACGACTGGTCACCACGGCCTTCACAATTTGTTAAGTGGGAAGTCTTTTCGTTGGCATCAAGAACGCGTCATCTTTTGCTCGCTCGCTAACTATCTGCAGTCTTCACTTCGCCACCCTCTTGAAGTTTCTCGTGCTTCAACGACGCCCCTTTCTACCAGCATCTCGCACCTTGGCCTCGATACGAGCGGACCGTCGGACACCTGACGTCGTCTGACATTTGCCGTTGTGTACGGCTGATTTGCTACGTAGGGACTTAGGGACCGCCTGAGAATGCAATTGTGTTGGCGGGGCACCGGCTGTGCTTTCTGTGCTGTGAGGGCTGCCTTTTCATCTATAAAAATAAAAATAAAAATAAAAATAAAAAAAAACGACAAGTCTGGTGAGAGGGAGGTGAGGCAGGCTATGGGGTGTGGGCAGGACTTACGCTCCCTGCGACGGAAGACCTGCCTAAATGACCTCACCCAGCCGTCCTCGGTGCTGATATCAGGAAGCCCATAGTCGCTGCTATCACTGTCATCGAGACTGTCGTAATCCAAAACCACGTCGTTGCGGTGCTGGGCAGTCAGAGCCTCGGGACTGCGTTGAAACTTGTTTGGCACCTGGCCATGAATTGAAGCTCCCATGGAGGTGCATGCCAGGGTTGAAACTTGGCCGTGAAGAACAGTAACAAAGTTGGGAGTTGAAAAGTTGAACACCAGCTGCACCCTACAGCAGAGTAGTAGCGTCTGAGACATCAATACACGAGTACATGCGTGTCAATCTTACCGCGCAACTTCAGAGGCGCAATCTTTTGGGGAAAGTATGATACGGTGGTAGGCTGAGTTGGTCTGATCAAGCCTTTACCGAAAGCCAAGCATGTGGTTTGGTCCAGGACAGCCAGTACAACAATCGATCCTTTTGCCCAGGCGGGTGCTCCAATGTGGTGTCACAGCCAATAATGTAGCCATAGCCGACGCCTACCTTTGTGAGACATGGTGCGGGAGAGCGATCCTCCATAGATTTATGACATGGCCCAAATCTAACCCTTTCTAGATTTTCGCCGAGAGAAAGATGACAAACTCTATGGTAGATTCGGATGATGCACCCTCCCACCGGTGCTGATTAATGTCTGTAACTCCTCATCCAAACATGCGTCTTCGCAGTATGAGCTTAAGGATGAGGGCCGTAAGTACTCCATTTAGAATCTTCACGAGTGGCACAGAGCTGAGTGCATGTGCCATCGGGAACAATACGCCCCGGAGACGGGCCTAGACTAAGGGTATAAGAAAGCGGGATCTTGTTGCACGAGGTGTTGTTATTAATACGAAGGCTCGACGCGATCGGCTTGCAGATGAATGTAGATCCGCCACGCGGCAGTCATTGCTTCCCAGCCAAAGGATCCGAGCTGCATATAAGTCTGATGCTCGTAAACAATCGCATTCGAGTTCGGATGTGTTGAACAAGATCTGACATGACCATCACCCCCGATACTACTTATCTGATGTTAGAACCAGGACGTGTAATCATTCCTTTGGGCAGCAGCCACAAATTTGCCGAGCAGAATCAATATTTTGAAATTACTTCGGCGAGGCCAAGCTGTCAACTCCTAGATGTACCAACGTCTCGTTTATGATAGGCATGTACTGCTAATGACCTGTCCTGTGATAATTTTAATGCTCTTATACGATGATCCGCGGATGCCTGGTGCTCACTACTGCATCTATTATGAAGATAGGTCCCTAGAGCCTGCAGAAGTATGGCACATCGTCAAAGCACGGCGCTGGATGCTTATGAAGTGGATTCGAGAGAAGGCCGAGAGCTCGTCGCAGAAGCAAGATCCATTCAGAGGGAGTTCCCCTTTACTTCCGCTGCTTCCTTCTCCTTCCAAGCCTTCTCCGCTTCCGCTTGCTTCTGCTCCTTCTTTTCCTCTTCCTCCTTTGCTTTCTTCTTTTTCCTGTAAGCCTCCGCCGTGTTATGTTGGGCTGTAAGCCGCCCCCTTTCGGTCTCGGCCATCGCACAGGCCTCCGCGGTGCATAACGGCCCTGGGAACAATGGTCAGCCTCTAGGCCAGCACTACCACGCACAGCATACAGGGTTAAATACATACCTGTTGATGCCCAGTTTGAGCAGCACGTGCCCGGGGCGCAGATGCTGGACACCCTCCATTCTCCACCCCAATCGTTCGTGAAGGTCTCGACGTAGCCCGGTGGTTTGCATCGGAAGTTGAAAGCGCCTAGCCACCAGGTCGGGTATGCCATACTTGATGCTGTGAAGAAGCCCAGGACGAGCGTGAATATCCGGAAGTCCCAGAGCATGATAGCGACGGCGTGGTTGGCGATTGGGGGTTGCGTAAGCTTAGCTCAGTCTCGACTGGGCGCGGGATTTCGTTCTTGTCCCTTCCGCGCTTCCGAAACCTGACGCCACCCAACTCGAATGGGCACAACGCCGTCGGTAGATCCGAGCTAATACCAAGGGTCACTGCGGATTTTACTCTGTTAGGGCCCGCTCGAGAAGAATGGAAAGGATCACGTTCGTGGACTGAATGACAGATTGAACCTCAAAGATGTAGATGGACAGTCTTGGGTGACAAGTTGGAAGACAGGAGGTCAAACGAAGCCTAGGCAATTCTGATGCAATGTAAGCCCCTGATGAACGCCATCAAGAACCCTGCCAGTGTTTCAAATTACATCCGATAACGTCAACCGGACGCGCAACCAACTTCGGGTATAATAAACCTTCTCAGTGCGTCCAACCGCTCTTTTGAGTTTGTGGTAGACGTGCTCAATACAGCACTGACCCCCCACCCCCCCGGATATCCAAACCCGTATTTCTTACCTGGGCGACATCATGTTAGGATTAGGGGGAAATGACAGCTCATCATACGTCTATTACACAACCTCAACGCCCAGGCTTTAGATCTTACGACGAACAAGTCAAACATCATGCAGCTTCTGCATGACTATAATATTCCAATATACGAACATTGATTTTAAGACTGATGATGGTCGTCTTCTGATAGCTTAGTCATTAGTAAGGATTCTTTTATATAGGCTGTCGGCGATTTAGCTCGAGTGATGTGGCCCCCTGAATCGGCAGTACCCTGATCATCTGCTACCGGTATCAGGCGCTAATAAATTACACCCAACGTTCCTGTATCAAGGTTTAGACTTCCGAAAATGGCAGCCTAGACTCATCATTTACTGGAACCCCCCAAAACAACCCGACAAGTACATTTTTGACAAAGTATATGGATTTCTCAAGGTTTACCATATACACATGCTTATTCAACATATGCACTGCGGTAGTAATATAGGAAAAGTCCATCCTTATATATCCGGTACTTCAGACTGGATCATCTTGGATCAACTACTGAGCCTTATTGATTTATACCCCAATCTTGGGTTTACATCATCCTGTCCTGTCACTTAGCACATACTTCTCTCTGGACGTCCCCATTGTACTTGAAGCCTAGTCTCATTTTGGCATATAGTAGCTTAAAATGGAGAAAATACCAGCTATGGGCCATATGCAAGCCTGCAAATTTCCACGATGTGACAAGTCGTGGACAGTATTGAACTTACAACCGACCTTGTTAATAACGTCAATACAACACTGCAGCGACGACACCTTTGCCCCAACAAGACCTCTGCACTGCCGACATCTGCTGCTTGACAATGCTAGCCACTGCCCAGCCCGACGCATACTCGCGTCTCGCCATAAGCTCCTAGGAGGCGCTCAAGCCCTGCGCCGATGCCGACGGCCAGCAGAACATCCTCCACATTGCCAGCAAAGACGGTTCTATTACAATCAAGAACTTCGATCATGCCAGCCCAGAGCTCACCGCCGTCTTGTCCCGCTACATGGACTTGATGGCCGCCGACCGTCGCGCCCAGGCCCGCTCGCCAATACCTCTGGTTCGGCGGCTTCATCGCCCTCCTCGTCGCAGTCCCTACTCTGTGGTTCACTGGTGCCAGAGACACAATCCAGACAGCCAGCGAGCACTGGAAGGCCAAGTAACCTGACCTGCCTCAGCTGTACCAAAGCTCCTATGCCCCATCCCTCGCCCCCCGCGGATCTCTATTATTAGTTCACCTGCTAATTCGACTATTTATAGATACTGGTTATGACCCATCCAACATGCAGGTTATAACACAGATCATGCGGAACAGCGGGACCGGATGCCAGATATCGGGATTCAATACTAGACAAAGCGGCGCTTATATAACACAGGGATTAGGGTTATAAACAGCTAATCAGAAAAGGATTATTGAACCGGAATCAGGGCGAAGTCGCACGACACAACGACCTAAGTCAAGGTAGCAAAGGGCTCAGTCAGCCCTGGCGTGCCTGTGTAGGAAAGAAAACGCGATAAAGGCTCGAGGGCCTAAAAAATCGACACGATAACAGTACCTAAGGTCTAAACAGGTTATTAAGAAGAGAAGAGGAATTAATTTTATTATATCTATCTAAAAATGAGGTATGGAGGATATCCCTCTTTACAGATAGGAGAGTACCCTTAACGACCTACACCTACCGGACCATAGCACTACCTACCACAACAATATATTCGGCTTTTTAGACTGAATAGCTAGTCGCGCTATTTATTCAAAAGCGAGAATAGTTGGGATAGTTACTTATCCAAACTATTCATTAGCAAGGATAATTAAGTCCTGAACTATTCTTCCATGATTGGCTGAGCTCGTAACCCTATCCCTGGATTACTTAAGCGCTATCCTGTCCGATGTTGGATCTTGATATCCGGCATCCAGATTTTATTGTTCCGTGTGGCCCGTTTCGTGACCTGCATGTTGGATGGGTCATAATATTACTGCAGTGCTCATTATACAACTCTGCTGGCTGTCTCCCACCAGGAGGGGTCGTCGTTGGGCGCCTCTGCCGCCTCCCCCCTCGCCGGCAGCCGGGCCAGGCTGGCTGCGTCGAGCACTGCTTGTTGAATGCCGCAAGCGAAAGCTTGTTTTGATAACGATCCAGGGCTTCCCATGGTTATCTGGCTAGTTTTCAAAAATATCCTTTATTGCTAATATAGTTAGTTATGCGAAACCCCCGTAAAATCCCGCCCATGGGAAAGTTTATATTCGTCTCTATATATATAATTACTCAAAGAAAAAGTAAGAAAAAAGCTTAAGGCCAAGGCATAATATGGGTCTAGAGGGAGGAAGCCTCTGATTGAAGGAAAAAGAGAAACCGGCATACTCAAGAGAATTCCAGACTCTTGAATGCTGCAACCGAAAGCTTATTTTGATAATGACCCAGGGCTTTCCATGGCTAGTTTCTCAGAATACTCTCTATTGCTGATATGATGAATTACGCGAAACCTTCGTAGTATCCGGCTTACGGGGAAATTTATATTCGTCTATATATATATATATATAATCACCCAGTCCTCCTTTTGGGCAGTTCAGCCGCAGCCTCATAATGACAGTGCCGCCCAGACACTAAGTCTTTGATAATTGAAGCCGCCAACATGTTCGCACGTTCGTTAATTCCTCTGCTCGCCGCATCGGCACTTCCTAGCATTCAGGGCTTGGCCATTCGTCAGTCTCAGACCCCAGTATGGCTTACACTCCCACCTACGCCAGAATTACCGGCTCCAATCACGGAAGCGAAGACGCCAATCGACGGCGTTCAGCTATGGATGCAACAGTACAATGCGGAAGCCGGCAGTACTCCTATTGTCATGATCCATGGGGGCTTAGGTTATTCGGCGTATTTTGGCGCCGTCATATCTCGCCTGATTGAGGGTGGTCATTATGTTATTGCTGTCGACCGCAGAGGCCACGGGCGAAGCACATTCAATTCCGCTGACGTATTTACGTTCGACATGTTCGCACAGGATACCTTTCAGTTGCTCAGCCAGAAGGGTATCAGCAAGTACAACGTCGTCGGCTGGTCGGATGGAGCCGCCACAACGCTGGCGGCATTGCTAAACAGCACGATTGAAGCGCATATTGAGCGAGCGTTTGTCTTTGGAGGCTTCTCTGTGCCTGAGGATACGAATGCGACATTCACCGACACCGCAATATATAGCGAATTTGTATCGCGTTGCCAAACAGAACACAGCACGCTGCAGCCAACTGCCAACTTCACCGAATTTGCGACAAAGGTGGGGACGTTGGAAGCAACCCTTCCACAGTGGACCGATGCAGATCTTGCAGAGATCAACGGCAGTAAGGTCACCATCGCAGGCGCAGAATACGAAGAGGTAGTTAATCGGGATGTTGCTTCGCGCTTGAACAAGGCTATCGCGGGAAGTAATCTGGTCATACTGAAGAATGTGAGCCATTTTGCGCCATTGCAAAACCCTGACCAGTTTACCAAGGCTGTTGAAGACTTTCTATTAGTATAACATACCAGATGATTCATAGGATAGGAAGGCATAACAACGCAAGATGTTTCTGAGGAATTGTAGGCTAGAGATAATTTGACTTTTACTATATAACCCTGGTTTTAACTGGATTATAAACTGTTGAGATTGCATAGGATTTGCATGCAATATACTAAAATGCCTCTATATTTTGCTATTTTTATGTTGAGCTAATTTTCGAGAGCAGGCATCAACTAAATCGATCACCTTCGCTGGCCTGGATCACAAGCGCAATGCAGACACTAGTCCCTACAAAGTTATCGTTATGAGCCGCATTTGAAGCCACGGGTTGATACAGTTCCCTATCACATGGATTATGCTAATGGAAAAAAAAAATACCAGAGTGAAAATTGGTCTACTTCGCCCGTATAGCAAGCCTGCCGGCTTAAGGTACGTAAAAGTTCTAGATACGCTAAGAGGGCGAGTGACTAGAAGATAAGACGAGTATCCCGTAAGTCAAAGCACCCCCTTGTGGACACCCCCCCCTTATGGACACCCCTGGCCAGCCACACCACCCACATATATAGATATTGATTTATATACATTTCTCTTCCTATCCATCTACCACGATGCAATCCTCCTCATCAGTAGATAATTCGACATCGCTCTCTTCATCCTGACTATCGTTATCTCGATTAACTGAATTTTGAGCCCTCTGTATAGCCTCAATGCTTGCAAACCTCGAATTCGGACTGATATCGACCTTTCTCCTTTTATTAGGCCTCTGAGCCTCAATTTGTCTTTTCAGTGCTTTATTTTCCTCTAGGGCTTTAGCTAGCTCCATATCCCTCTCCTCCTGTGATTTTTTTATCTTTCTGGCAATTAAACGGCGACCTGGCTCATCCAAAGCCTGGCCCTGAATCTTTTGCAGCTGATGATACAGATCTCTAGCCTTTCGAGGAGTTGAAAAGAGATCCGGTTGGCTTGAGGAGGTTATCTGAGTAAGCTGAGATATTGTTGAAGGCCTTGAGCTTGAATTTGACTGGGTCTGAATGTGCTGAGGAGTGTTCTCGAGGAGGAGAGGGCTCAAGAGTGGTTTAGATGGTCTGACTGGCTATAAACCAGATGCTTTCCATCCAGATATAATATTCTGGCTAGAAAGGCCTTCAATTCGAGCTAGGTGATAGTTTTCGAGGAATAATCGCTTTCCTAGGACTGTTGAATCCCCCTATTGGCCTAGGAAACTGACTTTCTTTCTGTATGCTCTCTTAAGAGATGAGAAAACCCCTAGATCGAGGGTTTGAAGCATGTAAGAGGTATAAGGAGGCAAATAAAGCAATAGAATATTGTTTCGAAAGCACTGCTATATAAACTCCTTAGTTATATAGCTGCTATAGCTATCTAGGACTAATAGCCTCGCTTCTGAAAGGTCTGCTGGCTGACTGCCTGGGATGAAAATCTTTTCCAGCCATTCAAGTGCCACAGCATTATTAGTCTATCTATTTCTTGTTGCAGTGAATTGCCAGCCCTTAAAAGGCTCTAGGCGAGTAGGAAACCATTGTTGTTGAACAGTCAGGCCTTTGAAAATCACCAGGGGGGGGAGATGAGTGCCTGTAGCAGAGATACACTCGAAAAAAGAGGTCCAGGCTCTCGATCCAGGCTCTTTTTTTTAGATTGAACGTGAAGAAGAGCCTCCGAGGACTAATCCATTCTCTCCTTGGCCCTCTATTATCCTAGCCTCATCCATATTCTATCGATTAGCTGGCTTGATGGCTTGAATCTGAGGAAGATCGAAAAGACGAAACCAAGGCCGTATTACCTCTGTTGTGGCTCTATTAGTTCGAGCTGAGGCAATCCGTTGAGTCCTCCGTACATTTATCTCTGGATTTCTCTTCAAAAAGCTCTTAGTCCATCTCTTTCCTAGCCCTTGAGGGTCTTTCTGAACTTCGAGGATCCTCCGAGCAAAATGCCTGAGTTCTGAATGGCTAGGTGGGAGCCCTAGGCTTTCCTGGATGAGGATCCATTTGGCCAAATCCTTTTCCTGAGTAGTAGAAAGCCTTTGCTGATGTTGATGGGCTAATTTATGCGATTCCTTTCCTGCCAGGCGATTATGAAGAGTAGTCCTTGGGATCCCGTACTCGCGTGAGGCTCGTTTCTGAGACATGCTATTTTTTACAGCCTTGGTGGCCTGGGCTAGCTCAAATTCGGTGTATAGCTTCATTATAGCTATATCAAGGTTCTGTGAAAAGATGAAGTTATTTGGATAAGAATTGGTTGAGAAAAGTTTATAAAAGTAAAGGTGGTGGGAATAGCGGTGTGGCTGGCCAGGGGTGTCCATAAGGGGGGGGTGTCCACAAGGGGGTGCTTTGACTTAATGGAGTGAATCAAGCTTTAACCTAGAAGGTTAAACCAAGTACCTGAAGTCGACATCAGCGCAAGTCCCGTTCGAGAAATGAAATTATGTGAATATGACTACTTACTACTCTATACTGATCATTGAATAGGGAGAGTGATCCGTCAACTTGTTCCATGCGTCGACAGACACATCAATTGTAATGAGCACTGCTTATACCCTAGGGTTCTGCACGTACACAAAGGGGGTTTATGTTACCACTACGGCTTCAAGGAGGTATTATCGTAACAACACGAAGACAATAAGGCTGAAGGTTCAATTGATTCAATAGCTGTTGTTGTGGTAGCCAGGGCCGTCAACCACAGGACATGAGATTCCCGTGTCGATGTCGAGGATGCCGATTTCTAAGTGGTCAGACTGGGCCCGCCGCAGATCCATCCCGTAGCCGTCCTTATGGGGCTGGCGTTGTTCCTCGGCCTGAGAATCCACGTACCTGCTGCTCAACCCACGATGTCAACTGTTCTTCATAAAGTTTCTATGCCTCCGACTCCTTCCAATTGGGCTGTATCGTATCCCAACCAATGGTAAAGAATGCCGCGCCCTACCTCAGACATGCAACGTGCCATCCGCATTTGCTTTTAAGGCCCCGAGCAGTCTCATAGAATCGAGGTAAAGCGAGGCGCTCCTGTCCCAGGCATTTTCGGTCATCGAGTCTAACAACATGATAATAGGAATGCCTTGATGCTTTATATTCTTTAGCGGGAGCGATTTCTTAACTCCCGGCCGTGCGAGGAATTATAAATATTTTGAGCCTTAAGCGTGCAGTGCACATTTCGATGTTTGATCGGCGGCGTAAGAGAGCGGGTCTCTCAAAGATTACAACGAAGGTACAAATCATGTGAGAGGGGACCGATGGAACCAATATCGCGATGAGACAGCTGCCTGGATGGGCATCGGGCATGGGGTTCATGGGTAGATGCGTTGATGCATTGGTCAGGATTATCACCCAACAGGAAAAGGAAGGCCTTTTCAATCACTCTCCAGGTCTTCGTCCAATGCCATCAAGTGGCGCATGCACTTTAATGCAAACGCAAAAGTACGGGGGATAAGGGGATTAGGACCCATATTACCCTAGAAATTGAAGTATCCATGCTAAATTATGAGCATACTAAGATTCATGAAGCAAGAGGATTCATAAGGGAGGAGATGGGTTGTCATGGCAGATGAATATGCCATACTAGTATTGCGATGAGATGGCTAGCTCGATAGACTGCACCAATATGCATAGAAGGATCTCTTAGAGTTAGATATATAAGGAAAGAACCTTTCCTATTGTTTAGATAGATTTCCTCATAGCTTTGCAATTGTCAGTTTAAGATTTGATTCCCTTATCGAAAAGCCTTACAGTGAACCAGAATTCGGGCGCCGTCGCACGAAAAGAGCAGACGTCAGAGAAATGGGCAAGGGCTCCGTCGACCCAAGCGTGCCTAAGTAAAGAGAACGACGGCAAACGAAGGCCAACGGAACACAAAAACAAGGTGAGAACCCTGTCTTAGGCGAGTCCAGAGGGCTCAAAATTAAAAGAAGGCAAAAAAGATAGTTGTTATTGTTGCCCTGTCTGAAGAATATCGAGAGGGGGTGGTACCCTTATAGTTGCACAACCTCAGAACCCACCTGTATTCCAGTTATAATGAATACGCGACTTCAGTCGTACTGTATCATGGCGTTTATTTGCTTTCCTAGCGCGTCACCTACTTCGATGTTTGATTTTGACTCGTAAATGAAATCCTCCAGCACGTGACCCATGATCCACCAGGCGCGAACAGACGAAAAAACTGCGCGGCGCTTACGAGTTTACGAGTCGTGTTCCTCTATTCTTATAGGAAGAACACGGTGTTCTGGCCGCAGCCACCGGAACATGGTCTCGGGAGCCTGGTCTCAAGTGCTTGGTCTGGGAATCTTTGGTGACAGGGCCAATATGGAAAAGATGCCGCTGTCAACTTATTCATGAGAAGCTACTTGAGATTAGATCTCAAACATTGTCTTCCCGGAAGATGTTCTAGAAGGTAAATCTTCGTTTAGCATGGGTTCGCCGCTAGGTGATATGAGAAATCGGACGGCAGTTCGAGCCATATCCCGCGCGGGCTGGTAGTTACCTTGTCGGATTGCCCTTCCCGAGGTTTCGGCAGATCCGAGCCTCCATTGATCTAGAATATTCTGTTGGCTTCCCGAAAGAAGTTGTGAGTAAAAATATCTTTCTTCAGCATAGGGTCCTCCCTAAGTGATCAGAAACAGGGCTCCAGGTCGAGACCATGACCGGTGTGGGATGATAGTCATCTTGTCCTATTCCTTGTTCCAGATTCGAAGTTTTATCAGTCCAAAAATTGTCTCTCTTTGCACTCGTTTAGTAGAAGATGAGCGGTGCTAGCATCTTGTCCACCAGCGAGCAACGAGCTACGTGCTTGAGATTGACCGCTTAGCACCGAAGGCGAGGCGTTCCGGGAGGGCGGTCCAGGCCGGGATGGATAACTAGATACGTTTCTTAATTGCAGTGTATCCGGGCAAGCCGACGAACGCACTCAATTCTGACTACCTGTCTTGGGGTCGGTATCACATTGTTCCCTCCCCTCCCCCCGGGCGGGCGCCCTGTCTGCCTCCGAACTATTCGTAATCGACGATTCAAGTATGTTTGGGTTGTGACATGAAGATTCAAACTTCCGAAGTGACGTGCCATTGGGTCCATATATGGACGGTGCCGCTATCAGGAGCAAGGTCCTTGAACATGAAAATCATAGAAAGGGAACACTCGTGGTGGGAAGCACATGACCAGAGCCAGGTAATTCGTCCGTCATGGACGTGATAAGGTGACCAGTCATGGACTACAGGAGAGAAGATCAGGAGGAACTTAGGAAATGCCTGACGAGCGAGCTTCCAGCATCAAAGGATGGCCAGAACATAACGTGACCAAAATTTCGAGGTCTAGTCTACGATCCTATAGTTCCCAAACTAGTATGTAGGTCTCAAACACTGCAGCCGCTGCAGGCGAATAGCCTGTTTGACTGAACTAGTGTGCTCTCTGTGTATGGGGTATAGGGGCCACCTACGGCTTGGGCAACATATCAATATCTTCGTACTATTTAAGAATATCAATGTGAATCAGTGTCTCGATGTAAGCGCGAGGTCCAGGGTGGCCGAGATCAACATTCCACTCCGCCTCGTCTCGTTGGCCGCTGAACGAATATACCTTGCCCCCCTGAGCAATCGTTGAGAGGCAGCCGCGGCAGCCCGGCCACTCGAGCTGGTGGTAAAGCTTAGCTGTACATTCCGGAGGTGTAGCGTGGCTTGAGACGCTCTCACATCAGCTGGGATATGCGGAGCAAGAAACCAGGGGGCCAGGAATGATGTCCACTGCCTGCACAGCCTCTACTCACACAGCCTCTACTCACAAAGCCACGTGCATGCCGTGAAGATCTAGGCAGACCATGGTAGACCGTGTCTGGCCGATCTGCGCTCGCGTTTCAATCGAAAGGCGAAGGCCTTGGCCAGGCTTTTCGGCGCCTAACACTTCACTAGTTCATAGACTACGGGCAGGCTCGAGCACATTTTGAAAGGCTGATCCACCTCGGAGACATGATCACCGTCCGGCCTGTTCTTCAATAGGCGGTGTCTATGTACCTAGCCAGAGAATAGCCCCCCAATGCCCAACGGATCCGGGCTGCTCGTATTCCTGCGACCTGTGTGATTGGATGTCAGCAAGGCCAAAGACTACCTAAGATTAGAAGCATGCACAAGAACTTGTCCTGGAAAAGGCCTCCTCAGGGCCCATCACGACTGATACACGGCCTTTTCAGCTTGATTGGCCGAAGGTTGATATCAATGTCAGAAAACCGCGGAGACGGGTAAGACGATGGCTTGCAGCTCAGGCGATATGCCAAGCACATTTCTGAGAGCGGCCGCGGAGGCTTTCTTACGTTAACCTCGTTGGATGCCTATGAACCTGTCCGATAATTAAGCTAATACTCTAGACAGTACCCCAAGCGGGGAAAGGGCTATCTGGGAATAGTGTCGAGGTGAGTCGTCTTGGTGGCACACCATCTCCAAGCCTGTCGGATAGCGCTTGTCGTTGAAGGCTGTAAGACAATTCATGCATTGGAACGAGGCAAGGGCATCCACCATCATGCGGGTGCCCGAGTATCTGGGAGGCCACCGAAACAAGAATAATATAAAAGGGAGACATTTTGACTCCTCATCCTGAAATTCGAAAGTGAGGATACCATCCAAAGCACTTCTTCATTTCTAGACTGCAGCCTTCCAACGGATCTTGTAACAATCATCACCTCTTTCCACTACTACCGCCGACATGCTTGTCTCACTCTCCTCCCTCCTTACAGCCACATTCGCCATCCGGAGGTAAGCCAGCCCTTCAAAAGCTGACAGCTCAACTCTCGCTAACACTACCAACGCAGCGTGCTGGCCATACCAGCCGCCACCACCGCTGTCGTCGCTACACAACAGTCCTGCAGTACTCCGGTGGCCACCATCACAACAGTTGCCCTGCACCTTGTCTGCCACTTTGCCTGCGTCAAACCCAAGTCGACATGCTCAGACGGAGAGCCCACTGGCCCGTCCCAGCTCCCGCCCTCGACCTCCACGATCGCGCCGCCTGGTGCCTGCACCGCCACGCTAGAGGTAAGCTGCCCGCCGCCCCCCCAACCCCCCCGCCGCGGGGCGGGGGGCCGAGGCCCTGCCCTGCCCCCGTCGACTTCGCGATCTTGGATAACGAGCACCAAGCTGACCAGCGCGCGTACCAGGTGTTCAACAGCCCAGGCTGCAACAACTGCGCCACATGCGTCAGCCCTGCTGCGACCCCTACCCCTACGATTCAGGCACGGGGACCGCCGCACCTGCCTGGCCACAAGGTGTGCGAGGCCACAACGACGGTGCAAACCACATTTGGCCCGCAGGTTACCGGATTCTGTGGGTGTCCGGCGGTCACGGCCAGCTGTACGCCGGGGCAGGAGATCGTGAAGCCACTGCCCACCACGACGTTCATCGAGGGATGCGTGAAGAGCGTCGTGGCCGGACCGGGAGACTGCAGCAACGTCTGCCCCCAGTGTTTCTCCTAGGGGGTATCAGGGACGTCATAGGAGCGCTAGTGAGGCAGATGAGCCTGTGAGACAGGAGTGCGGGGGGGGGTTGACTTTGAAGCGAGCCTGTCTGACAAGCTCGAGGGATGAAGCCAAGGGTAAATGATCACTTCGTATGAGCGAGCGTTGCAACTGCAAACATCGATATATAATCCCTTCTAGAAACAATAATACCACTTTTCCTTCACATACATAAGAATACTTCAGCACCAGGATTCACCTATTCGCCACTGATTATATGTCCAAGTACGTCCCAGGTAACCGAGTCGGTACTTCGACACGGAAGAACGGAGGGATGTTCTTTTACGTATAGCATGAACAGAAAAATTGAATAGGTGAAATTAGGTTTAGAAACAACGGCTCGAGCATAGCTACTGGATCACTTGACAGCTCAAGAAGTGATAAGGCCCTCCTCACCTGAGCTCTCCGGCCAGGCAGTTATGAAAGACAGACAAGGAGGTTTACCATTTCGGAGGTCATCGACTTTTAGCATGTCTAAGAATATACTTAGGTCCCTGGAATGAAGGCCGAGTCAATCGCTCCTCCTGCGGACCTGGCAGCGGACAAGCATGCTGAGAAAAGAACCTACGGTCACACAAGGTCATCTCCTCTTATCAACGGAACCCCAGTTGATATCCTGTCGCCGGCAGCTGGTCATTAGACACCTGCATCGAGCACCACCTGGGGCCTGGCCGCCTGCTCTCATGAGGCAAGATACAGGGGTCTGCTGCAGCCTCTTACCATTCAAGGTTTTCAGATTTGTGTTGACACGCTCGTCGGCAGGCGGTGCCCGGATTAGCTGCCATACAAACACAAACAAGCCGCACCAACTAGAACGTTGGAACACAGCTTTCATTCAACGTCAAGTAAGACAGACGTCTCCTTGCTTGGAACCTGATCCACTTCTGCAGTATCAGTACATGACAACAGCCCCCCTCCTTTGTTGTTATCAATAGTTCTCGGACCCGCCTTCTCCGGTTCTACCTCTACGCACACCCAGCTGAGCTTCCTGCGACTACTTTACGCGTCCAGCCGCCCTCTCTGAGGACCAGGACACACGAGATGCCTCAGACAGCACCAGACGCTACAGTGGTCAAGGACTGCATCATGGTCGCGAGCCCCAATCCCAGTAGTCCTGTCGGCAGGAAGACTCGTACGGACGACCGCGACGATGACGATAGTGACTACGCCACGGAGAAGGGAGATGACGGGTTCACTGGTTCTAAGAGCAGTGAGGCCAAAGCCGACCCCGATGCGCCTGTCAGTCCACCCAAGAACGGCGGCGCTCTCGTACTGAATACGCGCTTCGAACCGAGTCCTCTGGTAGAGCCGCCTCGAGGTCGTCAGACACTACCGGTGAGTAGCCCGTCCTCGCGAACACCTCGCGTCTGGCCCTTTCTGTCTGGTCAATCTGCCGTTTCGTCATCCTGTGAGCAAGTGCCATACGCTCTTCTCCTTCCACTCTTGCTAAGGTGGGCAACCTGGCACCTAACTAGGTCACACCCTCGACGGTCGAGCCTGCGCCTTGCTCTGCCTGACCCGATAATATCATCCTCCCCCCGCTTCCCGCCCCCCCCCTCCCCCCCAACATCATCCTTCCTTTCCCTATCTTGAGCTGTCCACCTCCTGTATGTTTGACATCATTTGCCTGTTTGACATCGTATGCCTGTTTCCGCATCACCTACGCGCCTCTGATCTTCCCACACCGTCTTGTCTCTTCGACCACAGGTCTCCCACGCCGTTGGTCTACACACAGGCTAAATCAGTGCTAGAAACCTGTCGTGCACTCCACGCAGCTCCCCTCTTCTGCTACGAAGGGACAAGCCACGATGACCTCGAAGGTACAAGCCCCGAGGCGCGGGAGGTTTGCAGGCAAGAGACATTTCAACGCCGTATCTTCGTCTGACGAGGAACCCCTTCGAAAGCGTCGCCAAAACCTCAAACAACCCGTGTCCACCTCCCAAGGCAGCAACCAGTCTGCCTCCATCGGGGTGAACATGGCCCCGCGTGTTTCCGCCTCAGATTTGTCCAAAGCTGACGTGGCTCCTCTTTCCCGCCCGTCCAGAGCTAGCAACCCACGGGCTCTCGTTAGCAGCGACCTGGACCATCAGGCTGTTGTACACCCTCCTAGGATTCGTTACGCGCAGACAGCCCCTCAGGGAACCAGCAACGAAGCCCGGGGTCCGGAACCCTTGCCTTCTCGACTTCGGGAGCGACGGTATCAAACGATTCTATCCACCGATAGTGAAGACGATACCGCCGGTGCTGCCGAGCTACCGGTCAAAACCGAGTCGCCGAAGGGTGTTAGCAAGACGCACGCCTCCCAGGACGAGGAAATCCAGAGGCTACGGCAGGAGAATGACGACTACCGACAATCATTGAGGGCCGCCAGTGAGAAGATCCAGCAGCTCAATGACGACGCTATTCGGCGGGCCGCGAACCAGTATCGACACGCAGAGAAGGCGGACGCTGCATCTGTGGACGTCGTCAAGTGGCAAAAAGTGTCACAGGACTTGAGGCACGCGAATGACGACCTCTCCGGGAGGAAGGCCGAACTTGAGACCGAGCTGTCCTTTTTCATGGTTTCCGCGGCCAGATTGGAAGGGCAACTCTCAGAAAAGACGGGGATGCTCAACAAGCAGGTGATGGATCTCGAGGAGGACAACTGGAAGCTGAAGCAGCAGGTGGGACACTTGCAAGAGGAGCGGGATCAGGCCCAAGTGTTCAAGGGGACGATCGCTGAGCTAGAGGCCACGCTAGAGAGTAGCGGGAGAGAATGGAATGCGGCGCGAGCGAAACTCATCGAACAGGCCAAGGCCAGGGACAAGGAGAGATCATGCTTCATCAAAAAGCTGGGGGCCGAGAACGTGGAGCTTCAGCGGCAGCTCGAATGTGTCAGAGGCGAGACGGCCAGGATAGAAGCTGCCAGTGGGTCGTGTCGAGCTGCAGATGGGCAGAAACGCGAAGAGCTCTCGGCCACGGTTTCCCAACTGCTGTCCGCCAAGTCTGACGTCGAGGCGGAACTCAAGGCAGTCACTAAGGATAGAGAATCTCTCTGGGCCGAGAAGGCGACTATCGAGCAGTCTCTAGCCCAGGCTCGAGAGAATGAAGCGGCCCTGAAAGCCGAGAAAACGCGGCTCACAGAGAAGCTCCTTGCAAAACGCAACGAACACCTTCAAAAGATGCAGGAGCACGCGGCAAGACAGAGCGATCTCGAGGCTCAAATCCAGAGCAGCGCGAGCGATGCCGAACGATGTGGACAGCAGCTCATCGAGACGCAAGACATTCTCAAGCAGGCTGAAGAGCGCCTGCGTAATGCGGAGGACCAAGTGAAGCTGTACAGGTTGCAGATCGATGAAGTGTGTTTCTTGATCAGGTCACTCCCGTAGGGGGGAGGGCCTCTCCACTGAGGGAGGAAGGGAGGTAGGAAGGGAAGAAGAGGAAGAGAACGAAAACCTCGATGTGTGAGGAAAATGACGGACCGCATGGAGCAGGTGTGGATTGCTGCGAGCGGACGAGATGCGGCATCATCCAAGACAGACGGTGCAGGAGGTAAAGGTAGTAGTAGGATTGTAGGCAGAATGTATCTGGTAAATGGTGTCGTCTAGAGTGGATCGCTTTTCGTAGCGACCTCACGGCTCTTCTGTGTTACTCGATCGATCACCACGGAGGCGGGTCGTTTGATCAGGGCAGGGCCTCTTGCTCTGACACCTCGACGACCTCACCGCTTCGAATAAATCAAGGATGAGTGACCCTTTTCGACGACCGAGACTACTTGGAAGGCTTTGTAACGAGAATCTATATCGAATAAGGGAGGGGGTCAATAAGGGTACAAAAACGTAGCTACAGTCGCCATGGAGAAATTACAAGAGGGCGACAAGGCAAGACATCGAAGAATAATGAAAGCCCGTGGTCTTATTGCATTACCTGTCAGGGCAAATCCAAGACTATCAGAGAAATCCCAACAGACTATAGTCTCAGTGCTTCAGGTCGGATGGTAACCTCACGTTGTTCGACGACCGGGTGTGTGGCGATGACCCTGTCCGGGTTCGACCACTAATAGAAGACTCGGATGCAAGCGTCACCTTTCGTTACGGGCTGGCGGTATTTGGGACAGCCTGCATAGTAATGATCAAGCAGGGTACAAGGTGCCTCTAGAGTCGACTTTATGCGTGTTTTTTATTTATTTATCTAGCCCACGGAATGCGTGAGACTGCTCTAACGGATGTCTCCAGCACTCCGCCTGCCCCCCTCCCTCCCCTCTTCTTGTCTCCAATCGAGAAGGGCTCGGCTTCCCCCCCCCCCCCCACCTTGAAGCAACCTAGTAGATGGTGCAGTTGTGCAGGTTCTGCTGGAAGAGGTCCGACGACTCGACGAATAGCGGCAGGTACGTCTGCGTGGAGAAGTTCTCGCTGACGTAGTACGACACGTCGGAGGCGGAGTAGGCGCCGGCCCCGGCGGTGGCGTTGAGGTACGCGAGGATGTCGGACTCGATGTAGTCGATGAAGATCAGGTCCACCACGGCGGGGGGGCTGCCGTTGGCGGGGAACCCGCCGAGCGCCTGGAAGAAGTCCGGGTAGTCGTAGTAGGGGATCGCCGTGTGCGCCGTGTCGTCGCCGTCGGTGCCGAAGGCGTCCGTGGTCACGTAGCCCTGGGTGAGCTCGGTGGTGGTCTGGCGGCGCGAGTGGCCCGCGCGGGAGCGGGCGTACTCGGTGATCTCGCGGGTGGCGAGGGGCGAGACGAAGGGGTCGATGCAGGTGTCGCGGGCGGCGAGGGCTATGGAGGCCGTCTCGGGGTGGGAAGAGGCGCTGCGCTTGTAGACCGTGCCGTAGGCATTGATGCTGAGGGGGGGAGGGGGTCAGCTGGGGGCTTCCCGGGGCAGGGGGGTGTGCTTGCGGTTCAAGATGTGACTGTCCCTCGGCCCTGGGCTTGGTCTCCGGGTTTAGGGGGAAGGGGGGTGGGTAGGGGCATCGTCTGCAACCTGGCTGTCCGGACGAGACTCCAAGGAGGAGGGGGGATGAAGCTGTGGAAGGGAGGATACTCACTAGTCCAGGGCACCGCTGGCAACGGAGTATGGCACGTCGGGAATGTAGACGAAGATGTCATCGAACGGCGAGACGATATACGCATCATCCCAGAGGAATGGCCCCTTGTGAAGATCGAATCGCACCGAGCCGGTGTTGATGATGTTCACGCGCGCCTTGTCCGCCCGGGTGGCGCTCACCACGGCAGAGCTGAGGGCCTCGGCGAGGAGGCTATAGATGCTGCCGGAGCTGTTGAACTCGGCGCACGACTGGCACCACAGCTGCGGCGAGCAGCCGAGCTGCGCCGTGAGGTTCAGCCCCTGCCTGTAGCCGTAGATCTGGTCGGTCGTGTTGTCGCCGAGGGCCGTCCCGAAGGCCGCCGCGTCCGCGGTCGCGAAGTCTGTCTGCGACCCCGAGGCGTGGTACTCGAACGTGAGCCGGTTCCAGTCGAGGTACCGCCTCGCGTACGTCCACGGGGCCGCCGAGGTGTTGGTCGCCTTCCGGCTGGGGTTGGGCACGCCCTCGGGGGCGGCAACGCCCGTGTAGGCGCTGTTGTTAGCGCTGAAACCCGACATGGACAGCCAGCCCAGGGTCTCGCAGTACCGGCCGCTCTCGAGGGCGGTGCTCGCCTCATCGTAGACCTGGAAGTCGCGGATGTGGCTGTGGCCGCCCAAGATCTGGATCGGGGTCGACGGGTAGGCGGCGCGGATGGCGTCGTGGACGTAGCCGAAGGTGCCCGTCGTGGTCTCCTTCTTGGCGGTGTTGTGCCCGATGAGGAGGAAGAGGTCGACGGGCCCCGGCGGGGAGGCGACGATGGACCGGAACCAGGTCTCGTTCACCATTGTCTCGGCGGGGATGACCTTGGTCACGTTGGTGTTGCCCGTGAAGTCGTAGAGGATGCCGAAGGCAAGGATGCGGAGGCCGTTCCCGGTGGTGAGGTATTTGTACTGGTTGCCGAGGTAGGTGAACTCGTTGGTCGTGGTGTTGAGGACCTGGACGTTGGAGGTGAGGTACCTGTCGCCCCAGACCTTGGAGAACGAGTCGTAGTCCTGATAGGCGATGTCGGCATAGTAGAGCTCATGGTTGCCTTAAGGGGGGGGGGGGGGGGCGCGGTGTCAGCCAGGGGCGTCGTGTTCAGATATCATACGGGGGACGGGGCTCACCTATCGTCAAGAGGTCGTAGTCGAGCTTCTCGAACACGAGGTCGGACAGCTCGCCGTCGACGGTGGTTGCGTCGCTCAGACCAGCGCCGTCATGTAGGTCCCCCGTGTCGACGAGGAGCAGGTCCACGCCCAGGTCCCTGGCCCTGGCCCGCATGTGAGCCGTGAAAGACACGAAGTCGCCCCAGTCCGCCCCGTAGTTGGTCTCCGTCAGGTGTCCCTCCAGCCAGCCATGCGTGTCGGTCTGTGAACGGCGTCAGCTCTGAGGCCGTCCCCCTTCAGGTACCGGGACAGGACGGGGCAAGGGAGGGGGGGCGGTGCTTTACGGTATGCAGGAAGTTCAGCTGGCCCCATTCCAGGGCTCCCCGGGTCGGTCCGTACGTGGCGTTGTGTGCATCGGGCTGCATGCGCTTCACGTGGCGGACGTGCTCGACGCGGCTGATGGGGCCGAAGCAGCTGTCACAGGCCTGGCTGCCGCCGATGAGGCAGGCAAGCGCGGCGCCCACGAGACCGGCGTGTCGTCTCATCCTGGGTCCGCTGTGGGCTCGTGGTCTCCTCTCGAGGGTGAGGGAGGTAGGCGATGGGTTGGGGGGGACAGGGTCTGCAGGTTGAAAAGCCCAGGATGAGGCTCGTCCGGCCGGCCTTTATATACGACAGCTGGGCCGGGCCTCGCCGATGCTGTAGGGTGTCATCCAGGCAGGGGGTTGCATCGATGGACCCGAGAGGGTGGCGCGACGTCGATCTATCCGGCACCCCGGATGGACGGCTGCAGGTACACGAGCGGCATGGCTCTCGTCAGGCCAGAAAAACCCCAGACGACGGACAGAGGCAGCGGCGCGGTTCGCCACGGGATCGTTCACCGGGGGAGATCGTATACGGTTTGATCCTGGCGAGTGTTGGTTTTGGGTGTTACGCTCGACGACGACGTCACCCTCTCGAGCACGGGGGATCATCCTTTACTTTCAGAGCAGAGGTAGACGGAGGCCAAGAGCAAACAAACCTTGGGATATACTTCAGCAGTAAATGAACTGGACTCCACACAAACGGGCACGATAAGGCGTGGCCAATGAGAAATACACGTGGACGATCCACCTCTACATCTGGCAGGTTGTTTCTGGTATCCTCCTCGAGCCCTCCTCTTCCGCGCGCCACAGGTGCAGTGCGTGGCTGGCAACCTACCTATATCTGATTTCCTAGGCGTGAAATATAGTATCTCAGCGGACGATATTCACCAGCCACTTATCCCAAGAGGTAAAATTCAGTAGCAGCACTCGAAATGGAAGAAGAACCAGTTCGTTCGACAGCCGAGTCATGTAGTTTGGTTATCTTATATACTGCGCTCGGACCTGGGTCTTCATGAGGTAGCATCATTGTGACCGCTCGAGGGCAAGTGTCTGTTGGGTAATTGCAGCTCTGGTTCCCACCCGTGATGTCCACATTCGTAAACGTAAAGCCGGCACAGCTCCCCTCGCCGCATAGGATATAATAATCATATGCACCACTCAGCACCGTACCACTCACGTCCTCAAATACAATGTTGGTCACATTCACGCCGTTCGTGGGGACGCCCGTCGGCCCACCATTCAGGTAGTCCTGCTGCACATCCAGCCCGTAGATGCTGATCCCGGACGTGCTGATGTTGCGGTACGTGATGTTGTTCACGGACCCCGTGGTGTTGCTGTTCGTCTTGATGCGCACGCCGTTCTGGCTGTCCACCACGATGCTGTTCTCGAAGAGGACGGTGTCCGATTGACAGGCCGTGCCCGCCGGAGCAGTACATGTCGCTGACGGTGATGTTCGTCCCCGAGGTGACGGCGACGCAGTCGTCCTGGTTGTACACCTGGATCCCGCTCAGCGTGACGAAGCTCGAGGAGGAGACGTCGAACCCGTCGCTGTTGTGCGCGGCGGCCTCGCCGGCCGAGTTGTTGAGGACGAGGCCGCTGACGGAGAGGTACTGGTTCCCGCTCATGTAGAAGAGGTGCGTGGGCCAGTTCTGGATGTACAGGCCGCGGATGGCGGCGTTGTCCGTGTCCCCCACGACGAAGAGGTGGTCCGGCTTGGCCGAGCCGCCGTTGGGCCCCTGCCCGTCCCAGTACGCGGACCCGTTCCCGTCGATCACGTGCCCCGGCGCGCCGGTGACGGTGATGTAGGAGCCGGATAGTTCTATGGGGTTGAAGTCGCTGCCGGGCGTGTAGCCGAACGAGGTCGTCCCGCTGAAGGTCACGGCCGTGCCGTTCTGGAGGCCGGTGAGGTCGAGCGTGGTGTTGGCGGGCAGGGCTGAGATCACTGAGCACGATGGCCGCGCAGGACGCCACAGCCGGGGCGACATCTGCGGGTGCGGTCACGGTGCATGTTGTCGCTGCACTCGGATTGGTGGTGGAGGCTGGCGTATCTGATGCTAACACGGCTGGGACGGCGGCGAGGGCGAGTGCCTTCATCTCCAGTGACACCCCAGTGTATCTTGAGCAGTGGCAGGTTGGAAGGGGGTATAAATATGCAGGCAAGGGTATCAGACGACCGACAAGGTGAGGCAGTAGTAATGCATGCAGGATGAGGAGGCGTTTTCACCGGGCTCGGTTACTCCTCTCTGGCGATGGTGCAGGAAAATAGAGCTACGAGATGGTAATAAAAGATTAAAAAAAATAAGGCCTGTGTTGTATACCAAGGTTTGAGCCGTCGCAAAATACCTATCCAGATAATATTTCTCCGTCTCGGCGTCTTCACGTTGGAAGCTATGGGGTGCGCGAGACCCTCGGCTAGAAAAGCTTCCACATGAGGACATGTTTCCCGCCTTGGCAGCATTCAAACATCGAATGAGCAGTGGGCTAAGGCCATGGACAGAAATCTGGCTGCTACCACACGGACCCAAGTGTCCATGTTCCTAAAGGAGAGGTCTCGTAAGACATCTGACTTCTACGTGGCTAATAGTAATCGGTTCCCCTCGGGAAGACCGGTATATGTGACGACGGTATCTCAGCTCCCACTCACCACTGCCTCACCTCGACGAAGTTGAGAGAGCGCGGAATCAAGACCAAGGCCTCATGGTCTGTCAAAGAACGCGCTCGGAAATAAGGACCTGTCAGAGATCCCTCACTGGTGGAACAATTCAGCGTGAACAGTGCTGTCGGATCGTCTGCCGCGCGGCAAGATATTCCTGCAGAGCTATGCCGGATACTAAGCATCAGCTTTGGTTGTTGTGGGGATGAGTAGTAGAAGACATGCTGATCGATGAGAGAGGCATTAGCATTGGGGATGGTACCATGGTAGTCGAGGCCGGAGGGTGTGATCCGTTCAAGAAAGCAACATGTGGTGGCTAGATGTCCATACAGTAGTCAGGGTTAGGGGTCCTCACCATTTGCCTGCCGGAACAGCAAAAAAGTTCCTGGCCTAAGAACTCGCCTTTCCCTCGATGGCTTCTAACGAGACACCAATCCTCGATAAACGCGCCTCAAGATGGGGAAGGAACGTAAATCCAAGCGGCAGCTCATACGCGACGAGAAGAAGGCCAAGAGGCGCGCCCGCGAGCTCGACAGCGCCGAGGCCAGACACGAGAAGAAACGCCAGCGCCTCGAGGAGGGCGGGGCACACGACGAGGTTGGCGACGCAGCAGATGGCGCCGAGTACACCATCCTCAATGATGCTGATGGCGACGATCGACGGGGCGGCCCTGCGGTCCCCGAGCGCGAGTTCTTCGGTATGCTCGCCGACGAGGAGCAGGAGTATTTCCGCAGCGCAGACGAGAAGCTCGAGACCAACGGCTTCGACTCCGAGGAGGACAGGGGATACTTCCTGCAGAGCCTGTACCGCGAGGCCGTGGGCAAGGAGCTGAAGCTTGCGAGCAGCCAGTCCTGCTCGAGGCTGATGGAGAGGCTGATACTGCTGAGCAATACGCACCAGAAGAAGAGGCTGTTTGAGGCGTTCGCGGGGCACTTTGTCACGCTGGTCACGCATCGATTCGCGAGCCACTGCTGTGAGAAGTTGTTTATACAGTCGGCGCCTGTCGTGAGCCGCGAGCTGGGCGGTATGGAGGAGGAAGAGCAGCAGGAGGGGGAGGCGGAGGGCGAGGCGCAGGCGCCGAAGGCACTGATGGAGGAGCTCTTCCTCCTGGCGCTGGACGAGCTCGAGGAGCACCTCAGCTACCTGCTGTCCGACAAATTTGGCTCGCACACCCTTCGGGTGCTACTCGTGGTATTGTCGGGGCGGCCGCTCGAGCAGGTGTCTACCAGGTCCCTCCTACAGAGCAAGAAGAAAGAACACATCACAGTCCAGGGCGCGTCGGCGGATACGGCGGAGATAAATGCGCACGCGAGGGTGGTGCCGGACTCGTTTACCCTGGCAGTGCAGAAGATCCTGGAGGATACGACAGTCTCCATGGACACAACCGCCCTCCGAGTGCTGGCAACACACCCCACCGGCAACCCGGTGCTGCAGCTGCTGTTGGAGCTGGACATTTCCCTGAACGGGAAGGACAAGGAGAAGAAGGACCAGCTGCTGCTTCTCAAGCTGCTGCCGGGCGCGCCTGACAGCCTGAGTGACAACTCGACACCTGCCTCGGACTTTGTCAACTCTATGATGTACGACCATATCGGCTCACGGCTGCTCGAGACCATTATCACACACGCCCCGGCCAAGATCTTCAAGGCACTCAACGCGCACTTCTTCAGCCCGCGCATACAGACCTACGTGCGCAACGATATCGCCTGCTACCCAGCGGTCAAGGCGCTCAACCGTATGAGCAGGGACGACCTGAAGGAGGCTGTCAGCAGGATAATACCAGAGGTGTTGAAGCTCGTCTCGGCCAGGAGACTCAACGTCCTCAAGGTCCTGTTCGACCGGTGTCAGGTGCGACAGACGCCCGACGAGCTCAACGCGCTGCTGGAGGCTCTATGTTCTGCGTACGGCGCAGATGATGGCCCGACCCTGGTCTCAAAGCTGTGCGGGCTAGAGAAGGAGGCCGAGCCGGACAAGCAGGAAGAGAAGTTCCAGCCATCCCTCCAGACCGAGAAGCAGAAAGCAGCCGCCATCTCCCACGGCTGCCAACTCGCGACCACCCTCCTCAACGTTCCCGGCGCGCCAGCAAGGTCGATCCAGACGTCCCTCCTCTCCCTCTCTACCGACCAGCTCTTCCACCTCGCGACCTCCTCCACGCCCTCTATGATCGTCCTCACAACCGCGCTCTCGTCCCCCCCGCAGGCTCCCAACTTCCACAAGGCCCTCGTGACCAAGCTCTCCCCGAAGGCCGTCGATCTAGCGCACAGCCAGATCGGCCACAACGTCGTCAACGCGATCATCTCGATCCCCTCGAAGGCCGGGCCCGACGCACAGATAGGCGTAGTGCAGTTCCACGTCAAGGAGACGATGATGACGACGCTCGCGGGCAGCGAGAAGCAGCTGCGGGACACGTGGACGGGGCGCAGTGTCTGGCGCACGTGGAAGGGCGACCAGTGGAAGTTCAGGAGGGGCGACTGGATCAGATTTGCGAAGGAGGTGGACCCGCAGGTCAGCAGCGAGGAGAAGATCTGGAACCGCGTGGCTGACAAGAACCGGAAGGAAGAGAAGGACAGGAAGAAGGACAAGGCCGGAAGGGCCAGGAAGGAAGATGGCGACTAAACAAGGCATGGGGAACAGGGACCAGAGAAAAGTCATTCCGCGTCAGTGAAGATAATGATACCCCCCAAAAGTCAAAAAGATTATGCATACCTCTCGGCATCTCCTCCGTCCGGGACGCTATGACGGTGACGTGTGGGGGCCCTGGTCGACATGCACATATATGGTGCTCCCTCCTCGCACGAAGTGTCAGCTTGGATTCGTACATCTACCATAGTATGTGTGTATTGTACTCACGCACAGCCCTACAAACAGCATCTGGGCCATGACCCTGCGGTACACCGGACACCCGAGGACTCCACCGTCCCGCGATCGGCACGACCGCATTTTCCCGCAGGAGGCTACATGGGATGAACACCAGGGGATACCAGGGCAGCCCTCCAGAGTCGTCGCCATGGGATCCGCAGCAGGGACTAAACCAAGGTGGGGGCGTATTCCCGCGTCCCACCGGGCAGTTATGTCCGACGTTTTTCATCACAACGTCGAGAGGGTGCCTGGGGTGGGAATAACGAGCGTGCTCTTTTTCTCCTTCTCTCTGTCTCCCCCCCCCTCCCCCCTCCCAAGATAAAAAAGAAACCTCACCTGAGGTTCTTCCTTCTGTGTGCCCAACGAGGGGAGCTTCACGCCGCATGCGAACCTGGCCCTCTGCACTGACCCCTGAGGGGGCGAGCGGGCGAGTCGCTTAACGGTGCCCTGGTACCATAGTGATTAGGGATTGGATTCCTGGGATCGTACACGCAAGCCTGGTTAACCCGTTTCGCCCGCCCTGCTGAGGCCAGGCCCTGTTCCGGAGCGGTCAGCTCGGGGTGGCGTCCTGCTAAGGCTTTGCTTCGGGGCGGGAGCCGGCTCTTACAAAAATTCAAAAGTCGTGCTCGAGCGGCCTTCGCCTCTCACACAACTTCGGCACAGGGCCCCCCCTCGTCCGGTACCTTTGACTGTTCCACATTCTTCCGCGGACGGGAATCTCGGGAAGGGGCTGCGACACAGGCCAGGACGACTCTCGACAACGCCGTCCTCCACTGCCAGCGCCACCCCCCCCCCCCCAAAACAATCAGCACGGCCTCTATGGCAGCAGCAGGATGGCGGGTGACCTGAGAGGCAGCGCCGGTCCGTTGACGATGCAACAGAACCCCACACCACAACAATGGGGCGGGGAGCCCACCGCGATGACGACTACGACGACGTCAGGGTCGATGTCGTCCCCTGTGGAGGGCACCGCCACCCCACCACCGCCGCCGGCCTCCTCATCCGAGGCCGCGAGCCTGCGAGGGCCGCCGGCCTCAAGGGAGTGGGAGGCCCACAAAGACATCATCAACGACCTGTACATGGGCAGGAACCTCAACCTCAAGGAGGTCGTCGAGCAGATGAGGGCCTATGACTTCAATGCCACGTGAGCCAAACCTTTCTCCTTGTCGTCATTAGTGAGAGGGCAGCAGCAGGAGGGAGGCGGGGAGGGTCCCTCGAAAGCACTGCATGGTGGGAGGGGAGAGAAAGTGAGCTTCCGTCCGACGACAACTGACCAGGAGCCATCCGTGTCGCAGGCCCAGGATGTACAAGGCACAGTTTGCAAGATGGGGGTGGTCCAAGTACAACTGCAAGCGGATGAGGAGTGATATCTCCTCCGGCAAGACCGTGGTGAAATCTCAAGGCAAGTCGTGCTACAGGGTCAAACGACAAAGGAGTACGAAAACGGACCCGACGAGACAAGACCCCGACGTGGTAGATCCTTCAGAGCCAGAGGCCTCAACGCAGCAAGCGCCGGCACCCCAACTGTCCCCGGCATCAAGCATATCGCCGCCGGCGGTGCCAGAACCGTGCACCGGAGCGGCCACAACAACACAGCTCACCAGGCGGTCAACATCTCAGCCCCCAGTGTCCCTCCCCCAGCATATCCCCCACGCCAACGACACGGCGCGGTTCATACAGTCCATCCTGACCGACATCCGCAGCCACGTCTACGAGATCTTCTCCCGGAAGCCCGACTGGCACCAGTCCCGCGCCTCCAAGATCGGGCTCATCAACGCCTACGAGTACACCTCGTACGACCACTTCGTACTAGCCATGGACGCCTTCCTCAAGAACGAGCACCACAACGGCGGCGAGATCCTGCGCCAGGCCTTCCTCGAGGTCGAGGAGGCCATCCAGACCGACTACAGCTCCACCTTCTACTTCTTCTTCATCGACCTGCCGGACCTGTTCCTGCACTACGGGCGGCACGACATCCTGACCATCCTGCTGGGCCACATCAAGAGGCTGACCGGCGCCATCAGGCTGCGCGAGAGGATCAGCGGGACGGGCTTCGCGAGCCTGCACGCGCTGGCAGAGACCGACCCGGGGGTCCTGCGGCACTACATATCAACGGCGTCCGGGCTGTGGTGCGACCTGCTCTCGGAGCTGCGCGGGTCGAGGGACAGGAGCACGCTGCTGGCGAAGCGGAACTACCTGCGGCACGACAGGAGCGCGGACCACCGCTACCGCGTGGGGAGGCTGTGCGAGGACTACGTGGTGCTGCTGCGCGACGTGCACCAGCAGTTCGGGCCGGGCCACGACATGTCGCGGCACATGGAGGACGTCATACTCTCGACGCAGATGGTGCACGACTTCTTCGTCGAGGGCTTTGTCCGGCAGAACCAAAGGCTGATCGACAGCCTGGAGGGCAAATACCGTCGCGTTGACCCCTCCACGGGCCTCCTATCGCCTCGCCACGGCATGGCCGACACCGCCAGCCCTGCGACCCCGGCCGGCGGACAGAGGCCCCATGCGGTAGTCCCCCCGGAGGGCTGGGACGTCCTGGACAGGAACATCCGCAGCAACTGCTACTACCGCCTGTCCTACTTCTTCCGCCGGCACGGCGACGCGGGCCGGGCGGACCACTACCATCGCAAGGCGACCGAGGGCTGGCGCGACAGGTTTTGGCACCTCGAGGCCGAGGCGCTCCTGGTCGCGGCGGGCAGGCACTTCGAGGCCCAGTCTCTGCGGCGGTGCAGGCTGGAGGCGCAGTACTTCCACAAGCTGCCGGGGAACGACAAGCTGATCGTCGGCTGGGCGGGGCCAGCGGCGGACCGCGCCGGAGGGTCTGGCCTGCAGAGGGCTGCTGCTGTCGGGATACGCTGCTAAGGATCTCTCTCGGGTTGGATATTGCTGGTGTCCGGCCGCGCCACCCTGCGCACGCCGTCTCCTTGATAGATTCTGCGGCGGGGTTCCAGTTTGTCTGGGCCTCGGACCGGTGGATACGTAGGTATCTACGCACGTGGGCACGGGACGGATGAGGCGGTGCTGCGAGGGCAAGGCCATTGCCTATGTTGGGAGCCACCTCTGCGGGACCGGCGATGATATCCAACTTCACAAAGGGTTGAAACAAAGCAGCGTGTCGTCCTTCGCGTCTACAGAAGCAGCCGGCGGGAAGCTCTTCTATGGGGATCTCCGAACGGCCTTGCGCACACAGCGGCAACGGCTTAGGCCCACTGGGAAAGAACTCATTCGCTGATCGCCATGCGGATCCCTCCCCCGGGCTCGACCTCACACGGACACGGAAGAGCTTATATGGGGCCGTTACGCCACCAAATACGCACCGTCCGCGCCCGTGACCCAGAAACTAGGGACTGCACATTGGACTGGTCACGTATGTCCCAAAGGGAGCGACATAAGACAAGGGGGCCTTCGACCATAAAATGCAAGAAATCCCGCAGACTGTCCGTCTTGACTCACCCGGTCTTTGTACCACACTTTTTTGCACACAGGGGAAAACTGCGACAGCGACAGCAGGCAAACAACATACCCCTCTTACACCCTACCTACCTGGAGAAGCAAACTGCTTGGGAGAATAAAGAGGCGGCCTCTTCCTCCTTGCTTGTCCCGTCTTGGGAGCTGCAGAGAAAGATAGGAAGACTCATCTTCCCACTTTTCCAAGACAAGGCCACCCCCCCCCCCCTCTTACATGCCGACAAACGACACCGCAACAACAACAACAACAACAACAACAACAGGTATAATAAGTATCATGATTACAAAAATGGCACCCGAAATCTCCGTCTCCCCAGCAGCGGCAGCAGCAGCAGTCAAGGCTATGCCCTTTCTACCATCAAGGTCTCTGTCACACCCGTTCTCGACTCAACAAACCCCGACACGCCTCCCCCTTTCCCGTCACTCTACCGGTCTCGTCTTGGACAGCATCATCATCGTCACCACAGCCATCATGGGTCGATCAGGCTACGACAAGACCAACATGAAGGACGCCAAGAATCCGCGTCCCGCCGCCGCAAAGACGGCTCTCACTGACAGGCCGCTGGCGGAGAACGCCGTCGTCAGCCGCCAGAAGCCCCGGAGGGGCCAGGGCGATCCTGCCGGGTCTGGTGACCGGGGTCAGGCCAAGCCTGATGATCCAGCGGGCCGGGCCCAGAAGGGAAGTCCCGGTAAGTCGCTCATCCGCCGGGGGTGTATTTGGCTTTTGTTTTGGGGGAGGACGGGGGGACGGGGGAGGACGGGGAAGGAAGGATGACAGCAGAGGAAAGGAGGACATCGGGGGCTGACGATGAGGCAGGCCCCTCTGGTCCACGCGTAGGCTTTCCGCACGGGGCCCAAGTGCCTCTCGAGGATGGACAGCAGCAGCCCCTCCCGCAGGAGGATTCCCCCGCGCCGCCGCCCGCGGGCCTGGGCTGGACCTTCTGGCTGTGAGGGTGAGAGGGGGGGCTGCTGAAAGGATCGATGATGCCTAGGGAGAGGAAGGGCGAGAATTGGCAAGAAGCCCCGACACCTAATTAAAAAGGAGTTCCAGGGATGAAGGTCCATTTTGTAGGGGGGTGGGGGTGACAACTAGAGTCTCCGCCGACCTCAATATTTTGAGGGCATGTTCGGTCTTGATGTAGCCGACGAAGATTTGAAGGGAGACTAAATCAGAATGGAACATGGGGACCTCGGGAGCTAGGAGGTGCCATACGAGATTCAAGCCGAGTTGTCCGTTGTCAAGCCTCGACAGCTGGAGACAAGAGATCCAACAACCAGAACGATCCGATCACAACAAACTTGATCCATAGTAATTGATATCAGGGTATATCGGCGCGAATCAAAAGTGGCAGATGGTCATAATCAAAACCCCAAAACTCAACAATCACCCTAAGATGGCGTGGGCCGAACGAGCGATTTGACATTCATATGTTTTTTTTTTTTCCTATCGGAGGTTTTTGTACTAGGGTTTTTCTCTCCCTTCTCCCCGTACCCCATTATGCCGACTTCAAACCCGGCCAGTTCAATCCAGATCGTCCCAACTACATTGGTGTGTACTGGTACTTCCCCCCCCCCAAAAAAGTAGGTACCTGAAGGGCAGGGGCCCCGTATGTCGTCCGCTTCCACGATGAAACGACTTTGTGATGTGAGCCGAGAACAATACTCCCACGAAGCTTTTTTTGGTTTTATTTACTTCCTTCCTGTTCCCTCACCCGAATGAATGGATTTCTGTACTGAAGACGTCCAGGCTAGGGAGGCGGTTATGTTTGTTGTACATCTGCTGAGTTTCCATGCTCCAAAGCTTCCATAAACATCATCTCAGAGGGGTATTTTGTATTGCCAGAACGATGAAAAGATACCCCAACTCCTTTTAGTGAGTGTATCCAGAAAACTCACGAAAACACCGGGCGGGGGGGTTTTTTTTTTTTTTTTTTTTTCTTTTCTTCTTTTTTTCAAGAACTATCAAGAAAACTGCCGTTTGATAGCATCTTTTACTGTAGGCGTTGATAGGGCCCTATAGGACGAAATAGTGACAGTGGTCCCCGAGCTCACACGAAACTATGACCAGCAAGAAGGATAGGCCACGTGGGTCAATGTGGGAGTGAGACACCACTTGTCTGCGTACCATCGGGATAGCACATGTTAATGGTCGTCCGCACCTGGTGGGGCGCGTGGCCAATGCGATCGTCCCTAGGCTTCACAGCCAGATCTTCAGAACCATGGCTGCCCGTTATCGTTGCTGATGTTGTTGCTGTCGGCCTCCTGTGACTGTGACATGTTCAGGAACTCGTCGATGTTGAATTCGCCTGCGGATGGATCACCAGTGCAATGAGCGGCCCAGTCGAAAGTGTGGTCATCGTCTGCCAGGCCGGGTAGGTTCAAGTTGTTGTCGAAAGCGGCTGGTCTGACATCATGCTCACACAATGCCAGATCCCCGAGCGCGGCGGTGCTGCTCGCAGAAGTGTCCGGTGTGGGTTGGGAATCTGCAGTAGACGCGATGGACGCGCCGCGGGCTGGTTGATCACTCGGAGCCGGAGGCTTTTGTAGCATGACAGCATCCCGCTGGTGGACCCTCGAGGCAGGCTGGTTTGAGAGAGGGACAGGATGACGGTGCTGGTTCCTCGGGGGCGGCGGGTTCTGTAACCTCATAGGACTCCGCTGCGAGATATAGGAAGCATATCCCTGAGGGTCAACCTGCCAGCCCCGCATGTTGCCCATCCACGCCCCTGCGAATATATCCTGGACGTTCTGAGGCAGCTGGGTGGTGAACTGCGTCGTGGGCCCAGGGGTGGAGGTCGATGGTGCATCGTTGTCTGACCGCCGGCGCTTGGACAGGGGCTCGCCCGTGGGCGTAGACACCGCCGACTGTGCAGAAGTGTGAAGCGCGGGGCGTAACCCATGAGACTCCTCGCGCGACCGGCGCTGTCCACGTGGTGCCGCAGGGGTAAGCGGCGACGGCCTCGTGTGTGGGCCACTGCCGGCGTCGCTCGCAAACGACTGCGAACGGCTCCTCAGGTCATCCGCGTACATTGGCGACATGTGTGCGGGGGCCGGATTCGGGGTGGCCATGGGGCTCGAGACGGGCTGGTGGGCACCCGAGGTAAACGTGGGACTCCCGAGGGCGACAGGACTCATCCCAGGTGATAGCACACCTGGGCTGGCGTGGCCCGTTATGGGAGACGGCACGAGCTGTTGTTGGGCCGAGGCAGGGATCGCCTGTGGTGGTGGTGGTGGTGGTGGTGGTGGTGGTGATGATGATGATGATGATGATGATGATGATGGCGATGGCGATGATGATGATGATGTGTTTATGTGCAAGGCCTGCGGTGATCCTGTGTTGTGCGGCACTCCGGAGTCCATGTCCAGCGCCGGCTGTGTCGGCCGCCGCGCCAGTGTTCCGAAGACTCGCTCAAAGTCCTGCTCGACCTGGGCAGCGGAAGCGCCCCTGGCGAGGAATTCGGGGTTGGCGACGGACTGGTGCATCGCTGCGTGTATGGTGGCGAAATCCTGGAACTTGGGTGGCAGGTCCGAGTTTCTCCAGTAGTGCCGTGGCATGTCGTCCTCCTCCTCGTACATCTCTTCCTTGAGGACGATCTGCTCGGTGATCTTGAGGCCCTTGCCGGTCCTCTCCTTGTGGATGACAGAAGCCATCCTCGCCGACTGCACCCGGGCATCGATACTCCTGTCACTTCTCCTCGATGCGGCAATATAAGCCCGCTCCTTGTTCTCCGAAGGCGACCTCTCGCTCTGCTGCTCGGATTAACATGCCTCCAGTGATGGCCGACGGGCAGCTAGCAGTATAACACCGACCTGTCTAGGTTGTGGCTTGCCATCAGTGGCGGCAGTACCAGCAGCACCAGCAGCACCGGCGGTACCGGCGGTACCGGGTGGTCGGGCGGTCTTCACCATTGTGCCTAGTGTCTCCAAAGGGGACGACTCGGGGCGGGTCGGTTGACGCTGATAATTCGGGACGATAGACGTAAACGACACCCGTCGTATGAACACTTCGGGGGATCGCTCGAGGGTGAATAGACGGCTTGACCGAGCTCAGAACCCACAGGTATATGGAGAGGAGGAGGAGGAGGAGGAGGAGGAGGAGGAGGAGGAGGAGAGGGAGAGAGAGGGAGGATAACCCAAGGCCGAACCCCCAGAACGTGAGGCGCGGGATGCACCTTCGTTTTGACTCAAAGCACCCCGGTCGTGTCGGCAAGAGCAGATGCGGGAATGATCTGAGGGACCGCTTGGGAGGAACCTTGCAAAGGGGAACCGTACATACAAGCCGCGCAGGCCAAGTCACGAAACCACGAGACCCCAAGTCAACTCTGCAGAATGCGCGGGGCGAGGCGAACCCGGTCCTGCTGCTGTAGAGAAGTGCCAGAGCTAGGTGTAGAGCTAGCTAAAGGAGGAAGCACCTAGGGATTGGTCCTGGGTCTGGGGCGGGACCCCGGCTGAAGGCTCAGATCGACTGGTACGCAGGACGATGGAAGTTTAGGATTTTAGGAGTTTAAACTTTGGGGGTGAGAATCGGCCACAAGCATAAACATAACCATCTTCCGCAGGACGAAGCCGGCGGAATTGCGCTTAAACACTGGAGTTGTCTTTGTTTTCGATCGACGGCCGATCGTGGCCGATGCACCCGGATATGGTTGCGGGAGATCGATCTCGATCTGAGGGCAGCGAGGGGGGGGAGCTTGGGAGGGCGCCAAGACACCACCAGGGCGGGTTGCTGTTAGCCCAGAGACTACATGCCAGGTACATAATTCCGGCAGCACCCTCAGGTCCCTCGGGGATAAGGTGATAAGATGGGAATCCCGCCCAGACCCAGGCAAGCGTGTGAGAGTTGCTGCTTGCTGCTGCGTCCCGGGCCTGCAAGCAGAGGAGCCTCACTGCCGCCGCCACACAGTACGTTCTGCAAGCAACCCAGAGGTTCACGCCAGGGCCCCCGGGCAGACATGCCAGTCCCCTGCCTGGAAAAGTAACCTGTGGCCTGCTCTGCTTTCCCCCTCTGGGTATCAAAAGTGTTGAAGGGTCCGGCGCCTCTCAGCAACGTGTGTAGCGTGATGGGAGGGGACTGAGGATAAAAGGCGGTATGATCACGGTCCCCGCCCACAACCAGCCAGCCGCTCCGAGCATGATACCAGTCACGGTCGATTTGGGCGTGCCTCCGCTGTTCGTACATGCGCAGAGGCGGCCAGCATCTGCGGCCCACCCGGGGAGACGTCCGCACCATCGATGAAGCTTCCAAATCCGGCCAGAAGCATATTCTGAATAAGCTCGGTGGTGGATACGACACAGAGACGCCGTGGCGAATCGTAGTACCGCCACGCGAGACAGGTACGTACCGACCCATCCTCTGTTGATTCGAGACAGGACCACAGGACCACAGGACCACAGGATGGGCTTGTGGGAAACCGCGTGAGCCCGGCGGCGCGCCAGCACGCTTCGTGAACACAAAGAGAGACCAGGGCTAGTCCGCTGGCCTACTGGCCTTGCCAACGCCGAGGAGGTAGGTAAAGCTTCCCCACCCCAGAGATTGTGCACAGCCCCGATCCGGACCTGCAGTGGGCTGGGCGAGTCGGCAAGTTCCTTTTTGCTTCGGTATTTTTATTTGTTTACTATCTCTTCTTCTTGTTTTCGAGGAGGGGGAAGAAAAAAAGAAAAAGAAAAAAAGGTCCACGGAAACAGTACTCTAGACGAACCTGAGGACAACAAGCGAGATTGGCATTCTTCAAGCTTCAGCAGCCGTGGCGGGATGTCTTCATCCGAAAGAGAGATGCGGGCCATACGGACTGAAGTCTCCGGCCGTACTAGCCAGCGTAATTCTGCTTGTTGGGCGCTGGAACTGAGGGCACCCTTCGAGGTACGACGACCTCGAGCGGAGCACTAACAAACGCTATGGGGCTGCCCACCCCCCCCCCCCCCGCCCGCGTCTCCTCCCATGGGCAACCGCCAATGAAATTGTCTGTATCCGACTCGACGTCTTCCCACAGCGCGGTTCGCCCGCCCTCTGGCCTCTGTCCTGAACGCGACCGGTAGACACAAGAGCGATCTCCCCTATGTACATCCCAATGGCTATCGTTTCTGCCCGGAGGTTCAACTCGTGCTAGACTAACACAAACAGCGAAACTTGTCGGGAAAGCGGGTGCCGGGAACAAAGGCAGCACGACAGACGCATCCAGGAGGGCAGACCACCCTGTCCCGGTCGCCCATGCTCCAGCCCTGAAGACAAAACACCGTTTTGACAGCATGAGCTTCTCGTCATTGGTATCGCCCTTCTTGCACATCGTATCCACCCTCAGGGGCAGTGCTAACGTCGCGGCCGGAGTGTGAGGAGTCCTTGGGGGGGGAGGGGGGGCGGGGAGGGGGACATCTTCGTAAGTATCAAACCCGTCTGCCCTAGTATGTATATTCGCCGCCGTCCGGTGAACCTTGTCCCGGCTGTCAAGTCACCTTGGAGTTTTGCTCTCACCTAGGCTTATGTAGCGCGAAATAGCAATGGGAAAATTCGTAGAATCCCATCCCTCTCCGTCATGGCATTTTGTCTCTTGGCCCGCCCCTCCCAACCAAGCGGTTGGACCTCTCAGCCGCCACCTTTGCTTAGTGCACAAGGACGTCCAGCCCAGGACGCCATTCCTCGATGCTCATGCCGGACTTTCGGACTATTGCCAGGAGGATGCCAACAGCACCGGGGCTGAACATACCCCAGCACCCTCTCAGGCGGGTATCAATGTTCCTATACCTCTGATACGGCATTCGCCGTAGCTCAAATCTGACACCCTGGCCATGCTCACGTTCTGGAAGGCCAGAGGTTCTCGGAGACTTCTGGACATAGATACCACGTGTATCCCTTATCCATGGGGATCCGAAGCTCCGTCCGTTCATTCTACTATGTATCTGCTCCCCGAAGATCTGCGCATATCACGGTATGTAATGTAGATCCGGCCCATCAACACGGCAGCCAGCGCATCTATCTGCTCGTCTGCCCTGCCAGAGCGCGCTGTGGCAAAAAAAAAAACCAAAAAAAAAAGACCTTTTCCGGTCGAGGCAGGGCCCCGTTACGCCGAACGCGAAGCCATCCCCCGGTCTGCCGTTGGGGCCCACGATAGCCCCTCGAGGCCTCTCGGCCCCTGGGGCGACGGCGAATGCTGCTGCTGTCAACCCGATCTCCAGAGGCTGTCTCGACACCATCTCCGAGGTCCAGCCCAGATAGATCTGGAAGGGCAGCGACCGGACATGGGGGGCCTTCTTTTTTTTGGGGGGGGTCACGGCCAGCCAGAATCCCGATTCTGGGGAACCACCTTCGGCATCGCGAACGAACATCTTGTCCTGGTGACCCCACAAGACATCGCAGGCTCGGGGCTGGGAGGATTAGAGCTCGTCTATCCTGGTCCATATTGCATCACTCCCTTACCATAGGACAGCCTACATCCCAGAGCCGCCGCCCGCCACTCCGGCTCGATCGATCTGCCTAGGGTGAGGACCCGCTATGAGCACGCGAGATCTTCAGGCTAATGAAACTGTAAGGCCGATATGTCCCCCACGAGGAAGGTCCAGGAGACCCCGAGAATCGGGGATTCTCTGCTCCTCATGCTGATGAATTGGGGGGGGGGGGGGCTCATGCGTAGGCACACAACTTGTGAGATGCAGACTGCCTGAACAGCCTTGTTCCAGACCTCCTGAGAGTCCCATGCGCGAGCACCAGCCCTCTGGAGCCAACACGTGTCTGTCGGGTAGTAGTTGAGGCTCAGTTAAGGCTCAGCTTGCATCCAAACTATCAGTGCTGTGTCCCACCTGGCATCCGCATGTACTAGTGCCACCGGGCCGTGGCCTTTTTTGAAGAAAAAAAGAATAATAATAAAAATCTCACGATGTCACCCCAGAGCCCAAACGTGCCATGTGTTCCTGGGCATCCCCGTCGCAGACCGACTACGCTGCCCCGTCACCCTACCTACCTGCTCCCCATCGTGACATCGCTAGCACCTACATTCTCCGCGCCTCGTCCTCTAGAAAGAAAGAACGAGAGGGGGGGGGGGGGGAAGTACCGCGGCCTAAGAGAACCCCCCCCCACCCTCGATCTCTCGATCCCCACTGCCATCGCGGGCGATCTCTCCAACGCGCCAATCGCCAACCTGGTCAGGGAGAGCGCCGCGCGGAAGGCCGAACCTGGCGAGCATTGCGAAGTCAGCAGACCGCGCGCCGCTCGCTGATGCGCCACTTCTTGGTAAGGAGAGAGATAAGGGGGAGGGGAGGTGGGATATCCCCTTCCGGACTGTTCACCCTCTCCCCCGTCCGTTCCCCTGCCCTTCACCACGCTTACCTCCAACGCCCTGGCACCACCCTAAAATCCGCCTCTTGTGCTTCAGCTCTCGAGGGGACGGACTTCTTCAGCGTGACGCGATGAGTCGAGACCATCCATCATCTGCCGTCCTAACTTGACGTGCCAACCAGGCCAACCAATGGGTGTCCTCATGTCAGCCACACCAAACCGGTCCCTCGGGAGCCCCAAGGGTGCCTCACGGCCTAAACTCTAACCAGCCTCAGTCTCTTGACCCTTCGTAACATTCCAGTGCCAGGAATTTTACAGGAGCCCCCCCTCCCCCCACACACACAATCGAACCGGTACAAACAGTACTGTGTAGAACTTGCAACAGACACGGCTGATGCGCTTGGGCTCGGGCGGAGCGGACAAACCTGAGCGTGCCCTGAGGAAAACGGGAAGTTCGTGGTTGCACCGCCCGCCCTTGGCTGCAAATTGAACAGTGCTCGCCGTCTGTCGTAGCTGTTATTTTCCTCGTAGGCGCTGGACACTACTATGGTACAGCAAGCAGTCACTTGCGCGGACTTAGGCCAGTGGGGGGGACCAGCCAAGACCCCCAGGAGATGACGTCGCGGCATCTGGAGCTCTCTATACCTTCTCCTTCTTGCCAAAAAGCTGCGAGCGGATTGGGGTGGGGGGGGGGCTACTAGAGATTGGGAAGAGGGCGCTATTCCTATTCTCCTCGCGGCCAGCTAGCACACGCTTGGGGCTGGGCTGCCCTCGGGGGAAGCACAGGTAATGTCGTAGACTATAGGCACGCCCCCCGCCCCGCCCCCCCTGCGTCTGTTTTCGATCCTGCTCGAGGGATGATCCAAGGAATTTCGGGCAAACAGGTCGCAAGGGCAACATAAGGAGGTCAATCCCAGATACCCACCGGAACTGTATCATCGGGAAGAGAGAGCTCCGCCCGACGGCTTTTTCGCCCCTCACTACAGTGTAGCCCGTTTAGTCCCCTCTTCTTATGTTCCCTTTTAATCTCTCTCTCCCCTGCGTAGTATATCTTCTCGGGGGGGGGGGTGGTTCTGGCAGCCATCCGCGGAAGTAGACGAACGCGACCGTTTCCGGGGGATCCGGAGAGCCCATGCCGAAGTGAATCACACCTGGCACGCTAGAAGGAATAGCGAAAAAAAATAGAAAAGCAGTAAGAAATAAAGAATGGGGGGTAACACTCCAGACCTTGCACTTTCATTGTGTGTGGGCCGGTCTCACACCGGTCCTGGAACCGGAATGCCAAAGCCTAGTAGACATTCTTCTCGAGGCTGGGCGCGAAGTAGACCTCAAACACGTGACGAGGGGGGGGGGGCGGTTGGAAGGGTGGGAGGAGAGGAACCTGGCAAATGGCCGGTGCGGGTGTTCAGCTGTCTATTTAGACCGGTCCAGAAGCTTTCCCCCGCCTTTTTATTTTTTTATTTTTTTTATTTTTTTTATATCACCTTCGTCGCCTGTCAGAAGCAATCTTGTTTTCTGGACGGTGCGATAGCGCCCCCCCCCCCCCCTATTGTGGTCCTGCGACGTTGTGTGTACATGCGTGTGTCTAAGAAAGAGTTAGGTGGTTGTCCCACTGAGAAACACGAGACTGCCGCCCTTGGACTAAATCTAGGTTCTGAACCGGGCAGCAGAGCTAGTCGTGATAATCCAGTGGCCGTCCCGGGCCCGGATGCCACACGTGCACAAGTGCCAATCCTGCTCGACCTCACAGACCAGACTTCTCGTCGAGGCCTGCCAGCATGGACAGCCAGATAGTCTATCGGATGAGGTATTGATTGCCACCAACAGACAATATCACGTTACGGAGACCCTACAAAGGGCCGGAGGCGGTAGGAACAAGAAGCTACATATCCCTAGCGAGGGGGAAGGCAGTGAGCAAAGGGAAAGATTTGACGGCCTCTCGCAGCTGAGTGGCCTACGTCACTTACCTACAAGTCCTCACCCAAACCTAAGTACCGTTGTAGTACGTAAAAGGGAGAAGGATGACATGCCTTACCCAGAGGCGGTAAGGAGAGAAGGGGGTGGGATGAAGCGGGCTGGAGGACAGAGAGGAAGTGAATTGTATGTTGAAAGAGAGACGCAGATGATAACTCCCTAGTAGAGTGAGCCCGAGTGCAACAAGATCGAATCTTTAAGACAAACGCAAGAATGCTATCTAATGTCAAGTTCTTATCATCGATTTTCACCTTCATCGGCCCCCCCCCCCCCCACCTGCTCGTGGATATCATGTCCTCACTAGAGCTTCTAAGGGGCGTTAGAAAAGTTCAAGAGGCCCCAGAGGGACATGGAGGGGGCTGACTGACTGTCCAAGGATACCTTACAGTGATGAGATTGCCAGACTAGCACGCAATTAGACACTGACTAGGCCAGCGTCTCATATCCCATCGCGCCACCGACAACATCGCCAACCGATGCAAGGTCAGTCTGTAGATGTGTATAACTTTTTCATTGATGCCACTAACGCTTGATCGTATGTCGTCAGACTCTGCCCGCAAGGAGACGCCATCGTAATGGATAGCCGTCAGGCTAAGCGTCCACATTCGTCGAACGTGTCTCGAAGTGAGAACTTTCGTCTTCAAATCAGAGGCAAAGGTCAGGTCCACGCGAGGAAGCATGACCATCCGGGAGGCTCATTGGAATTGAACCAGAGTCTGCATCGGGCCCAATCTCCTATTCCTGCGTCGTGTCACCAGGGCATGTTCTCGTCTCTCCGCGTTGCGCCATCGCTCCCATCGCCCGCCTCACCAACTTTGCCTTCGTCCTCATCGGTATGTCCACTGCTCTTGTCCTCACGCCCCCAAGCTCGACGAACTCATCAGCCGATACCACTTCCCAATCGGCGCATCGCTAGAAGCCGCACCAACAAGGTCATCATCCACATGGATCTCGGCTACCTCAATTGAGCCCATGGCTGCAGCCTGGTCCCTTTGCGCAGCTCCCGATCTTGCGGTCCTTGCATCGGTAAGAAGGGCGCCGCGCTCGTCTTCAACCCTTGATATTCCGAAATGTTGTGGTCCCCAGGCGAGAACTTCCCCTGTCTCTTCGTCGACGATCTCTTTGAAGCGGAGAGACTTGCGCGACGTACGACGGATTTCATCAAAGTCCTCGTGGGTGCGAGACCGACGCTTTTTGGTCTGCGCCGGCCGGCCAGAGGCAATTATAGACACCAGGTATCTGAGCGGTTCTCGAGGGCCATTCAAGCGGCGCACAGCACTCATTTGCCCTGCTTGGTAGGGGTATGAAACAGACGGTGGATGGGATCCCATGGCAGGCACATGCTTCGACTCTCCTGCTGCGCTTGCCCCGGTATGATCTCCCCAGATCGATGGGGTGGCGACCACAGGCCAGCTCGTTTGGAACGCCAATGGCCTTACTGAATCGGCCACGGTTGACTGTAGCCTTCGCGGTAGAACCTTCAAACCCTGACTATCCGCCTCAGGGGTAACTACCGGCGGTCGGAAAGCCTGGGAATTGGTTTGAGAAACAGTGGGTGGCGGCTGTAAACCCCTAAGATTGGTCCGAGGAGCAGATGGTGGCGGCTGGGATGCAGATCTCGATGGCTCAAAGACAGGCGAAGAGGCGAGACCCAAGAATTCACAACAAAGGGGGCCGGCCTTGTCGAGGAATCGATTCCATTTCGACCTTGTCGGCGCCAGTGCCGTCTCGCCAACGGAGACTCTACCTACGTGGAATGTCTGAGGCGGCGGAGAATTCCCAGAACGCGTGTGGCCGTCTGCATCGGCCGTTTCTACTACCATGGGATCTCCTCCCTCGGGTTTGTCTCCGTCGATCAGATCACTGCTGGCTTCGTTTTGGGGCGACGGAGGATCCCAGGTCCCGGACGTGACCTGCCGAGCGCCAGAAGGGAAGATTGTTTCGTCCTGACGATCTGGGTGCTCATCTACCAGCGGGTGAGTGGCACTGTGCCTGTCTCCGTGTGGCGTATTTGAAGCCTGTCCGTTACCAGCCTGGAGCACCGAGGGCTGTGAACCATCCATTTGTGCTGAAGCGAAATGGGAAGTGTCTAAATCCATTGCGTCCCCTTCTTTATTGTCCATCCGTTGATCGCCTGCATTGTCCAGATGCAGCATGCTTAGATCATCTGGCGTCTCGTATTTGAAATATGGTATCCTCGACAGCGGGCCTACATGATCTCCCCGGGACGACAGACCTGGCGTCCCTAAACCTTCAGCCATATGCGGCGCCGAGAAGCTGTCACCCAGAAATGGGCGGCTCAACGTTACGTTCGTGGTGGCTCTTGGAGCCTGCGGCAGTGTTGCCGCCGTGGTGGGATTGTGCAGCTTGTCGTTTCGGGTGGAACGATTCGGCCTCTAGTCGTCTCGGTCCTCGACGTGGATCACATGCGCGTCTTCCATCTCGGTGTCAACACCGCTGGTGCCATCGATAACACCATCGGCCCCGCCTGCCGATGGCTGCTGCGTCTTGGAATGGCTCATATTCGCATGCCCATCCCCATCCCCATCTCCGGCTGGAGGTCTGGTTGTCGGACTGCTAGTGGTATCGCCGCGTGCTTCGCCTTGTTCTTTTCTAGGCGGGAAACGTTCGGGTACGCCAACCATTTTATCGATTTCGTCCAGGCGAACGTATGCCAAATAATAAGGGCTACCACTGGAATTAAGCTCGGCCAGTACCTTTGCGCTGTCATACTCGCTGTGCTCTGTGACCGTGTCGTCGTTGTACTTTCGCCAAACCTTCTTCTTGAAGTCGTAGATCCATACCCAGTAGTGCCCGGCGGTGAGAATGCCTCCGTGACAAACCACAGCGTGGAGACGATAGGCGACGTCGAACTTGTCAGCGAAAAGCGAGGAGAGCTCATCCTGAGCCTTGACCTTGTCCAGGTCAGCCTTCTCCCTCACGCGTCGGGAAGCCTCCGGGTCAAGATTGGCCAGCTGGACCTCGCGGTCCGTTGGCTCACCCATGGTGACATCCTGGCCGTCGGGGAAAGGGAGAAGACTGTGCTCGGTCAACATCCTTTGGGTCTCGGGATCCAGTATTGAGACATACTCGTCCTCGCCCTCGCCCTCTCCGGTATTGTCGACACTAAGACGTGCCTCCTCATATTGGTCGACGTTGTCGTTGATGACCTCAAAACCCGCCTCCTTGGTGTTTGCCTTCTTGGACTGGCCATTACCCTTCGGTGGCTCTGGTGGCGGGTGGCCATCCAAGGCCTGAAGCCTTCTCTTCAGGTTCCAGCTCCGCTGACGCCTCTTGAAAATGTCGGAATCACTCGAATCGTCCATGTATCGGTCCAGCCACAAAACCTCGGGAATCTCGACGATGTTGTTGTTTCTGCCCAATCGACCGTCGATGTTCTGGCTGCGCTGGATGTAGACATGGAGAATCGGGGACGACCTCGTGATGGATGTGAATGTCTCGTGGCCATCTTCCTGAAACTCCTGGTCAAAACTGCTGTCGAGCGCTGTGTACAGATCGACTTTGCCCTCAGGTGCCGGAAACGCGGTCATCCATCGTGAAAGGTCATCCACAGTACGGTAGTCTGACTTAGGCCTGCCCGTTTTCAGATCGACAGATCTGATGTACTTTCTGCTGCGCCAGTAGAAAGTTTCGGTGATTTGATCGGTTTGTTTGCCCGTGCTCGCATCGGTGCCCGTCGGCCTAATGGCGGCGTGGAGGTGCTCAAGAATGTTTCCCATGACTTCTTCGACATCCTGCTGGTCGGTCCCGGTGACCTTCTCGTTGCCCAGAGCCTCGACGATCTCGTCTTCGAGGGTTTCAGCCTCCTCAGCATTCGCATCGTCTGCGGGATCACCTGTCCCACCCATCTTGACGTCTGGGTCATCTTGCATGCCCTGCTCTCGAGTTGCAGACCGTCCGCGCATGGCAGGTGCCGCGCCGTCACCTGGCTCTTTCTCGTCGTCCTCAAGGGGTGACCGCTGCTTGGCCGGAACGGCAGGAGGGACATGCTTGTCACCCTGACCTCCCGACCCCGTCACATAGGTCTGATCCGCGTCCTCGGTCTTCTCATCCACCAGGGTTCCGGAACTAACATCACTACTGGTATCAGCATTGTCCAGGACTGGGTTGACCGTGATCGTGGGCCCGGCCGGTGGGCCCTGATCTCTATTCGCAGGCTTCTGCGAAGGCCGGTCGGGCAGGGGCGGTGGGGAAGGCAGGTCTTTGTTCGCATTCGGGTTTGGCGGAGGGCCGATAAAGGCCGTCACTTTTTCCTCCGAGTTACGTTTCACCAACTTCTCCGGCGTGTTAAGGGCTGCGAGGGCTAGTCGTTGTTTGGGCGTGATGAATCGTGCCTCCGATGTCTGGAGCTCAAGGAATAAGCCGCGCATCTCTTCGACGAACTTGGCTGCCAGGAAGGCCTCGCCCTTGTCAAGTGCCGATCCGCTGCCGCCGAGACGACGGGACTGGATGTTTGCCTCCGTCGGGTCCAGCCTGTAATTTTCCCAGTTCATAATGACATCGCGTACCGGCTTGACGGTGTGCAAGTATTGTAGGATACTGTTCAGATAGCAGGTGTTGCGGATGTTTACAAGGCCGGCCGGGAGACTGTAGTCGACGGCAGGCCTGATTGCGCCGGTCAGCCAAGGCTCACCAGCCAGCGACTGTTGTTCCGAAGCGAAAGAGTGGAGACCTGGATGATCGCCGTGGGATTTGGCCAGGAGCCTGGCGGCGGCGGCCACCAAGGTCCTGTCGAACGAGCCGTCGGAGTCGTCGGCTGTAGCGACGAGGTGCGCGTGGACGAAGTCAGGATCTTCTCTTGTCCCTGCGGCGCCTGCGTTGAATCCGATGAAGTTCAGCGCTTCTGCCGGACTGCCAAATGCGCAAACGGAATCCATGATCACCCGGCTCCGCCTGGCCTTGCCAATGATAGACGCATTGAGCCGAGCCGCCTTGGTGCCGTCCGCGTCCCGAGAGTTCTTCAGGGCAACACCGAATGCGTCCAGCACCTGGGTATACGTGCAGTCCTCTGACAGGCCAAAAGACCGGTATGCCCTGGACAGGGGTGTGCTTGATTGTGCATCCTTCTTTGAGGCCTCGGTGGCCCAATAGATCTGCTCGTTCTCCAGGAATAGTCTCAGTTCGGCGCAGACTGCCTCTCTGCCTCGGCTGACGTCGCTGATCGCCTCAAAGATATCTTGCCGGCCGGCCGGGTTGGTCTGGTTCTGGCAGACGCAAGCGTACCAGAGCAGGAGCTCGTGCATGTCTCTTTCGACCCCGAGAGTATTGAATTTCTGAACATCGTAGTTACCCACGTTCATGAATGCCGTCTTGGTGTACTTGGCATCAAGGATTTGCGTCAAGTACTCCTTGGTGGAGCGGTCAGCCTTGATGTCGATGGGCGGCTTGAGGTGGCTGGGCATGTCGACGAGGAGGAAGGAGAGGTGGATTCGGAGAATCTCGAACCAGGCCCGTCTCGACCGGAACGGTGTGAGCTGAGAGGACTGGGGAGGGACATCTTCCAGCGAGGGCAGCTGCACGAACGTCTCCTCGCCCTCCGTCAACGTCACGAAACCCAGAAAGTCAAAGAGCTCCATCTTGTCCGAGAAGCACACGTTGAAGAACTTGTTGCGGACGGACACCCTGCGCCTCTCTCCAGGCGCCAGATTGACGACATCGTTGAGGTATTGCAGCAGGTAGTACGATGGAACAAGCTTCGGGAGCCTCTCTGGAGACTGTAGGTCTTCGTAGCGGGATGGCTCGGAAGCGAGGAGTTGGTCCAACCGTGATCGCACGGCAGCCCGGTCGACCAGAGCTGCTTCGAAACTTCCCGGCAGGCGTGGTTCACACACCTGGACCTCGATACCCAGCCGACAAACGCTGGCGGAGCACCTAAACGTAGCCGTGTATGTGTTCGGATAGTATTTGCTGTCGCTTTGAGTCTTGTATGCCGTGACTGGTACGATGTGGTGCATGCGTTCGATGCCGGGTCGACAGCGGCCGCCAGAGCACTGCACGATAACAGTGAAGGTCACCTTGCACGTCTCGCAGATGCATACAACGGCATCCTGTTCGTCGTCTATCCTTCCAGACTGGCTAGTGACGGTGTGAAAGTCGTGGGCCGGCCGCGAGATGCTACACGCGAGCGTGGGGGCCGCGACAGCTCCACCCACCAAGTCGTTTATCCATTTTGCGGCCAAACGACCTGGGTCACGGGCGTCGCATTAGCAATCCACCATGGTGCAAAGAGGTGGCAGTGGCCGGCCAGCGAAGCAACATACCTGACTTGCCAAGATTGTCGTGTACTGGGTCGGCATTTTCTGCGTCGAGCTCAGTGTATGCAGGAGGAAGACCCAGGGAGCGGGTGTGATGGCCTGTGGGTAACTCGCCCATCACGGCCATGTTGGATGAGGACGACCGGATCTGGTTGGGGCCGTCAGTCTTCGAATCCTCAGATCGCTGGCGCTTAGGTGATGGCGGGGGAGAAACGGAACAGCGCCGAGTTCCACGAGATGGCATACTTAGGAGGCTGCGTTGTCCTTGAGAGATGGAGGTGACGTAGAGACGCTGAAACGCCAGAGAGGCAGAGCGTGGATATCTCTTTTGGGCTTTGTCGGGAAAAGCGGCTTTGAGAGGGCCTTCAGTTGTACGGTGGTCCTTGCCAGCAGTGGCAAGGAGGACTGGTGGTAATGAGGGATGCCGAATGCGGTAAAGCTCTGTTGCGTAGTTGCGAATGTTCTTGTCGCTGTTGGGGGAGGGTGAGACCGGACAACCTAGGATGCTCCTCCAGGTGCTGAGAGGTCAAGATGAAGTCGCCAAAGGTGTATGTAGCCCCTTCTTGAGCTGTCCAGGAAGGAGAAACGAAATCAGTTGGTAACAGTGACTGCCCAGAGCTTGACGCAAGCGTCCTTCATGTCCTTGGTGTCACTGTCAGGGCTCAGAAGTCAGCGATATGCCGACAGGAGTGATCGGGACCAGAAGCATCGACACTCACATGGGAACTGTGTCAGAACCCAGGGTTACAACACAATACACCCTGGCAGACTTGATGATGATGGTACTGACGCTGTTGATGGGTGGTGATGATTGCTGTGATTGCTGTTGCCTGAGAGAGGTGACGCAGCCTCGTCGCTTCGTGAGGTCACCAGGAGCTGGAGCTCACATGTGTCAAGCACTAGTGCACGGGTCTAGCACCTTCTGGAAGCTGTGGTCTTTGGCGCTTCCAGGGTTGGGGCTGGGGTCCAGGGCCTACTGCAAGGGTGGGGGCACGGTACCAAGTGAGGCCTTCGAAGGACAGACACAGAGCTCCAGAGGGGCAGTGACTGAAGTATGAACTGGGTGCCGACGATCACCTGTAAGAGGGTCGACGGGTGGTTGATGTACGACTACTTCAGAAGGGGACTGCTGAGAACGCAGTTGCTGTCCCTTTCGATGTTGTTGCTGAGGCGGTTGCAAGGTCGGAGCTTGGGGCGCCCCACTGTAGACGGTATTGTAGAGGTACGGTAGGTACCAAGTACCTTACCGGCGGACAGAACCCCCGACGGTCACGTGCCTCGGCTGGCTTACTCAAGCCGATGCAGCCAATTGTGGCCATCGGGTTGACCATCGATCGACTCGGGCTGCTTTGGGAGCTCCACCCAGGGAAGACCGACGGGGGCTCTGCAAACAAAGCTCGCAACCTCGACCGTCCCCCAATCAACTGATCCGACAGCCGCACCACCACCACAACGAAAACTCCCACCCGAGATGGCGCCCCACGGCGAAAGCGACCAATATCACCCGGTAGACGCCGTCGCCGCAGGCGTCAAGGGCGCCATGGTCACCGGCGCCGCAGGCCTCTTCGCCGCCGGTATCAGGAACGCAACGCGCAAGACAAACGTCGGCGCGCTGAGCGTCTTTACCAAGAGCGGCGGGCTGATCTTCACGTTCAGTATGTGTCCCCTCGTGTCCCCTCCCCCTGAGAGGGGCGGTGATGTTTGCTGGGGGGCGGGGCCCCTGGTCGGGCGACCAGCCTGCTGACGTCTTTCTCCAGCTGCCGTCGGCGGTGCCTTCGAGTTTGTGAAGGTCGCGGCCGCGAACCTGCGCGAGAAGAACGACCACTATAACGCCGGAATCGGCGGCTTCTTTGCCGGTTCCATACTAGGCATGAGGGGTATGTCGAACCCCGCCACCCTCCCGATGAAGAACATGTGCTGGATCGGTGCGGGCAGAGGGGGCTGACGACGTTCTGCAGCTGGTCGCATGCCCATGATACTGGGATACGGTGCCATGACCTCGGTGGTCCTGAGCGTCTTCGAGTACACAGGTGGCAGTCTGCGGGGAAAGAAGCCCGAGATAGAAGGCATGAACGATGCAGAGAGGAAAGACTACCTGCGGAGGAACAGGAGGAAGCCGATCGAGGAGACATTAGAGGCGGTGGGCGAGGGTCGAGGTAAGTGGGAGCGCTCGTGCAACAGCCCAGGCCGGAGAGAGGGAGAGGCTGACATCTGTAGGAATCCAACCGCCAGGCTACCAGGAGCGGAGGCGCGAGAGGCTCAAGGAGAAGTATGGCTTCGAGGTCAACCCTGTGTCGGCGGATGTTGCATGAAGGCCTGCCCATCCTGCCGGCATGTACATACTAGAGCCCCTAGATCAGGGGGCACCACGGGACTTTGCAACGACTCAAATGGATCTTTGATTTTCCACCACGTCCTGAACCATAGCTATCCCGCTGGTGGGCTTCGCGCTCATGACCTAGATTGACTCACCGCCAGCTTTCCGACGATATAGCAAGAGGTCAATGTCCTGACCTGAGGTAGAGTAAGTGCCCCTCAATCTCTCCTCCCCATCCCTCCTCCAATACCATGATGATATGTCATAGAGGCTGTTTATGAATTTGTGTCATACAAGCATGTTTATTTTCGATCTCACCTATATTGTTCATCCTATCTGAAAAAGAAAAAAAAAAACAAAAAAAAAAAGGGATCACGCCATCTCTCCTGCTTTCTCCTTCTGCCGGCGGCATCAATCCCTGACTGACCTCTGTTCCGTCATGTAGCCTCCGAGCAGTCTCCGAACAGACTCCGAGCAGCCCACTGCGGAGAGTGCTATAATTGGGAGGCGGCCCCAGACACTTGTAGAGTCTGGCCATCATCAGCCCGCAGTCCGGATGGCTCCCAGGCCTAACACCAGGGTCACAATTGGCCATGACATGCTCCCCCTTTTGAGACAGGTGAGCTACCCACGATACGATGACATTCCCTCCTCCTCCTCCTCCTCCATATGATGATCTCTCGATAGAGGCTGTTTATGATTCAGAAAGAAGAAAAAAAAAAAAAAAAAAGTACTTCATCAAACTCACCTACATTGTTCTTTATCCCTGACCCTCGGCTCTTCGACCACGTTCTTGAACCATCACCGCCAGCGGGCGAACTCCTTGTTGACCTCAGATTTAGGACCTACATCACTGTTGCCGCTCCTCATGCTCGTAGCTTCCGCCAGATAATGCTTACCGGAGGAGGGGGAGAACTTAAAAATTAGAGAAATTGTGAGTCTGCCCCCCACCCCTTCGTGGATCCTTCTCTCGCTCGTTTCCATGATGACCATTGAGGCTGTTTATGATACCATATGATTCATCAAACTCACCTACATTGTTCTTTCTTGTCTGATCTGTATTATACCACTCGTTGATGCGTATCCTGAGGTTCACGTTGCGTGAACATACCGCTAATGACCAAGCAGGCCAGTGTAGTCAGTTCATCATCCAGCGAGCAAAGGTGGTGGTGGTGGTGGGCCACTTGAGGTTTGAAATAAGGAGTATCAAATTTTGCTTCTGAACGCGCAGCATCTTCAAGGAGTGATGAGAAGCAGAGACGGATCCAGCCAAGACCCCAGGCACAAAAACATGTGTGCTCAACTAATAAGACGCCGGCGGCTCTATCTCAACACCATCCCCCCCCCCTTCTAGATTCTTGTCTGGCCACCTTCTAGCTCTGCTGCCCCGGGTGTCTCACCTGCGACTTCCACAGCCCGTTATGCGGCCACGTCCACTTGCTCAGGAAATCCGGGTCCACGCCATCCTCAAAGGCCTGGGTCCTGGCCTTGATCTGCTGGTTCAGCAGGTTCTGTCTCGCCGCCGCACCCTTGTTGTGCAGGCTTGGGATCCGGTCGATGGCATCCATGGCCAGGCTGAACCGGTCGGTCTGGTTCCTGATCGCCAGCTCCAGCGGGGTGTCGATGTTGCCCTTCTCCTTGTACCCCCTGACGTGCAGGTTGGTATGTGCGCCCGGCCGCTTGTACGTCAGCCGGTGCACGAGCCAGGGGTAGCTGTGGAAGTTGAAGATGATCGGCTTGTCCGCCGTGAAGAGCGCCGTCCACTCCGCGTCCGTCAGGCCGTGGGGGTGGTCCTCGTGCGCGATCAGCTTGAACAGGTCCATACAGTTGACGCAGCGGATCTTGAGGTCGGGGAAGTGCTGGAGCAGCAGGTCGATCGCGGCCAGCGACTCGTGCGTGCTGATGTCGCCACAGCTCGCCATGACGAGGTCCGGCTCCTCCCCGGCGTCCGTCGAGAACTGCGGCCAGATGCCGATGCCCTTGGTGCAGTGCTCGATCGCGGCCTCCATGGGCAGGTACTGCAGGTGGTCCTGCTTGTCGGCGACGATGACGTTGACGTAGTTGGCGGACTTGAGGCAGTGGTCCATGCAGGAGAGGAGGCAGTTGCCGTCGGGCGGCAGGTAGATGCGGACGACCTCGGGGGACTTGTTGGCGACGACGTCGAGGAAGCCCGGGTCTTGGTGCGTGAAGCCGTTGTGGTCCTGCCGCCAGACGACCGCGGTGAGCAGGATGTTGAGGGAGGCGACCTTGACGCGCCATTCGACCTCGAGACATTTCTCGATCCATTTGCAGTGCTGTGAGGAGGCGTCAGCAGGAGCGCCCGCGCCGGGCGGGATGTATTGCCGCCATGACGTACCTGGTTGACCATCGAATCGATGACATGGATGAACGGCTCGTACGAGTTCAGCAGGCCGTGCCGGCCGCTCAGGATGTAGCCCTCGAGCCAGCCCTCCACAGTGTGCTCGGACAAGATCTCCATGACCCGCCCGTCGGGGGCCAGGTGGCCGCCGTCGGCATCCTCGGGGAAGTACTCTCCCATCCACACCTTCTGGCCGGCCTCGTACACCTTGGCCAGCTTGTTCGACTCGGTCTCGTCGGGCCCGAACAGGCGGAAGGACTTGGGGTTCCCGGCGACGACATCACGCAGGAACGTCGACATGTTGACCATGGACGGCGAGAAGGTCACGCCCGGCTGGTCCACCTTGATCGCATAGTTCCGGAAGTCGGGCAGCTTCAGCGGCTTCTTCAGCTGCCCGCCGTTCGCGACCGGATTCGCGGACATGCGCCTGTTGCCCTCCGGGCAGATGGCCTTGCGCAGCTCGTCGCTGATCCTGCCCTCCTTGCCGAAGAGCCGGTCCGGCTCGTAGCTGCGCATCCACGCCTCGAGCAGCTTTAGGTGCTCCGGGTTCGTGCGCACGTCCGTGATGGGGACCTGGTGCGCCCGCCAGAAGCCCGTGAGGTACTTGTCGTCGACCTTGCGCGGGCCCGTCCAGCCCTTGGGCGTCCGGAGGACGATCATCGGCCACCTGGGCCGGGTGGCCTTGCCGCTCGCGCGGGCCTCGGACTGGTACTTCCTGATCTCCGCGACGCAGTGCTCCAGCGTCGCCGCCATGGCCTGGTGCATGGTGTCGAGGTCGTCGCCCTCCACGAAGTACGGGGTCCAGCCGTAGCCGAGGAAGAGGTTCTCCAGCTCCTTGTGGCTGATGCGGGCGAGGACCGTGGGGTTGTTGATCTTGTAGCCGTTCAGGTGCAGGACGGGCAGGACGGCGCCGTCCGTGATGGGGTTCAGGAACTTGGTGCTGTGCCATGAGGTCGCGAGGGGGCCGGTCTCGGCCTCGCCGTCGCCGACCATGGTGAGCGCGATGAGGTCGGGGTGGTCGAAGACGCTGCCGAAGGCATGAGAGACGGAATACCCCAGCTCTCCGCCCTCGTGGATGCTGCCGGGGGTCTCGGGCGTGGCGTGCGAGCCGATGCCGCCCGGGAAGGAGAACCACTTGAAGAAGCGCTGCATGCCCTCGGCGTCTTGCGACTTGTCCGGGTAGACTTCCTCATACACGCCCTCCAGGTAGGACTGAGAGAGCACGGCCGGGGCGCCGTGGCCGGGCCCCGACACGAAGTACGCGTCCAGGTCATACTTCTTGATCAGCCTGTTGAAGTGCATGTAGGTGAAGATCTGGTGGTGGTGGCGGTGGTGGTGGTGGTGGTGGTCAGTCATGTCGGCCATGGGCCCGGCAGTTCTGCGAGCTGCGGGGGAGGGGGTGAGGGGCGCTGCTTACCTGGCCAGGGGCGGACCCAAAGTGGCCCAGGAGGCGAGCCTTGACGTGCTCCAGCTTGAGGGGCTCGCGGAGGAGGGGGTTGTCGCGCAGGTAGATCATGCCCAGCGCCAGGTAGAGAGAGGCTTTGAAGAAGTCATTGTACTGCTCGATCTCCTCCTTGGAGAGGGGCTCGCCCTTGACGGTGGAGCGGGCCTCCCCGAACGCGACGATGCTCTCGACGTTGGACTCCTCAGCCATGATCGGGCGTTTGGGGTGGGAGGTGGGGGGGGGGGGGACCTTCTCGGCTGGACTATAGTGGTGATGTGCTTGTAATTGATCTGGTGTTGCCGATGGCGAGAGGTGAGGGGGGCAGCAGGACGGGCGACGTCCGGACGACCAAGCCAGAGGCTATATTTATACAAAAGCCGCCTCGAGCTTTTGAGCTCGGACGAGGGGTCGGCCCTATACCTGAGCTCCCGTGCTATCCTAAGTCTGGGGGAGGGGGCACCCGGTACATAGTCGCGCCTGCTCCACACACCGGCACCAGGAGGAACAAAGAACAAAAAGGCGTTGCTTGCGCGGTGAACCACGAGAGGAGGGGGCGGGGGGGGGGGTCGGCGGGCATCCTCCCTTTAGGCTTTCCGCCAAGGGGCCGGCCTACCCGGTGTCCTCGAGCTCCCGCGAGTCCCTGCAGAGGGCGGCGGCCGGGCCAGAGGAGGTCCTCTGCGCCGGGATCTCTTGACAAGTGGCCCGCATATCAGGCTCGCCACATGCCTATCGAGGAGAAGGCCCGATGGATTGGTAGCGTGGTCACGCAAATCAGATTGGCTGCCCCGCGAGCGACGTCGCTTACGCCTTCCAGCAGCCATAGTGGTCTGATTCTTACGCCCGCCAGGCCGAAACGTCATGCCTCACGCCAACACACGGTTCCGGGGGCTTGGACGGGTGTGCGCCATCCCATGGCGTGCAGGTGGACGTTCGGATCCCCACTCGACGTGCAAGAATAGCCGCTCCTTGCAACAGTAGAGAAACCCCCCTATGCCGTTGATTGCCCCCCCCCCCTCGTGCCCCCGCGTACTATACTATATATACTATGGTACTCAGTATGTTGGAGATAGCCGCAAATGAGCCGTGGCCGGGCTGAGGCTCAGCGGCGGTCCCGGAGCTGCGTCGTGTGATTGTTGCCAGCAGGGAGGCGGGCAGCTCACTCAACACCACGCCCATCGCCACGACCGCCTGTCCCGGGGAGGGAGGGGGGCACGAGAAGCACCTGATGGTGAGGTCCCTCTAGCAGGCGAGGCAGGGTCCAGGTGACGACGGCTGGAATGTTCTTGGGGGGGAGGGGGGCGAGCGCTGCACGCTGCATGCTTGATACCTGACCTGTTCAGGGGAGACCCCGTTGCAGGAACCAGACACCCGGATCCGAGGCCTCTGACTGGCGGCCGGTCCCGGGGTTGTGGTTCATCACAAGATCAGCGGGCTCGCTCCCCGATCCTCGACCCACTGCGACGTCTGGATGCATGCGAGAGTCGCCAAAGCTGCAGGATGCAGACGTCAGCGTACGTGTGACACTTTGAGGGCGACCGTTCATATCTCACAAACAAAAACAAAAAACCCCCAAAGAAGTTGGGGCTCACGGGCTTTGGGGGCGACGTTTTCTGCTGTTCCACGATGATGCCGGCCCCGTCCACAGGAGCGCCAGCGGCTGGTCTTCACAGGGCCGGATGAGCCCGTGTGACTGACACCAGATGGGTTGAGCTTTGCTTGGCAGTCATGATCCCGGGGGCTCGGATCTCCTGTCCCAAGAGAACAAGAGGCTGGCTGGCAGGAGACATGGGCCCTTGGCAGCCCCCAAACCATGCGCGGGGGGAGGGGGGGCTGCAGGGCGAGGGCGGAAATCAGCTCATACGGTGAGTTTGCTGCCCAAGTTTAGGATTCCGCCGTGCCCAGGTGCTGCCTCCCGGGATCTCAGCGGCGCGGCAGCCCAGACCCAACACCCGGACTACTTACAGTGCCCTCTGGGATCATCTGAGTCGGTCCGTATGCGGCGGGGAGAAAACCTGGCGACCAGCGAGTGGGGATTGGGGGGATGGGATGGGATGGGATAGACAGGCTCTGCCCGGCTCACTTCGCCGTTTCCGTTCTGCACTTCATCGCCGATGTCGACGGGTGCTGACCACCGCCCCGAGAACACAAATCCACTCTCAGCCAACTGCAATGCATGTAGTTCGCAGATCCCTTCTGGACGAGGGTTGACACGTTTCATATGGATTGGTCGGAGGGGTTCCCACGGTTCACTGAGCACCTCGAGATCCTCGGCTCTCGGGGAGGAGGGGACTTCAGCTCCACAGGCTGGCCGCAGGAGGCTTGACCAGAGGCCGGGAGGCATACAGAGGGCTTCGGACGGCCCAACGAGATTGCTTGCAGCCCTAGATTGCAGCTCAGCACGACCTCTCCGTTGACGCTCCGGAGCCGTCAGAAACAAAAGAAGGAACCCTCCCCCCCCCCCCCAACCAAGAAAAAAAGAACACTCAGGGTTGCGAACGCATGAGCTCTTTGCAGGATATCGCGGCCGGGGCATGCAAGGACCAAGATTTAACTTAGAGGGCATGCATGTGAATGACTACGTTCTGTCGGGAATAAGCTCTGATTTGCTGTCCGCCCGCCCTACCAGGTTCCTAGGCTCCGGGCTGGCCGTTCGGCCACTGCTAAGGCGCTCTTCACAAACAGATTCTGCTCCGTCTCCAGGTCCCAGGGCCCCGGCGGCAGGAACTGCATCCTCACTCCTGGCCGGAAGACCAAGCAGTACGAGCTGCCTCCGAAATGGAACATGCCAACCTCATCACCCTTCACGACCTGGTCGCCCTGGCTCACGGTGAACTCGCAGCTCGACACCTCGGCCATCCCGACAAAAATGACCGCCATGAGACCTATCTGGGGGTTCCTTGCGCGTATGTACATGATCGCCCTTGTTGCGACGGCACTGATGTAAGGCTGGGACCTGTTGCAGGCCGTAGGGTCTGGATGGTCCGGGTTACCAGCCAGGCCCTGGAAGAAGTTCTCGCTGAAATACGTCCCGGGGACATGCTCGAGGCCGATAATGGTGCCGCTGACCGGCGCATGCCACCGGTGGTAGCTCAGGGCGCTCAGGAACGCCTGGTACACGGTGCCCCCGACGAACTGCTCCGCGAGCCGGTGGCCGTCCATCATGTTGGAGAGCGAGTAAGGCTGGCCCTTGAGCCAGAACGTGTCGTGCAGCTTCACGCCGGTCGAAACCTTCAGCGGCGCCGATTCGCATGCGTTGACGACGACGAGCGTCGGGTCTGGGTGGTCATCGCCGGGCGGGCCGTCGTCGGGAGCCCCGACCGGGCGGGCCCCGTCACGGAACCTGCGGGTGAAGAAGGCGTCCCACGACGCGAATCCCAGGTACTGGTCTGCAGGGCCGGGGCAGGCGTAGATCTGCTGGAACGTGTGGTCTGACCCCTCCATATTTGCCCTCTCGGCCATCAGCTGGCGCCCCTCGGGGGAGAGCCAGCCGCTTAGGCAGCCTCGGGATTCCGGCGAGCTCAGGTAGGTGCCCCACGAGTTTAACACGCCGCGGAGTGATGCATTGACCCGGCTGTCAACGAAGAACTCGTGGCCGGAGAGTGTACCCATCGGCCAGTTGAGCATGGCATTAATGGGCAAGCCGATCTCGGCCATGGCAGTTGGGTGGTCAAGTCGATAGTAAAAGGGCGGTCCCTGCCGTACAACGAGGTTGAGAACGGCGATGAACTCGTCAAAGGTTGTGATCGAGGGGTCGCCCTTGGGGTCCTCGCTGTATCTGCTGGAGGCCTCGATGAACATGCTCTCTGCCAGCACTCGCAAGGTCTCGTCATCGGTGACCACCCTACAGAATGCCTGGACAGCGGGGTCCTGCTCCCTCTCGCTGTGTTGGGCCTCTGTCAGCTTCCGAGCGAGCCATTGTTGGATGCAACGCTGACACCCAGGTGGTGGGTGGTGGCTGTCCTGGAACCCAACATGCTCGGCTGTCATAATTCCTTTGCTGGTGGACCCGAGCTGAGGAGATCGTGTGCTGAAGTGTATCGCTGTGGATTCTGGCTGAATTTTCAGTAGGGTACTTTAAGAGGGCTGACGTCCGGGTCCTTTTTATAATTACCGTGCCTCAAGTGGTCAAAACCTCGCTGGTGGTAGGAATAATCATCGGCCACAGAAGCTCCACATTTTATGTGCAGACAATACAACCTCCCTAGTGTTCTCTGCTAACCATGGTACACACCACTGGCAAGAGGGGGCAGGGACGGTGGTACTGTCTCACCAGGATGCACAAAGATGTAGGAGGCCCAAGCCACTGCAAGTGGTGTCCCGTCTGTGTTCAGGATATGCCCAACTAGTTTCCACCAGCGCCTTTAGAGAATCGTACATAAAATTTATCACCTACGATGAAAGGAATTTCCTAGAAATAAATTGGGTGATTGTATTCCTGTGAGAGGCGTTAGACCGTGCTTTGGTGCGAGATGAGGCGGTGCTGCTGCTGTTGCGCAAGAGCGTTTTCGACGGTCTAGTGTGCTGTGAGTACCTTGATTCAAGAAGTACACGAGGAGGTTAAAGGGGTAATACAAAGGCTTCATATTATCCCAGCTAGGGGGGCAGATGTCTCGGGAAGCAGTCGGAGTGTGGAAAGTATGCCGGGCAGCTGCATAGGGAGTGGCTGGGTGATCGAGACTCAACTACACTCACAACCTCTCAACCTGTTACCGTGTTCTGGCGCTAGGGCCGGGTAATTGGAGCTGCCATCTGTCCATGCTGGAAGACTTGATTCTGCAGAACCGGATTGTGCGTCTCGGACGCCACGTATGATGGACGCACGTTGGGCGGAGGGGCTCAACTACCTGCCCTTCATGCCATGGCCCATTACAGATGGGATCGTATGTACTCGCTACCGTCATTTTTGATTTGACTGAACGAATAACTTTAAGCATGTCATGACTATCTGTATAGGTGCTACCTACCCCATTAATGACTAGGAAATGCTCTATGATTCACGCCGCTGGTGCGTATTGCACTCTTCCACGCGTGTCCCACCGGTCCTCCAACTCCGTGCCCGCCCCTTTCGCTGTGACCTGGCTCTCTCCTCTCTCTAAATACCCATGAGGACTGGGCTATCCAGGTTCCAGAGATCTATGCGCTCAGATGAATCTCGGAACAGACCTGTTGCATACTTGCCACCGAATTGCTGCTTGGCTCGGGCTTCTCGAGAGTATCTGGGTTGACAACACGGCTGGGGTGGAACCCGCTGAACAAGATGGTGACCAGCGCCATTGGCAAAGCATCAAAAATGTAAAGCCACATCTCCTTTTCCTGCAGCGCCCCGGTTCGCCCTGTAACGTACTCCGCCACACGATAGATCGACCGGATCAGAATCAGGCAGCTGCTCGCGTACAGCACGTACAGCAAGGCCTGCCACGGGCTGACCATCGAGCTCGACCGGGACGTGGGGTACCTCCGGATGCGCATATGGAACATCAGGGCGACGATCACGAACAGTCCGAAAAAGAGGATCTGGAAGCAGAGGCCCGCGATGATCACGTAGTTGCCGGTGTTGACCTTTGACTGTGTCTTGGCGGTGGAGAGGATGGCGCCGCCTCCGCTCTGGATGAAGAACGAGATGACATCGCCGAGGACGAAGAGCTTGGTGAGCCACTTTGGCTTGACGATTGAGAGGCTTTCGCCATGCAGGAGGGTGATGAGTCGCCCGAGGACCATGTAGATGGATGCTGCGAAGAACGTCGGGCCGAGGAGGAGGAGGAGGGACTGAATGATGTACGGGTTCTGCGTGAAGTCGGGGGCTTCTTTCGACGAAAGGATCCGTCCTATATATCCCACAGCTTCGACTACGTAGTGATCTACATTAGTTGATCTGCTTACAGCCGGGTAGGATGACAGAGACCAGCCCTGGGGAGGTAAGCACTCACAGAGACAGCCGACGATGAACGGTGTGAAGTACCACGTCCGGTGCTTCACCATCATCCAAGCTTGGAAGCCGGCCGTGGTGAGAAACACTACGCACATGACGATGGCTGCTGCCATAGATGGCGTGTAGTGGTAGAAGACAAACTCTATCGAATCCGCCATTTTATTTTGTGTTGAGTCTCCGTGAAGTGAGCGAAAGACACACAAGTTCTGCGGCGCGGAGGTTGCCAGTGAGAAGTATGAGACTGATTAGGGTCGGAAGGTCCTTGGACAGACAAATATGAGACTGACTCCGTGTGGCTTGGTGTGGAGAGGACAAGCAAATGCCATCAGCAGATCGGCGTGAGGTGAGCAGTCTTTATATCGCATTAACCTTAGCATGCCTCTCTATTGAAGCTCGCCATCGCGTCTGAGAAAAATGTTCTGCTTCGCTCTCGTTTGCATTTTTCGACTACGATAGGGAACCAACTGGCTCAGCACTAAGCCTGCGAGGCTTGGTCGTGGCTTAGATGCAAAGCGTGTAGCGATAGCCTCAACTATGAACGCGATCTTTGGGCTCGCCGTTTAGGTTATGTGGATTCGAACTACTATGGTACGTGTATATGCCTTGCAGGCTGCATTCTAGAACGCGGCCCGCCTGGTAAGGCTGACAGAGACTCACTGCCGAACCTTATGTCCAGATACGCGTATAGAGGGTACGGAAATGGTTACCGAGATCGCGGGTGCGAATACGAAATTTATTAGTGTCGACGCCAGTGGATGGCCCATTGTCGCGTCGCTCTCGGAAGCATCCATCAAATCAAATGCTCGGTATCTCCCACGCTACGGCTGGACAGGCTTGCAAGAATATACTCGAAGATTGATCTCTACGGTAAGCGATCCGCCAGCATTTCCATCGGCCATTGCAACCAGTGTGCCCATTCAGGACCCAGAAAACATGAGACACTATGTAGAACAAAGACTGCAGCGTCACCAATGGCCCAATGCGTCCTCCCATGATCAACCAGAACGGCGTACCAGCCCACGATGGCCACAGCCTCTGGTCTGCGTTGTTGCAGTAGGTCGAAGAACTCATTCGGAAAACACGTGACCCAGGAGAAAATCAGGCGGAACACATTGTTGTCGCATGGTGTCTGTCCCAGATAGTCAAAGCCAACCTGCAGGAAGTGGACTGCCGTCCGACAAGCTTCCTTGGCAACCGGGTCCAGGGCGGGCGTGATAGAGATGAGTTGTCGTAGAATGTCGCATTCCTTGCCCACCGTAGGCGAATCAAGCGCAATCCGCATGCCCGCCCGCCCCGCTCTTGCGAAGTCAGACTCCATAAAAATCTTTGACGTGTTGTCAAGGATGACCCTAATGCCTCTCTGCACTTGCGCAGAGCGGATGAACCGGTCCAGGAAAGCTGCAGAGTCGCCTTCGCGGTTACTCAGGACGTCAGCCAGGAGGTGTCGGTTAAGTAAGCCAACGAAGAGGACTACTGCCTCGCAGTTGGATTGGTCAATGGTTTTGGTGGCATTAAACAGTTCGATGGCTCTTGTCTGTAATTGCACGGCCTGGCGCGAGTAGAAATCATGCCGGTCCGGACGCAGGTGTGCGAGATGCCGTGCTGAGATGGCCAGGACTTGATGTAGCAGGTACGGGGTTCCCAAACCTCTCTGCAGGAAAAGGTTTGAGCGGATTGCGAGAAGTTCTGGGTCCAGATCGGGAGTGATGGTGGCAGCCGTACTTGTCATGAAGTTGATCAAGAGCTCTGCGTGGTCCAGATTGACCTCCTGGACTGTGTCTGCCTGAGCGGCGTTATATGGCGAGCCACCACCCCCGGGCCGGTCACCGGGGTATAATCCGGCGACACCTGGGAGATGTACCTGAATCTGCGTATCCGGTGGCCTGGGCGGCAGGAGATCCGGAGGGCTGGGCGGAGTAGACCGGTGTGGTGAAGCGGTGGTACCTGGCGATTCGATCGCGCCAGTGGTCTGGAAGACTTGCCCTATGCTTGCTGGCGATCGTGATCCGGCAGCGCTGGGTGTACCGACGGGCGTGGTCTTGTCTTCTTGCAGCGGGTATGTGGTAGCCTTCAGCCCTCCGCCCGCCATGGACTTGTTGACAACAACTTCCGCATACTGGCACGGCCGGCCAACGATTCTGCAGTTGCCACATTGCGGTCTGGTCTCGTCACACTGAGACGGGAGCCATGTCAGTAAATCCTTCTGGTTAAGCTCGGTGAAACAGCAGAGGAACGAGCGGTCTGGTGGTGGCCTGCTTGCCTTCATGTGCCGCTGCTTACAGTCTAAGCAGCCATTGCGGGACTTCCTGTGCTGTGCTCTCCGGCGTTCTCGCATCGTAGTCCTGTATGTGAGCTGGCGTGGACCTGATCGAAATAGATGGGACCAAAGGCAGGTAAGTACTCGTATTTGGCACAGGAACAATCCTGAGGTCTGAGTGCCTCTAAATGTATGAGGTGAAGAATACGCGTATCCAGCTCGGATCCGTATATATATATAACAGGTCCTCTCCTGAGTGTGTGGGGCGTGGCTTTGAGCTCATCCGCCCGAGGAAAATTCAATGGACTTACACGCCGCAGGCGGCGCGGTCGCTTGGCGCAGGTAGGCGGAGCAATCATCTCCCGGGGCTAACCAAGGCCAACTTTCGGATGATACCGACTGAAGACTGAGCTTTTGAAGACCTCCAGCAAATCCTCAACAGTCCCACCGAGTCAGTCGCCTGCAGTATCGCGCAGTTGAAGCAAGGCTTCCTGTTGCGCGAAAACAAACCGCAGACCCCGCGGCTGCTCTCACCCCCCGCATAACACTGCGAGATTTTGTTGCGGGTCGGCCCCCCCTTTCAAGATAAAACAAAGGGGAGTCATTTATCAGCGAATAACGTGGCTCTCACATCTGTTCTTTGCTGAACGATCACAGTATTTATAGGGAGGAGTATGATGATGTTGAATCCAGCCAGGAGACTCTCAATGAGGCGGGCAGCCCAACTCAAAAGGCTACCGGACTCTGCATCAACAACAAGTATTACAAGAGATACTCTTCGCCCTGGAAGTCCAATATTGCGGATCGAATATAACACTCTATCACATGGAAGCACATGACAATCTTGTGAGCCTGGCCTTTGGCCGAGAAGGCTTCCAAGGGTACAAGAACTGACCCCATCTCTCCTGGAGCTCATATGAAGTACAGATCTCTCTCCGTACTCTCCATGGGACATCCGATACAGATTAGAGCCCTCCTTTGGCGAAGACCGCGACTCTTATAAGATGTGCTCCGAGGACCGTCAGTCGCCAGTTTGTGGGCATTTGGACTACCTAGTTGGTGCTTAGGTACCTAGGTAGCCAGTGCGGGTCGACAACCCAGGGCTGGGACGAAGGTGGTGCTGGCAGGTATGAAGAAGATGTGGACACGATACTCAAGGCCAAGTCCAGTGATTCGTGCCTATTCAAATGCTCCTCACACATGTCCCTTGCCCTACTGGGCCTCAACTTAGACCTACGCTGCGACTCTCCTGCCTGCAAGCCGGACTAAAGAAAAACCCCGAAGCATCACAAGCACTCAAAAGCATGAGAGAACTTTGAATTACCTCGAGTTTGGAATCCCGTCGCCGGCCGTTGTCCGATCATCCCTTGCCTTTCAGTGCCATGCATAGAAGACCCAGCTCCTGGCCATTGGAAATCAGTGCCCGCTAATCCAACTGCTTGACAGTTCGGAAACTCTGAGATACTGGGCGAGCCTGGATAGTAAAGGAAACGTGTAGTGCAGTTTTCGGACTGTTAACGAGGCCGCAGTTGTTGTCATAGCACAACAGAGGGCCATTGAACTGAAGCATCAAAAGAGACACATTCTCGTATCGAGTATACGACTTGACACCTTGGCCATATATAGGTCCCGTAACATTCTTCGACGGTCTAATGCGCCGAAAAGCGGTTCGCCGTTCGTGTTTCCAGGAACGGTCGAATCGGGCTTGAAAAGCGGCAGAGTCTTGAAGGCCGGCAAGTGGCTGCGCTGACATTAAAGATAGCATAGAATTATCTTCAGAGGGCTATCTATGGCTTCACCATGGAAAGCCTGAGGATGATGATGGCTGGCGCTAATAAAACAGTGAAATATATAATTCACATATTTGTCAAAGAGATTCAAAACAACACCATAACTGATTTAGGCCACCAGGTAGATACGCTCCTGGGAATGCTGTGGACATGCATTGTGCTGAGGAGTACTGGAAGAAGGCTTTTCAATTCCGGCCCAACAAATATTTGAGGATGTGGATTGTTATAACGAATTCCATGTGAATTATGCTAATGTATGTGCAGTAAAGTTTTATCATTCCCTTGCCTTGACCATCGTAACATTAAGTGCAAGGCCTCATATGAACTTGCAAGGAACCTGATAAAAGGTAACTCTTTACAGGTTGGCAAGCACAGCAGCACCACCGAACAGGGCACCCATCCCCATAGCAGCAGTCTGGACGGGGCCGTAGTTGCCCGAGGCGCTGGCGCTGGCACTGCTCGAGGCTCCAGAAGCCGTGCTGGCAGCAGAGCTCTGGGCGGCTGAAGCCTTCGAGGAAGCACTCGAGGACAGGGAGGACAGCTCTGACGAGAGCGAGCTGGCGGCGGAGCCGGTCGCGGTGGAAAGTTCGGAGTTGATTGATGAGGCACGGCTGGCGGTGTCGGAGGTGATGGATGACAGGACGGACGAAGCGTCACTGCTCAAGGATGACAGCTCGCTGGATAGGGCCGAGGAGACAGACGACAGTACGCTGGATACGCTGCCCGCGCTGCTCGAGCCTGAGGAGGCTGCTGATGCAGAGGACGCCGAGGCAGAGTCAGTTGTAGTTTGCGCCTGTAATTTATCATCAGATATATACTCTGGGAGCAAATAGCCCGAGGAGGGTTGGGCATACCAGAGCCGTGGAGGCAAGGGCGAGAACGACAGCTGTGAAACGCATGTTGGTAGGTGGAATTACGACTGGAAGGATTATTGACGAGCGAGGCTTTATTTTTGAATGTCAAGGTATGGATGTAGGACGGTCTTGGAGTACGGAGGAGACCTTTATCTCGAGGGTGTAGGGGACCTCATGCCCTCTTTATACCTAGGTATGCGTGTGTCATCGCACCGCCCAGACGTCCAGCCTCCCAGATTCCAAGGCCTTACCTACTAGCCGGGGCTGGTCGCACCATGCTGCTAGGCTTGTTGGAATCGACTGCATTGCCCAATGGTGGGCGGCTCTACGTTCGGATGGACGGTGAGATCTTGGAGCCCTTTGATCCTTTGATCTACACGATACATCCGAGCTGAAGGCTGCCTCCAATGGACTAGACAACTGTACGACGGGTCAAAGACCTGCACTTTTGTAGGGCGGGCCGTGCGGGTGCTTGCATATTGGGGAGTTTTTACCTCGCAAAAAGTTCCGATTGGTGTCCATTGTCGTCACTAATTAGCAGCAACAGGTTTCCACCCAGAGCTTCAACAGCCACGTATTGCTCTCACCTTCCGGCCCCGGGAGTAAACCCTGAACCTGCATGAGCCATCATCCGTGTATGATGTGGAAGCGACGCCATGTAAGACCTCGATGTTGTGTGCTGAGTCTGAGACCGACTGCCACCACACAGCGAACCTCCCTCGGGATTGTGAAAGTAAGCACCCGTCAGCGGCGCGCCTTGGCAGCCACGGCAGCTTGGATGTTTATGCACATGCGTGGGATTGATGTGCACGAAGATCACAACCTTAACACGTCCATCAAAGAGTCTCAAGTATTATCCCAGGGCGGCGGGCTCTAGTACGGACTCCGCCACTGGCTCACCGCGGATCCCCCGGACATCATGACGGCAACTCATCGTCATAAGATGCGATTCCTGGCCCCACTGTTGTGAATACCATTACGAGCACAAAATGCCTACCTTGGGCTGATCTCCACAGCCTCCAGCCTGTCGGATGGAAGCTGATGCCTGCAACTCTGCAGCATGGCACACGCAGCCCTTGGCGGGATCGGAACGCCTTTCCTTGCCTCGTCTGGGCCTTGGCAGTCGTACCCTTCCCCCCAACGGGATTTTGGCGGCGCTGGCCGTACCCAGCTGCTGGGATCGTTGCGGTAAGGGCTCGGATATCGGAGCATGTACTACCAGCCGGGAGAATTCTGAGAGGGTGGTCCGACGACGGGATATCACTGCAGCCACTTCCTTAACTTTGGCAGCCCGGACCAGCTCAGCTCAGCTCAGCCTTGATTCGTAGGCCGTTGGCGCATGTCTGATTCAGCTGCTACCCTGTCTTACAGTATCACTAACGGTACAGGTCGCTAGAGTTTCCTCGGCGTATCCTCAAACGCTTGATGTTCCTTGGCACATGAGCTATTTATCTGGAACAGCAGCTAGCCACACGTTGCACATGCATAGTATATATGTCGTGACAGCCACTCTGTGCGTAATCCAGGAGGTGGGTTGCCACCTTGTTTGGTACCGCCCGTAACGAACGCGGTCTTCGGGTTCTTCTTGGTCAACGAACAGAACACAGGGCGCCATTGTCTCCAAGATGCTTCACTATGCCGTCTTTACGACGCTCGGGAGAGAATGCGGTACCGGGCCATGGTAATCGAGTGTGTTCATTCGGCAATGAACCTCCCATTTGACAAAGTATGAAGTCAAAGCATGACGCATATATATGAGCAGCAGTCAGACGATAGTGCCTCCTGGGCAGATTAGCACGGACTTGCTTTGCCTGGACCTGAGGTCAACGGCCGAGAACGGTGAAATGAGATATTCCCAGCCAGCAATGAGCTCATTTGAAACCTTCATGCCTATCATTTCTTCTGTTTCAACTGGGCTTGCAGCCCACCCCGGCTTTGAATCGTTTCTGCAACCTATACAAACTAAAAGCAGCTATAGCGCTGCGCCGCCGAGCCTACATAGGCCCCTGAGCCTTCATATCTACATAGCGGGAAATTTCGGGATCCGACAAAAAGTAAGAGTTGCAAAAGGAACGGTCTTGCAATCATCCTGCCGTTATGCGGAGAATAAGCGGTGTGCATCTAGGCTCTGAAGGGCTCGTCCGTTTGCTACGGGACGAGTTCTGGCCGTGGTACGTTCAAATAGTATACCTCCCTTTTGTTTGGCCCTGTGGTTTTGAGCAGTTGCGTCAACGAATCCTCAGGTTGTCATCACTTCATACTGACTGAACCTCCTCGATGGTGACCAGGTAACGAAGTCCTCGTATTTGGTGCCGCTAGTATCGAATGGGTCTGCGAATGGGTTCGTGATATCTCATCGACGAAAGAACGACGGTAATAGGCCCGAAATACACCGCAGCAGAAAAGTGGGGTAAGCGTGAGACATGAGAATTACCATTATGAGTCTCATGTAACAGTGGATTGGTGTAGGACCGTTGCTTTCTCGCCCATGGTTTACTCCTTCTGATAGCCGCTATCAGATTCCACTCCTCTTCCGCAAGTTCAGGTACTGGTACCCAACCGACAGGAGGCACCAGCGCAGAATTGACGTCGTAGAAATAACAAGACAAGTCAGGGTGTCTCTAGAGAATTTCCGGGTAGAACATCTGCACTGCAATTAGCTTATATCTTGGATCCCATCAATTATAGCTGAAGCTGGTCTCGGCCGTCTCGATATCCCAGCCGCACGTGTTTTTCAGGTCGAGACGACGCCCCCCCCCCGGGGCCAAACATCCTGGCCTCCACCCCAACCAAGAAACCACGTTTTCGTGGGCTCCTGGTCTGTCTTGCGGCGCGAGTCAGGCCAGTCAGCCGACATATCCAGGTTCAGCTCCAGCAGCAAAAGAGATCGTTTGCTGATTTGCCGGGCCGACGTCTCCGGAGCCCGTTTGACGACAGGTTGATCGGGCGGGCCGCCCCGGCCTCGTGGGCCGGCTGGTGTGCCCCGTCAGACGACAAACCTCACCCCTTCCAGGACCGTGCAGCTCAACCGGACGCTGGCTTCTGCGATGTTTCAAGCGGCACATGAGACGGGGGTGGTGGCCAGGTGCAGCTTGTCAGCGCGGTACTGATCTCACGTTTTGGCCGAGGGGGCCCGGTTTGGGCCTAGACTACTTTATGTATGGCATACGCGTACCTCCGGTAAGCGTGCTGACGCCTGCATCTGCAGCACCGAGTATGGCCACGAGGGCTAACTGTCCCAAAGTAGAAGAAACGACACAACTGGGGAGAAAGGGAGGGGGAAGGGGGAGTTCGGAATGGGACAGGAAGGAAGCAGGATGAAGGAGTTGGACCTCGTAAATGCACGTTTATCGGACTGTTCATGAAAGGGAACGCCGGGGAAACACGATGTTGCCGAAGTGCATGGCCATTGATTGGCTCAGGGCTGGAATGACTATGATTAGCTGGGGACCCTCGCGACGACAGCGCTCCATCAGAGCGCCTTCAGAGAGAAAACGTCGGGGCTCTTCATGCATTCAGTGGTCCCTCCCCTCAATTTACCCAATAGCGCAGGACTTCGTTCGCAACGAAGGCAGCCGCCTGATGATACGCTCTTGTGCCTAGTTTTCTAGGTGGTAGACGACGTAGGAAGCAGGATGGCTGCCAGGACATCCATCCATCCATCCTCAGGAGCAACACGGCTATGCGCTTGATGCCGAGACATTCAAAGGACGGACTGCATATTTCGAAGCATGCGAGGCAATCCATGCGGGCACCATCCTTCGTATCTATATTGAATCTTGATGCTACGGAAAACTGTCTGTTCAGACTGGATTGGGCCGTGTGCTTCGGATGACAGCAGAAAATTGTCATGATATTCGAATCATATTGTGGCCGAACCCCCCCCCCCCCCGGTTTATGGGAAGAAAAAAAAAAAAAAAAAGAAAAGAGGAATGAACCAAATTCTCATTCGCAAAATTGCTGAATGAGATTCCCAGTGACTATTTGGTGCAGAAACCTCGGTATTTGGGGGTTGTAAAGGGGGGAGGGGGAGGGGGCGGCCGTATACGCAGCCAGGAGTCGTGGGAAGGCCGTGGGAATAGGACGACACGCGAGGCTGACCTCTCCTCACCCCCGACCAAGCAGCCACCCCTCGGCCGCAGAGCCAACTCAATCCCTAAATCTGGGTCACCAGTGTCGAACGGTAAGTTTGGACGGCCAAGTTGGAAACCGGAACGCATAAATGAATAGCTCGTGCCCCACGTCGCAACATGGATAATTTTCCTCTGCAGTCATTCGACAACCTGCCCTTCTCTCCTCAGGCCCGACGACCTATTCTTGCCCTGGCGGCCCAGTCTTTCCCTAACCTACCCACACTCCTTCGTGGCTTTTCTCTCTCTCTGGAATCTCAACTTGAGAGAGATCGACCCCGTCATTCTTCCTATCAAGGCATCAGATCATCATCATGCATACCCAATCTCTCCTCGCGGGTATCGCCGCCCTGTCCGGCCTGGCGACAGCGTCTGTCCTGCCCCCACGGGACTCCTCCCCGGGCGTGAACATCTACAACATGGGATCTGCGCAGCAGACCTTCTACTTCTGTAACAACGCCGCTAACGGTGATGGCACCGCCGACCCGGGCTTCACCTCGGGTACGTCGGGCTGCTCGAACCTCGTGACCTCTGTGGCCGTCGCCCCGAGCGCCTCGACGACCGTCGCCCTTGCCACGACCTTCAGCGGCCGCATCGCCCGGAGCACCGACACCCCTGCCACGTGGGTCGAGGTGCAGTTCCAGAGCGGCGGCACGGCGTGGGGGGATGTCAGCCTGGAGATCGGTTGTGACGGCCCCGCGCAGGTCGGCCCCGCCCCCGGCGGTGGCTCGGGCGCGGTGGTCGGCTTTTCCAGCCCTGTCGATATCGTGAGTGGAGCACCTTCGGGGGCGACGGAGACCAGGGCCGATGGCGTGAAGGTCATCTCAGCACCCTTCTCGGAAGGCCAGGTGACCAACTCGGCAGCGGCGGACTATCTCTTGAAGACCGTGCCTCAAGGAAATACGATGGCATACATCACCACAACCTCTGGAACGGATGTGACAACGAGCTCCAACAACCAACTCGATGTAAAGTTCTACTAGGCGGAACCAGGACGGAGAGAGCCAGGGCGGTGGGACGGACTGGAGAGTTCAGGCCTGGTGGATGAATGGCGTTAGCATCTTTGGTTCTCACTTCTGGGCTGTATTTTTAAGTCTTCACTTCTCTTGGATGGGTCTTGACGCCTTGCTGTTATTATTGGACATCACATTTAGAACGGCCGTTAGAAAACAAATTCGGTAGGCTTGCTTGCTTGCTTGCTTGCTTGCTTCAGAGCGTCTATTTGGGGATTCATTTGAATCTGTTCTCCAGCCGTCTATGAGCCGTGAGCATCAATCGTGTGCTCGGATATTGTGGCGTTTCAAATCTGGTATGAATCGATGTCGTACCAGCGAATGGAGGTGGGATTTTGTCTGCTGATCCAGCCGTTGAATCATAGGTTGCAAGGGCCAATAGCCTTATCCCGGAGTCATTCCGGGAGAGAAACGGAGTTGCCTGTTGGCTGAAGAAATTCCCCTAATCAGGCGGGGGTCTTGACAATATTCAGTCCAGGCACGCCCTTCAAACCCATCTTTCCGACAAGTCTCTTCTCGACGGGTGGAACCGACATGGCGCCCAAGCCCTCGAGGGCGAACGTGTTTCCCTGACGAACGAGTTCATCTGGGGTCCAGTTGAGTGTCTTCAGGTGCGCCTTGTAGTACCCAAGCCAAGCCCGATATACCTTGCCCTGCTTCTCAGGGTCCATAGCGCCCACGGTCTCCATGACAGTGGAGTGCGCGTCCAGATTTGCAGGTGTGTCCACGAACTTGATCATGGACATGATCTTCCTCGGGAACTGAGCCTCGTGTGCTGTGACCAGCAAGGTGCCCCGGCCTTCAGCGCCAGCCCGAGCGGTTCGGCCCAGACGGTGTATGTACGCCTCCTTCTCTGAAGGGAGACCGACCTGGAAGACATTGGTGACGCCGGGGAAGTCCAGACCACGGGCGATGACGTCCGTGGCCACGAGGATCCCGCACTTCGCTTGCCGGTATGTGTCTGTGTTCTTGGTTCGCCTGCTCTGGGTCATGCGAGAATGGACCTCTGAGACAGGAGGCAGATCCTTGAAAGACCCCAAGACATGGCTGTAGAACTCTACTTGTGCAGCCGTAGGGGCGAAGATGATGGCCTTGAAGGCATCCCTTCCAACGTTTGCCATCTCGTGTCGCAAAGCTCCGAGGACAGCGGTGGCGAGGTCTGAGAAGCTCTGCACGGTAATGAGGCGCTGAGGGACGTGCTCGTGGGTCTGCGCTTCGCCCTTGGGGATGGTGGAGATGAACTTGTAACCGTCAGAGAGTGCGATACCAGCGAACTGCTGGACGCGGTTATTGATGGTAGCTGAGAAGAGCATGCCCTGGCGGTTGGTCGAGGCCTTGTCAGGCAGGTAGTTCACAATCTTCTGGATGTCAGGAAGGAAGCCCATGTCCATGAGGCGATCAGCCTCGTCCAGAACAAACGTCTGCAGACCCTGCAGCTTGATCCTCATCTGCCCGCCCTCCTGGCCAAGATAGTCCAGCATGCGACCGGGGGTGGCGACCAGGATATCGCAGCCCGCCATGATGCTGTTGAAGCCACTCTTTGGGTTGGTACCTCCCACGGCGATCTGGACCTTATATCCAGGAAAGCGCTGCAACAAGCGCTTGGCGTCCTCCGCAATCTGGATCGCCAGCTCTCGCGTGGGCGAGATGACGAGGAGGGAGACAGGGCGAGATCTGCCGGCGCCAGATGGTCTGGAGCCGGCGTTGACGACGAGCTTCTGAATGGCGGGAAGCAGGAAGGCAATGGTCTTTCCTGTGCCAGTCTTTGCCTGAGCAAGCATGTCGCCGCCGGCCAGGGTATACGGAAGGGTCTGGGCCTGAACAGCGGTCATCGTGGTCAACTTGAGGTCGTGCAGGACGGTGTTGAGGAGATCTGGGTTGATGTTGAACCGGGCAAGCTCGTCGAACCCGTCTTTCTCCGGGGCATTGTTTGATGAGGCCTGTGTCGGGGCCGCAGTCGAGCTGGCCGTCGCGACGGAGGGAGAGGGCGAGGAGGCAGAGGAGGAGAAGAGGGCAGACGATGATGGGTTCTGCTGGTGCGCATTTGGGGCCGAGTCCGAGTTGGGAGGGCCACGCCGATTACGATTGCGGTTGGCGAAAGGGTACTGTCGCTTTCGAGAGGCATTATCTCTCGAGCCGCGGGCGGTCGACTGATCGCTTGGGTTGTTCATGGTCAAAAGGGTGGAATGAAGGCGTCCGGACGAGGATTGGTGCGAAGGCGAGAGAGGAAGGGTCAGAGTCGAGGTGCTGCACCCAGGTCTACAGCACACGCGCGATTGGCAATGTGCAAGACAGATCTGACGGGCAACTGCGGGCCAACGGAGAATTTGGGACATAGAGGATGGGTAGGAAAGAGAGAGTGTGAGAGAAGGGGAGAGGGGGAGAGAAGATAAAAAGAACGGCGAGGTAAAGTTGAAAGGGGGCTGCCGCACACCTTCGAGATCAGAGAATTTCTGAAAGGGGACGCCCAGTACGCAGTCGATGCGTGCCTGGGGGCAGGCGCGCGTCCAGAATTGATGTCTTATCGATAAGAAAGATTAGATTGGGCTGATAAGGCACCGCCGAGAACGGTCCCGGTCCTCGCCCACGCTCGCCCCCCTCAAGGCTAGCCTTAGCCTGCCTGGGCATCCATCCTCTCCGCCCCTCGTCCTGGAGGTCTGCTTGAGAACCAGTGCACGACAACGGACAGCGCCTCTCCCCCCAACGCCTTCTCCCCTTCTCAGCTGGCTCTCAGGAAATTCAGATGATGGGTCACCTGTCATTCAGAATGGGCTTTATGGGCTTTGGTGATCCTCTGGGCGTCTGGCGTGGAGGAGCGGCTTACTCAAGTCTGCCATCGTCTGTGTGAGTGGGGGCACCGCCTCCCTCAAATTGGATTAGGCAGACACAACATCTACCCTCCCCTCTACCTCAGCCGTGAACTCACAGTATACCCGCTACCTAGCGAACCAGACAGGTATAAGAGGCTCCGTGCCCTCCCTCTCCTTATGCCCCTCGACCATTCCTCATCTCTCATCAAGGCACTTCGGTGGTGATCTTGGCTGAACAATGTCTAGCCTGGCACCCTCTCTTCTCTTCTTGGATCTCCCATAAGATCCCCCCGTCCTGCAGCCCCTCAGACCAAACCCCTCACCCTCTACACCCCCTGACCTCTTGCCTACTCTCCCAGCATGGCGCCCCAGCTCAAGATACACGTCAAGGGCGCCGGCTCTGTCTTCCGTAAGGCCGAGCGTGGCGTCCTGTACATCGCGGTTTCAAGTACTGGCACAGACAAGGCCGACGTCTCCTCGACCGTAGCCATGACCACCGAACATCTCACCACCAAGTTCAGGCAGTACGCACTCAAGACCGAGGACGGCCTCTACCCTCACCCTTCCGCAGGCATCACCACCTTTACCGCCTCCGCCCCAACTACCCACTCCCATGTGCCATCAGAATGGAAGGATCAGGAGTTGAAGGTCGCTCCCAGGCAGTACACCGTCACCACCAACGCCGAAGTTATCTTCCGCGACCTGGGTCTCCTGGCTAGGCTGGCCACCGAGCTGACTGCCATGCCCAACGTGAGCATCGACCGCACCGAGTGGAGGCTCACCGACGCGACCCGGAAGGAAATCACCCGTGAGGCCAGGATCAAGGCCATCACAGATGCTGTCGAGAAGGCTCATGACTACGCCGCCGTCGTGGGACGGGAGGTCGTGGCTGTGAGCATTGACGATGGTCCCTCCAGTGTGAGCTCCGCAACTCCGTTTCTTCACGGCTCCTTGTTCGGCACGCGCAAGGCTCCGATGCAGCAACAGATGCAGATGCAGATGCCACCGCAGCCAATGCAGCAGCAACGAATGCAGGCTCAGGCTCAGGCTCAGGCCTTCAGTGCGCCGGTCGAAGGCCTCGCCTTGGAGCCGTCGACTATTACCGTCGACGCCCAGATCGATGTCAGGTTCGTGTCCACGGACGGAGAGGTGATAGAGATACCTCTTTAGAATGGGCAGACTTAGTATCGCACCCAACTTGTTCTTCTGTCACTTTGGATGGCACCCAAAATGCTACTGTCTGCATTTCCTCGCGTTCAAGATGATTGTTTCACCGTGTCACTGTGATGGGTTCGATTCTTCGACCCTGCAGGGTCCGCGGGGCGGCTAGTCTATCTGCCTTTGCGAGGTCAGGCCCAATGTCCAGATGGGCGAGGTTGCTCGCCTGGAACGCCTGCTCGAAAAGATTGATACCTCGTTCCTTATGAGCCACCATTCTCGTCATGCAGCAAGCAATCCTAGGGAATCCATCTCCATTTGAACAACAAGAGAACAAGCCGGCCACTGTCGGAGGACTCTCGATTAAGATGGTGGACCGTCAGCCCACTATTTAAGAGCTCACGATACCGACCTCTGTTCAGCCGTTGATTCGATAATTTCCACGGGTTCCCCATAGGCTACCAAAGGAAGTAGAATAGCTAATGTAACCGTCAGCCATCTTATCTTATTCCAATAAGAACCCCCATGAGGAATGATATATTTGTACCCAAATTTCTCAAGCCTTATCTTTACTGTCCTCTAAGGAGCTGGCTGGGTCTATACTCGTAGCCTAATACACTAATCCTGCCAAGTTACCTGGATTTATTAGCGCTTATGTAAGAGGCTGCAGCTTCAGCTACGGCTTCAGCTACGAGGAGTTCGTGGGACCTCATAACAAGTCGCGCTGACCCATGCCGTCAAGCCTTGTCTTCGCCCAACTATCCGTACCATCGTCACCTAATAATTACCCGTACTACCAGAAAGTATGGTCTACAGCTGGCAGCTCTGGCTGTCGCCCCGCCCGACGCAGCGGACCAAGTCCGTCCAGGACGCGGCCGTGCCCTCCCTACAGGACGCGATACTTTACGAGTTTCCGACCCACAGGGGTTTCAGGGCAGTGCGCGAGACGCACTACATCAGCAAGAATATCGTCACGGATGGGGCGTCTGGTCCTCCTCTGTAAGTTGAGCCTCGTCCAGCGAGGATTTGTACGGCCACAAGGCATCATGGCACTGCCTTGTGACCTCCCCAGCACCGTCGGGTACCGTGCTTAACTGATCTGGGGCCAGACACATCCACCTGAGGCAGACAGAGACCTTCGAGGTCGAGCAGGGCGTGCTAGGCGTCGTCAAGAATGGCGTGGAGCATGCCATCCGCAAGGAAGACGGGCCGGTATCAATCGCGCCCGGAGTCAGGTAAGGTTGTACACCAGAAACCCCCCCCCCCCCCAAATCTTCACACCACAAGACAAGAAAGAGAAAAAGGAAAACATAATCTCACAGGGGCGACGGATAGGCATAGGTTCTGGGCACACTCCACATCAGGCGAGGACCTGGTCTTCAAGGTCTGGGTCGAGCCCCAGGGCGTGGACCACGGCTTCGACGAGAGCTTCATGCGCAACTTCAGCGGGTACCTGCGGGACTGCGAGCGCGACGGGATCGCGCCATCCCTGTTCCAGATCCTCCTGTTCCTGTTTGACGCCGACATCGTCCTCACGCCTCCGTTCTGGACGCCAATCTGGCTCCTGGTGGCCCTCCATCATGTCCTCGCGTACTGGGTCGGTGCAGGCCTGCTCGGGTGAGTAAATTTCCTCTTTGTCGTTGCGCCAGTATCATCACCCCGCTTCGGGGACAGCGTTGGCTGATTCCGACGTCCATCTCTATAACAGTTATGAGGCGAGCTATCGCGAGTATAGCAATCTGAAAAGGTGACGGGATACTTAGCGAGAGTGTATATGGCGCAGTAGAGCGTCGTCACCGCCGCGATCCCTGGGGAGGGGTACTGTGTGCATGCTGTGGATTCTGGGTGGTTTTAGTGTTTGATGGGACACCACGGTCAAGCTGCACTGAGATCGAGGAAGCTAGGAGCTTGAAGCAACCCGAATAAGTCTACCTGGGCTCGCCAAATTATACTACTTGTTCCACTTGTCAGGCAGGTTGTGCTCTCTGGCCCACTGTGTATTGCCGACTTCGTTGCTGTCCTCGATCTGCCTATAGCGATAATCCGGATTGATTACCCACTTTTCGAGGCCACGCGAGGACTACGAAGTTATCGTCACTGAGTACCTTAGGTTTGATGTAGGGTTAGTTGTTATAAATAGAATATGTATACATCCCAGAGCGCCTTTGCTATTTCCATATGTTTCTTCAGTCTCTGATGCAGCTTTGTATCTTACTGTGGGTGGACACCGATAATACAGCTATAATCTTGGGCTGTCCTTTCGCATCAGCCCGAGGAGAGATCTAATTATTTTCGTTTGATGCAAGCTAGTCGGTCGCCTTCTGCACTGCGTCCCTTCGTAATGCGTATTTGTAAGTAATTAAATGAGAAGCCGACAAGCACGCCTGTAATCCCACCCACACCACTGCCATGTTATATAGTACAAATATTATACATGCGAAAAGTCATATCTTTGGTGCGCGGCCCACTAGCTCAATGTCGTCGTCAAGAGCCGCCTTCGACTCTTCGTTTGCCACCCACGTGGCAATGCTTGCTGCGGCGTCGGCAGCGTCTTCTAGGTGCATCTGAAAGAAGCCTTGAAGTTGGGACGGGGTGAAGGTATTCTCCGGAATGTGCCGTGAGAAATCAGACGCCAGGCGGCGCAGTGCCTCATCGGCGCTAGAGCTCCCATGGGTAGCCGCAGCGATTGCGGCGTCCGGATCTGGGCGGAACATCCTGACGAACATCTCCTCGGCCGACCTCTGACTGATGTTGCCAAGGTGAACCCTCATATCGACCCTTCCCGGACGTATCAGAGCGCCATCCAGGCGGTCCGGCTTATTCGTGGTCATGATGACTATACGTCCCTCCTGGGATCCAACGCCGTCTAAGACATTGAGCAAGCCCGAGAGGGTGCATTTCGAGCTGGGACTGCGACTCCCAGACCCAGCGGTCCGATCTTCCCTCTCGGGCAGCTCGCGATCGGTCCAGACGGCGTCGATATCCTCGAGGAGCACAATACATTGAGGGGGGATCTCCTGAAACATCTGCTCCAAGTCCGCATCGGAGCCAACACTGGGTATCTTCACCTCGTAGAGATCAAGTCCGAACTCACCGGCAAGGGCGGATGACAACGACGACTTGCCCGTTCCTGGAGGACCGTAAAATAAATATCCTGGTAGGCTGTCAGAATTTCCCCCGACACCTGCAAAGGCACGGGCTGGCGAGCTTACCTCTGCGGTATGGCATGCTTCGGCTCCGGTACCGCCTCTGGGTCTCAGGATCGAGGTATTTGCGAATGTCAGACAAGAGGCGCTGTTTCACGTCCTCGTCGAAGTGTACTGTCTCCAGCAGTCGGATCGGCTTGCGCGACTTGGGTTGCCAAGAGATACCGTAGCGATCCCTCGAGTAGACAGTGACGAAGTACTGGGTCTGCTGATCTGCGTACTCTCGACAAGTCCTGATGAAGGACTGAATCGGCTCGGCGGATCTCCCGAGACAACTTATCGTGAGCTCTTCACCCCCAATCCCGTCGTAACCCGGGTCACACATGGAAGCATTGAAGCTCTCCATCGAGCGGTTCAGGATGAACAGCCTCCCAGAGTGCCAGAACCATAGTGCCTCGAAGTGTGGCAGATATTGAACGCCCCGTTGGGTCTTCTTCAGCAACGCAGACTCAGAAACATCACCGCGCCCAAGCCTCAATTCCGTACGAGCCGTGAAGAAGCGGATATTATTTCGAGGCCGGACGACATTGGCCAGCACCCAAGATACGACGTTCCTATTCAGAGATTCCCTCCCGGGTATAACCACAGATGCGATGAAGAAGTGACGGATCCAGGTATATGTCTCGCGCCAGGCACGATGAAGTAGTCGCCATGCCGCAGGGACCACGCCTGCGATGGCGATGATGGAGCCGAGATGAGTTATATCAACGCGAGACAGTGAAGGCCAGTAAGGAGTTGCCGCCGTCACTATCGATGCAAGTCCGTGAGGTATATGGTCTGAGAATCTGAAAGTAGGTATTGCGCCTCCTGCGTGGAAAGGCTGGGCCATGGCCTTGGTGTGAGGCTGTAGCAAAAGAGCAAAAGGGGTCAGTCGTGTCGCTTGACAAGGGGAAGTAATGGAACCAGGAAGAAGCGAGGAAAAAAGAGCAAGAATACGATATATGCTACATAATGAATACAAGGGAACGTGAACCGACTCATCAATCAACCGTGATGAAAGAGCGTGAAGCACTGAAGAAATCAGGAAAGGGTGATATAGTAGTCTGAGACTTTGATGAGATCAACATCGGAAGTTTTCGCACGGCCCAAGCTTCGATAAGAAGCCTGCCAGGTGGTGACAGCTGCGCAGCTTGCAGGTGACCAGCTGTCAGCGATCTCGTTGCTCTGTCGCCCAAGTGACGGAACGCCAGTTGCAACACCGCAGACTCAATATCAAAGAGCCTACACCGCGAATATACAATGATCAGGTTGTGGATTGAGGGGTGGAGGGACATTAGCCATGAAAGCTTTGAAGCTGGTGGTGGTTTCTCTGCAAGTGCTCTTACGGGATACATGGAAAAATGACGATCGCCAGTGTTCAAACACTGGCTGCACCTTATATTTTCTAGAGGGTATAGTTCTGAGCTGAGTTAAAAATAAATGAAAGCATCTTTCAGAATCGCCGTGGAAATGTAGAATCCATCGCAAAGTTTGTACGACATGGCTGTTACAGCCGTCAAGAAGGCGAACGCTATTAAAAGGAGATAATCGTCTCAGTGAGATTCCGCTGGGTCTCGAAACGTATTGCACCTCCTGCTATGCCATAGAATAAACCGACGGTCACCTGTACATCACTCTCCTGCTGCGTACGCCAGACCTTACGCACATTTTCAGGGAAGCCACTCTTTCATCTATTCTAGTCTCAATCTGCCTTGTTGTTCGATATACAATTACATGGCTGGAATATAACAATGCCTACCTGCACAAGAAGGAGACTCGGCTGCCTCCAACGTTCCCGCACCTAGTACCTGTCCTAGGCAGTGCTATTCCGTTTGCATTTGGCTGTTTGAAACTTTTCAAGAAGGCAACGTGAGTACTTTGTTGAGCAACCCCCCCCCCCCCCAAAATGACTTTACAAAATGCTGAAGTTATATAGATAATTTGGCGGTTCGTTGGTACCCGTCAGAATTTTAATCATACTAGACGATATTTTCTTTTGTCAGGTCTCAAGACGGTTGCGGAAATCTAGAAAGATACGCTACTAAGCAGGCCGATCATTGTCTTCACATTCGGTCTTGAAGATCCATTCGATGTGTCCAAGTACGCCCTGGCGCCGTGCAGAGCGAACACTCTGGTTCTCACAGTCGACCTCAACCCGAAAGCGACACCGCCCTTCATAACAGAGTTGATTAATACCTGACACACACATGTGAATATGGATCAGGCATTCTGCGGATGCGGTCTGAATACGGCGTTTATGCGCTGTGCTAATATCTTAAAGCTCAACCTCGCTGACTTAGCTGTGCCCGTGGGCGAGTGGGTTGACATACCGGACTTTCTTGCTCTTTTTATTTTTTTATTTTTTCAGGAGCAAGTGGGCACCGCTCTGATTAAGGGAATATATGGGCCGACCTTATTGGAGTGCGGCTCATCACGACTCACAGCAGTTACGACGTGCCGAGGCGATCTTGATTTACTGGTCGGACACTCGGATCACCTTTGTGTATTAGATCACTGCTGCAATACATAGTATAGAACGCTCATAGATCAAACACACCAGTGACGTCGATCTCCTAAAATCAACCATTAAGGTAGGGACCATAGACACGGATCTGCCAGAAAACCGGTCGAGCTGTCCAGAGAGAGCTAGGGATCTGCCTCATTCCCTCAGGCTTAAAGCTGCTCTACAGGACAGGATTGCACTCCGCTACTGCCTGCAATGACTATCACACTACTGGACCCAGATGGACTATCACTCCCTCAGCGGTCTCTGTGCGCTGTAGGCGTCCTGAGCTGTTTTGATACAGTACTTCTGGTGGCGTTACCTAGACCGAAGTGACAGCTGCTATACACTGCACACGGGCTTGTCACCAGAACTGGATGAGAAAACCTCGGGCCCCTTATGCCGCCGGACACAGTATGCATCTGGACAGCACAATGCCTAGCATCGGCGTTAGACTTGATTTTACGTGATTCGGCTTATGGCATTCGATTTCAATCTCTTGAATACTACGCACTGATAGTGTAGTGTATATAAATTCATAGCTCGTTCTTCAACATCAGCATCGTAGGCATTCACCAGTCTCCTTCACTAGCTCCTCCCCCGGGTCTCGTCATCATGCAAGGCTCTCCTTGGATCTGGTTCCTGGACATGCTGGGTTCCCTCAGCCTGCCGTCAGCACGTCGAACTCCAGTCCCCCCTGCTCGACAACAACCTTCCAGTCTCTACCAGATGCAAACAACATCACTGCGGTGGTTAAGTCCGCCTAGCTCATGCCGGATAAAGGGACCTTCACTGTCACGGACGACGTGGCATACACTACTTCGCCGGCCGGTCTGCGCGCCTTGTGCGCAGTCCAGGTGAATGAGGCTTCAGAGGCTAGCACCCACTACAGCTTCGGCTTGTTCTTACCTGAGGAGTGGAATTGCCGTTTACTGTGGGTATCTGTATGACCCAGACCGAGGAGTACAGCAATACCGATATGCATAGCAGTGCCGTTGGAAATGGAGGATATTCTGGTGGCATTAACTGGATTGACATGGTTCGTTGGGCTTCTCGCAGAACCTGTGCCTGTTTTAAGAGCTAACACGATAGCGCAGGGTGCTGGATTTGGGTTACGGACTCTATCGTCACGTCGAATCTACTTACCCAGTCTCGGTACGGAGCCTCCTCCGAGTACAACTACTTTAGTGGGTGCTCTGTTGGAGGCAGACAGGGTCTCAAGGCCCTGGAGATGTTCCCAGATGATTACGATGGAGTTTCGGCTGGCGCACCAGCATAGTGGACCACTCACCTTCAATTGAATGCCGTCAAGAACTTGACGTATAACTAGCCTACGAACGCAAGCCACACGATTCCTAAATCGATGTCCACGGTCATTGCGGCCGACCCCCTGAAGCAATGTGACCCCCAAGATGGCCTCACGGATACGATCAATTCGGACCCCTTTGGGTACGAGTTCGACCCGACATACGCCCTTGTGCAACAGCACGACTATGACCGGGTTGTCTGATTGATGAGTAGATCGGGACCCTGTACAAGATCTACAGCGACTGGGTGGAGACGAACCAGCCCTTCACCTTCCTCAACTACTTGCTGGGCACCGAGACTGAATGGTCGGAGAATATTGGTGATGGCGAGGCGAGCGCCTTGGAAAACCAGTCTGGATATGCTCAAGATCTATTGCAAATAGGCCCCGACTGGACTTGGCAGGATCTTGACCTCGCGACGGTCCAGCTTTCCGATACGATCAATCCGGGCAACGAGACGGCTGATGACTTCGACATCTCGCCCTTCTACACTCGTGGTGGCAAGCTCATTCACCACCATAGTCTTGCTGATGGTGCCCTCGCCACTGGAAGTAGTGTGTACTTCTACCAACACGTCAAGGCTGTTATTCTCAGCCAGTCCATCTGGCTCGATGAGTTCTACCGCATGTTCTTGACCCCAGGAATGGAGTAAGTTGATTTTCACCGCTGCGCTATCCCTCCCACAATTTCGTCAGCCTAACAATCATGGAAACAGGCACTGCATGAGGACCCCATCAGGTGTTGATGCGCCCTGGTATATTGCCGGCGCGAACCAGGCCGCTGAGCTGGGCACTTCAGTCTCGGGTGTCCCCAGCTACAGCAATGCTCGCCACAGCGTAATCGTGGCGCTGATGGCGTAGGTCGAGAATGGAACGGCGCCCAGACGCGATCATCGCTACCAAGTATGTCAATGGCGACGTTTCGGCGGGAGTCTCGCGCCAGCGACCCATCTGCCCGTATCACCAGCAAGTGAAATCCAATGGCATTGGAGATCCGGATGACGCTGAGAGCTGGACCTGTTAACTTCTGTATTAGAGCTAAATTCCTAGAAGTTCAAGATATTATTAATTGTGAAGTTTTTTTATTCGCTTATTCGTTAATTATATTACTCTTCACTTTGAATAAGGGTTTTCGCTAGCTCCCAGGGAAACATCCCTTGGACCACCCTTACCTATAGTAATACCTACTGCACCTATCTACCCACAAATTGCCAGGACATCCTAATCAGAAAATCGTAACAGTACATCTTTCACATTAACAATATCTCTTCAAGAGGAGGGAGGGGCCTGCAGGTCCTTCGACATGTAAAGTTCGACTAATCCCTCCTCAAGAAACTATGGCATTGGACAGTATTTAGAACACTCTGCTCTGGACAGCCCTTCAGCGGGAAGTCACTTCCGGCCCGTCCTCCGCTCCGCTGAACAACTCGTTCTCCGAGCCTACATTCAATTATGTACCTTCGTTCTCTAAAGCCTATGTGTTATCTATGATTTTCGGGCAATCCTCCAACGCATCCGAAACCTTTGGGAAAGCCCCATGGCATTGGAGAAGACTTACCGCTCTTACATTTCGCCTATATTGCCTTGGTACGATTGTTGAGGTTGTAGGATCACATATTCAATGAGACGAAAGACATTAACGTTGACAGCAGTGAGTTTTGCATTCTTGGACTGTTGTCATTTTATATACACTTGCGCCCGGTGAACACATCCAAGCCTCCATCTTTAAAAAAATGTGCACAAAAAAAGAGAAGAGAACCCCCCCAGCAGCTTCACCTTTGACAAGCTTTTCCCGCCATCATCAAGCTCATTAGACATGTCTCAAAATGGTCAGAAGGTCTGATCCATTTAACCAGTGTAGTCGCAAGTGACGGTCTCAGCGCTGGCAGTGCAGCTGGTGTAGACGGTACCAGACTGGCGGATGTCAATGATGGATCCAGAGCCGGCCTTGATGGTGGTGGAACCGGAGGTGGCGTAGGCATCGGTGAACTCGACACTGTCGAAGTCGGCGAAGGGGACGAGAGAGAGACCCTCCTCGAAGTCCTCAACGATCCACTCAGCATCGTACTCGCACAGGTCGGCCTCAGTGTCGGTGAAGCTGTAGGTGACGGATTTGCCAGTAGTGACGTTCTCGATGACGGCAGTTCCCTTGGAGGTGCTGGTAGCAGTGACGGTCATGGTGACAGTGTCACCAGAAGAGATGGTGATGTCGAAGTCATAGGCGTAGTCTTATCATTGACTTTGTAAGCAACCATCCATAGACTGCTGTCAATATCAAGGGATGAGAGAACGTACCAGGGTACCACTCGTACCAGGCGTCGAAGCTAACGTCGCCCGAGTCGTAGCAGAAGTCGACACCGGTCTGGAGAATGGCGGTGTCGCAAGTGTCACCGTCGATACCGACCCAGGCGGAGGCGCAGTAGCCCTCCAGGGAAGCCTTCAGGCTGCTGCCGGAGCCAGCAGAGGGAGTGGGGACGACAATGGTACCGGTGACGTAGTCAACGCCAGTAGTGGTGTAGACGGAGCCGGCCCAGTTGGTGGAGTAGGAAACCTGGCTGGTCTCGTTGAAGGGAACATCAGAAGCCTGGATCCTGGGCTGGGAGTTGCGCTGCGAGGCACGCTTGGCGAACTTATCAGCGTGGCGGGCACGGCGGTGCTCGGTCAGGCGGGCACCGAGGGCGACCTCGGCAGTGGCCAGGAGGGCAAGGGTGGAGAACTTCATGATGAATGATGTGACGACGAACCGAAGACTAGACTTGGAACTGAGGCTAGATCGAAGAGCTGCTGAGACGAGAGCTGCTGGGATGAAGAGCCGAGTGAATGAGACAGACCAGCGAGGCCATCACAAGTTTTATACCCAAAAGCTCGAGGCGCCAAGCATGATGGAGGATTCTAAAAGGCCGTTGCCCGGTGGTCATCTCAAGCCACGGGAGGCGGCAACATCATGATTGTGGAGTCACGATAATAAATGATCACCTTCCTGATCCACCAGCATCATCCACTTGCCTAGAGGGCACAGCATAGGGTCGCATCCTTAGAGGATATGCATGCATGGGTAAAGGTGCACGGCGCCATATGGTGGTTGCGGGTTTTGCATTGGACGGACACGTGCAGCAGCCATTTCTAGCCCCAGTAGCCTCGTACACCTCTGTACTGCCGTTCGTAATTCGATTAGTCCTGAGCCTTGGACTAGTTGTAGTTTGGATCTACACAGGATGCCCTTGAACGTGCTATGTGATACGGTTCATCCTTTTTCGTTCTACTCTCTCACTGCATCAGACGGGTCTGCTTCAAGTCCTTCGAGCTGACTCATGTATGTTGACTATGTGATTTGATACTTTTCCTGAGCAGCGTCTCGGGTAGAGAGCTCCGATCGCTACGCGGATGAAGGTGGTAGCTGCGGGAGTAGGGACGTCACAACATGCAGAACCGAGAGGGCGGCCATTTACAATTGCTATGTGATCCGATTTCTGGATGTCGCTGACCTTCCGGAAGGAGTACGATCGGCATGATGGTCTTTCCACGCGCCTAGGAGGGACCCTTGGATTCGAAGCCCGAGATGCGATTAGGGCTGTTTTGTTTCCCGGGCCCAATTACAATATCGTGTGGACCTTAGATCATCTTCAGTCTATTTCCGGGCACCCGAGCTCTCGTTTCACGTCTCGCGGCTGGAGCATCTTAATCCGGGGTAAGGCTTCATTGTCCAACCAAGGTATTTGAACTTAATAGGCCTTCGGTATAGAATTATCTGCATACATCTTGAGGGCTACGTACTACCTTCCCGTGCAATGACATCTAAGGATATGAGTGCAGATGTATTGTTCGGCAGACAAGATGGGCACTGACCTATCGGCGGCAATTGAGACAAGAGCCGATGGAACCCCTGAGAATCCATCTATTGTTCGACTTAACTTCCTTTTAAAGTTGACGTGCATCAAGTGGCGCCCTCGGTGGATCCCGCTGCTGCGTTGTTAGCCACGCAAGAGTGACCCGATCCACCGACCTGCGGAGATGCACATCATGATTTAGACCTTCTGCCGGCTGGGCAAGGCTTGTTGTCGTCTCGTTGCCTTCGGCTTAGGACCTGCAATGATGTGCTGCTGCAAGGACCCCCCTTAAGGTGCTTTGCGGCTGATATGGGCGGGGCGAACAAGGTCACTAAGAATCTAGCGAAGTGGACTTCGATCCGCAGGCGCCCTACATGGAATGTTCCGTCTTCTACGGGATACATTGTATAACCCTGATGTAATAGCGCGACTACTAATAAACTCACAGAGTACACCCAAAGCAATTATGCACGGGGAGTGAGAGTGGGCTGGTCCAGCCCTTTAGCATAACTATGTGCGGTGCGAGGACGTCGTCCCGCTCTAGAACACATCCATGGGCTACGTGCTCTCTATTTCAGTCCACGCAACGTGGGTCATCACTTCTCTGCTGGTCCTGCAGTCCAGGCCTAGCCACAGAGGATCAGCAATGAAGGCAACGTGGGTCGAAACTTAAGGTTCGCACAATGGCGTGATGCCGAGGGTACGTGGGCAGGATCCGGGTACGACGCCAACCAACAACTTCTTCAGGAAGGAGAAGAGGCCATATAGATTCTATAGGAGTGGCTGCGTCTCTATAGTGGTAGGTATGACGCACATATCATGCTGCTCTAGCCACGAGGCTACGGTACGCCGAGGAACCGTCCGTCTCGGGTCCCATTGGTGGTGCGTTCCCAGAGCCCAGCTGCCTTCGTCTGGCGGCTACCGGAAAGTGGTAGCAATGAAGGCGACTCTTCCAACCGAGGCCGATTGCCATCAATCAGAGGCGACAACGGCCTTATCAACTCCAAGTCGTCTGCTAGGGCTGCCGCTTCGGATAAAGACCTCAGCTTGAACATTCTGGATCTTTCGATGGCCATTGGCCTTTGATTGAACGGGCATAACGAACCAGACTCGAGACTTGTCTTTTTCATTATCGTCGAGTGCTTTTTGATCAAAAACTGAAGGTGGTATTGTTACTTCGTGATCATGATGCGTATTGGCGGACAGCCCGATTATCATCAGATCCAGTAACAGCAAGGGCAAGCGAAAGCAACACTGGCAAATTTTCAAACAGTCCACAGGGAACGCTGCCCATTCCTGTACTAACGGAACATACTTGGTATAGACCTCATGTTGTCAGTAACGCCACTTCGGAACTCCTCGCTCTCGACTACGGGCTGCGTGCTGAGGGGGGTCAGACCATCGACCCTGCTGCCGTTGTACTCTGTCCGTTTGTAATCATGGACGCCGGGAGCGCCCCAGCTCCCACGCTTTGGCTCCGTCTACTACTGCTCCTATTGTTCCACTGGTGGCGTAAATGGTGATCGGGCTGTGAACATCGCACTTCAGCTATGCTTGGGCCCGACCATGTCCGGAATGGATTTTACTGTTGTTCCGGGTGTCTGACATGTGCTGTGGCCCATCCATGGCGATGTAAGCTTTCGAGAACCTGGTGCAGCAGTTTCGCCGCCAGGTATTCAAGACCTATCCGCTTGCTCTGTTGGCTCTTGAGAATTTTCATCCCTTGGTCTTGGTTGGGTCTATAGGACATGAAGCGATTGCCCTGAATCGCCACCGGCCTTGCTAATTGAAAACCTTGGAAGCCAGCCGTCTTTCCCTGTCAGTGTCTGAATCATCCGCAGCAGGGTAAGGAGGCTTGGTGGGTAACATCTTCCTCGTCATTATAGCCACATTCTTGATTGCAGTCAGCATAGCTTCACCTTATGGTAAGATCAAGAGAGGGCTATCAAAAGGAGAAGATAAAGCTGAGGAGCCATCAGTGGATTCCATCAGCTTGATATACGAGGTATACTTGTTATATCCTTGATCTGATCAATCGTAGTATCACATGACGTTTTCCAGCATCGTATTTTAGGCTATGTCCTAGGTGGATACATTAAGTCGGACACCCCCCCCTTCCGATCACCCCCTTCCGATCACCCTGGTCAGCCAAGCTCAATATATACACATATATTTATTTTCTCTATTCCTCTGAACTATCAGCAACTATAATGCAATCCTCTTCAGCCCTAGGCAATTCGACTTCGCTCTCTTCGGTAAGACTCTCTGCATCTTGATTGGCGATATTTTGAGCCCTCTGAATAGCCTTTATATCCGCGAACTTGGAATTCGGGCTCAACTCAACTTTCCTTCTTTTTCTAGGCCTAGAAGCCTTAACCTACGCTTTTTAAGCCTGAGTTTCCTCCAGAGCCTTAGCCAATAAGAATTCTCTCTCTCTCTAGCCTTTTTTCATCTATCTGAATAGTGTACGATGTGCTAGGGAAGGCGAAACTTGAGCCCTGATTTTATTCAACTAAGCCCTTAAGTCATGAGCTTTTCTAGGAGTTGAATAGAGGTCTGATTAGCTCAATGTGATATTCGAAGTGATATTAGCTCTTGTTGACTGTTATAAGGCGGTAATTAATTGGCTGGAGGTATCTAGTTAAGAGTTCTCAAGAAGAAGAGGGCTTAAGAGTGGTTTGGCCATAGAGACAGGCCAAAGGCCTGTGGCTTGATATTCTGGCTAGAAAGGCCGTTCTTGAGAGCCAGGTAATAGTTATCGAGAAATTAATGCTTGTTTAGGACTGTTGAATCTCTCTGTTAGCCTAAAAGATTGACTTTTTGATCGATAGGCCCTCTTGAGAGAGGAGAATACTCCTAGATCGAGAGGCTGAAGAACATGTGAGGATGTAAATAAATCAACAGAATATTGTTTTAGAAGCACTCCCACATGAATTCCGTAGTTGTATAGCTTCATAGCTGTCTTAGATCTGGTTTCTGCAGGGTCTTCTGGTTAGTTAGCCGGGATGAATATCTTTCTCAGCCATTCAAGTGCCATCTTGTTATCCATCCATCCGTTTTCTATTATAGTGAATTGCTAACTCTCAAAAGGCTCCAGATTAATAAGAAACTATTGTTGTTGTATAGATTTTTTTTTGAATATTAGAACGGGCGCCGTAAAGCCCCCTCAAGAACAACAAAGAATGTGTGGTCTGTCGTGGCAAGGGATATAAGGGCTTCACAGAGTAGGGCACTCGCTCTCTTGGCTTGCAATCGCCGACCACACAGTCACCTGCAGCTCCAAGGTGTAGAGGAGGAGAAAGAACGTAGCTAGAAAACTGCGATGTGATGAGGTCCTCGGCCGATAGAGTGCCTGTCCGGATCTTGAGTAGAAGCAATAAAGCCTACACAAGAGAGGCCAATAGGGGTCCGCATATAAGAGAGGAACACACATATTTCTTTCAAAACTAGAGTAGAGAAAGGAAGGTGGGTGGCTGCGGCTTTGTAAGTCTCTGATCATAGCTCGGCAGATGCCATGGTGCTGAAGGGAAGCTCGACTCTGAGCGTGGAAAGAAGTGAATAGATTATTCTGATAAAAGAATATCTATAAGATAAGCCTGAAAGAGACAGTTAAGTAGGCAAATAGCCCAGGATTAGGGTTCAGGAGCGTATTCTTTTCCACATAGGGCCCTGACAGTACCCCTGGCCACCGGAACAATATCATTAGAGGTAGGTGAGCACCAGTAGCTGATATGCACTGGAGAAAAAGAAGTCTAGGCTCTAAACACAGGGTTTTTTTTGTTTTTTTTTTCTTTTTCTGAATTGATGGTGAAAGAGATCTTCCAAGGACCAATTCATTTTCTCCCTAGCCTTCAAATATTCCAGCTTCATCCATATTCCCTCGGTTAGCCGGCTTGATTGGCTGGATCTGGGGACCGAACCAAGGCCGAATTACCTCTGTTGTTGCTCTATTGGTTCGAACTGAAGCAATACGTCGAGTCTTCAGAATGCTGACCTCTGGATTTCTCTTTAGGAAAGACTCTGTCCATCTCTTTCCTAGAGGCTGAAGGCCTCCCTCAACCGTAAGGATCTTTTAAGCAAAAATTCTGAGCTCTGAATAGCTAGACGGAAGCCCTAGACTCTTTTGAACTAGAATCCATTGAAATATTTTCTTTATTAGTTAAAGGAGAGTCTTTGTTAAGATTCAGCACCTTGTTGATGAGTTTGCGAGCCTGCAAGATGGTTCTGAACAGCTGTATAAGTAATACCCCATTCGGTTGACGCTTTTCGAATAGACAGGCCTGCATTAACAGCCCTGATAGCTTGAGAAACATTGGATTCTCCATAGGGCTTCATAGGACTGTAATTAATAAACAGTGAAAAATTGAGGTTATTCGGAAAAGAATTAGTAGAGAAAAATAAAGATATATAGGGGTAGTCAAAATAGCGGTGTGGCTGACCAGAGTGATCGGAAGAGGGGTGGTCCGACTTATTATCTCAGTTGCTAAGTGTCCCACACTGGATGAGCCAATGTTGCCTTCGAGTCTGGTTGATGGTCGACCATCCTTCATTGACTAATGTGATGAAGTAGCACCCAGCCCAAGTGTACAAGCTGGAAATCAGTGCTCAGCTCGAACCTCTTACTAGCTCTCTTGTTCCTATGATCGCGGTTGTCTGTTGTGCTTATAGCCTCGCGGCCCATCCAGACAGTGAGCCTTTATACAGCCTCAACACACAGTCTATTGGGACTGGAATGGTGGGACAAAGAAATGAAAAGTTATCACGACCACATGAACTGCCTTTCAACTCACCCTCGCCTTGTGAAGGTGCACCATAGGAGCTCAAGAACCAAGAGAATGCTGTCATACCAAAATATCATTAACTAGAGCTAGGAATACTACCAGCAACAAGAAGACTGCCTGCATAGACGCCATCTCAGTCCATACCAATCTCCGACTTACGGCCTGCCCACCGAGAATGACTATCACGCGCATTTTTCTGTATATCGCAAAGGAAGGACTTGTACACTTGAACGCAAATTTTGCAGACTCTGATCCCTCCAGTTACTCAAGTGACCGACGCACTCTCTTTCAGATGTAGGAAATCAACCCTTAGTGACGTACAGGTACACTACCGGCTTTCCGCCGCTCAATCCAGTACGGGTATTGTCCCACCCCAACTCCTTGATCTCCTTGCCCATGACATCCTCGTCATTTCCACTATAGCTCATGCCCCTGTACCAAAGGCCGGCGCCTCCCTGGATGACCTCAGTCACCCGGTTCTTCTTGGGATCGGAGTTCACCGCGCCGAAGCCCTTCAACAGAGAAGCGACAGTGGTATTTGTAGGGACATGTACTGTATAGAATGACGCAACGAAGTTTGGCGGCAGGTTCCAGGGCGGAGTGTCGCCGGTGCGGAAGACGTGGATCTTGGTATGCTCCGAAGGGAAGAAGTAATTGTATCCCGGCTCACATCCCACACCACCGGTCGAGTTTGTCATGTTCGCCGCTGGCAGTGAGGAGTCGATCACGGGCTGGCCGCTCGGCATGCGACCTGCATTGGCGAAGGCCGTTGGCTGCACACTACCCGGCGCGAAGGCCTGCTGGCCCGGCGCGAAATAGGGACCAGCATAATTTCCGTAGCCCCAGTAGGGCTGCTGGATCTGGGGAACGTAACGCGCAGCGCCGTTAGGATAGTTGAATGAGTAGCCACCGTAGGCTTGTCGATTGGTTGGAGGCGGTGGGCCGGCATCACGACCCCAAGCTGGATTCTGACCACCGCCGACGTACGCCATCGTGAAACGTGGCGGAGCAGATCTGTTGCGGAAAAACTGTCAGTAATTGTTCAAGGAGTAGACGTAACGAATGATGATACTACACACCAGGGTTTCACAGCGGATATCGAGCTGACTGAGTATCAGTGGAAAAGGGAGTCCAAGGACCGCGTTGACCAACAAGTGGGAGGCCGGGCGGCGGAGTGAAGGTCCAGACTGGTCGATAATTCCAGGTGCCGTCTTGAACCGGTACACTTGACTGCGTTTGATGAGTCTGGTACCGGAAAGAAGAGGGCGCAAATGTTGAACGGGGTGCGAATGGGTGAGGAGGAATAAGGTAGTTGTGGTGTGTATGGATGATGTCGCCTTGAAGGTGTTGTTGAATGCTAGGATTGCGGATACTCTGGGCAAGACCAAAGTGTGTGTCTGCACGATTATTTGTGAGCGAGAACGCACTTGGAGCGCAGACAAGACTGTGATTTATAGCCATGAATACTGAAAGGGGAAGCCTTCAGACGTTGATTGTTGTTGGGTTGTGATTCAGTGAAGAAAATTATGGCATGACTCGGAGTGACTCGCATAGTGAGGCTCTAGTTTTAGGACAAAAACAGATTACACGGACACACTTACCAGTGAATCGTTCAAGTGGAGGCGGAGGGCCAAGGTCGAAGCCGTGCACTGCACTCCAGCCTCTGTTGCTTGAGTTGTTGTGCCTGAGAATAAGGCAAACTTCCTTATACCAGAGCACTCGTTGAGAAAGATCATAGAAGCTGGCAGCGATGAAGCAAGACCAAGAGTTATCCTGAGGATTGACCTCGAGGTATAAGCCAATGATGAGCTTGACGGCCCTCCCGGGAAATTGGCCTGATAAAATGTAATGAGCAAAGCCTCTGTTGGCCGAAGAGGACATGAGTTGGGAGACCAGAGGCGCTCAAGCGCTGCTTGCCCTCAAGGTCGAGGATGAGGGACCCTTGTGATGGGTATTTGGTGATAGCAAGGATACTGTCTTGTTAGGGAATGAGCCTGCTTGATTTTATATGCCGATGGAGAGAAGAGAATGCGCGAGGACAGGAATTAACAGCTCACTTAAGTAATTGAAGTATGTGTGAAGAAGAAATTTGTATTTGACAATTGAGTATTACTCCCGATGTGGCTGGTGAGCAAGTTCAGTGTGCCACATATGTAAGTGGACCAAGAATTGGTGAACAAAAGAGTATCGGGGATGGGAAAAGTCAAGACGACCAATCCATCAGCTCCCGCTGGGCCTTTGAGGTGGCAAGATGACTGTGCCTGATTATCATGAGTCACTATGCTTCAACAATCATTCATTCATAGTAATTAGTCATATCCGTTATAACAGTATATTGGATGACGACGCTCATCCTTACGAACTCGTCTTCAAGAGTTTGAAAGTGACTCGAGGTTAAAACTGCTGACTATATGATAAGCGATCCCGAGTCGCAAGAACTCATGGCCATAGTTCATCATTCTCGCCTTGAATTGGTAGCATTGACTGTGACTCGTCTTAAATGACCCAGACGGACTAGATAGGGATGAATGAAGACTCCTAGCTATCGCTGGTCCGCAACGGTCAATAACTTACATGTGGCCACTAACCATACAAGCACGACCGTTAAAAATATGTCAGAATTTATGAGCATGGAAATCTCGTGAAGATATCGCAACGCCCGTCTCGATGTTGCTGACCGGCCTTATTGCATGTGTTCATACTTCAAGGAAACAAGAAGGCTGATCGATATGCTCATGGTCGTCAATGACTAATTACCATGTCGCCGCAGGATGCCAGGGATCTGCCTTTTGGAAGAGTAGTTGATACCAGACTAGACAGTGATAGCGGGACTCGATTTCGGATGAAAATAAGTGAGATGGGTAGTCAAGTATTCTGTAACCAGAGACCGTCACGACTTCGACCTGACGCAGTTGAGTGTATTCTGCGCCCTATTTCAGTTGCCTAGCACGAAATATTACGCGACAGAGATGCATCGAATCCTCACATGAGGTCACGCTCCGTCTCTGTTTCTGCTCCCTCCGCCAGCTGGAACAGTTCCTTATTTCTCCGAAAGAAGAGACTGTAAATGGTAAACCTCCGCAGGAATTCCTCGTCACCCTTATGGATGACTCGAACCATACCCTTCGTTATGACCTCCTCCAGATTCTCCTCCAGCTTCCCAACCTTCCGCCACTTGTCAATGTCAGACACCTCAACGCCGAACTCCAAGAAGATCATCCTCCAGAACTCGGTGATGAGGAGCCGATTAGTGGCGGTGGCCTTGTCCAGTCGGAAGTCTTGGATTGTCTTTTCGTCCGTCGGGAGTTGTGGAGGGCTGCGGGAGACTGCCTCGGCGAGCACATGGGCTGTGCTTAAAGTTGTACTCGAAGCCTTGTTGGACCTTGTGCAATTTTAGCTAAAGATCGGTTTTCTCACAAGTGTCTATGGAGATATGCATGGGAGATGCGGGGTTTCACGGAGTAATAGTCTTACAAGCTAGAGGCCCGCGACGTTGTGGGCAAGGGGCCAGTTGGGTTCATCGCTGGGAAGAAGTCGATGATATATGATGAAATGCTATCCAAAGTGTAAGATAGCATTGTGAGATGTATGCTGTTGGGTTCCAGGTCTTGGCAATATCAATATGTTCTACTTGTGTATGAGTGTTTCAATCCAATCAGGGCATGCCTTAAACGCTTTAACATGTGATTAGTTGGTAAACCCATTCCACATATTTGTTGGCCTGGTCCATTGATATATATATATATATATATACATTTCAATGGTGTATTGAAAGAAGAACTCAAAATAGAGTCGGTCATAGAAAGACAATGATCGAGTTACCTGTGTATTGACTGAGTCTCATGACTGGTTGCAAGTTGATTGGCAATGTCAATTGCATACTTGCGTACATCCCATTGTTTGTCAAATGATGTGGAATTGGGCACACAGTTTGAATGACAAGGACTAAGCCATAGGATGCGAAGATCGTCGTGACTTGAGCTTAATGCCAGTAACTCACCATTTGTGTAAAGTCGGCAGCCCCTCGAAAAATTGGTCCGTTCAGACTTGACAGTCCTTATTCTATGGCAGAGGCAACGATGATTATTTGCTAGGAATGAGCTGACAACTTATTTCAAACTTAGGTATATGTACCATCTCTTGCTTTCTGTCTCTCTCCCCTTTTTTCTTCCCCTTTTTTTATTTTTATTTTGGTTTGCCCCCCCCCCCCCCTTTTTGCCCGTCACTATGTCCGCCTACTGGTTGGAATCTAGCCCAAACTTTAGCCATTGGTCAGCCAAGATATACAGCCACCCACGTTCAATGGCTCTGGAGAGCGCGTTCCTCATTCTCTGCACCTATTGGCTGCATTGCGTATTGCTACCTGGTATGGCAATCAAGTTATGAACTGGAAGAAGTACGAGGTGCGCTGAAACATCACACAGACCTATAACTCCCCGAACAGAATCACCAAGCCTTGGTACCTTCACTACAACAGTCAACTATATCACACAGGCAAGTGGACAGGGAGTTGGATTGGCTGGCAGCCCAAGCGTTCGGCGTTGAGAACCTACAAAAGCATTACGGAGAGACTGTGTCACCCACAGTTTGCGTGGCAACATGCTGCTGCCAGACACACCACACCCTTATCGCCTGGGGGGACATCCTGTGCCCATGCAGCCATGTCGTGGCCCCTGTTCATCAATCCCCACTCTCGTGAGGGATACGAATCTCATCGGTGGCCCTTGCGGGTAGGATCATGATAAGCTTGTCGCAGATCATCATCACCTGTATGCTTCCCTCACGGACCAGACGGCAGCGGTGTCCAACGCGGCATGGAGTTTTTTTTTTGGGGGGGGGGGGGGATTCAATAAGGCTGCACTGATAGCGCTGACAGCGTCCCCGGAAAGTCGGCACGGGCTTCGACCTGTGCTGGAGTCGATAAGCCAAGGCTTAAACGGCATCCTGCGTTTTTGCACCCGGAAGCACTATGTTCGGGCTCGTGCAACCGCAGACGAGGTTGCAGCTCGGCGGCGGACGAGATTGACGGTATTATTCAGGTCATATAGAACGAGTTTGAGTTGATACTTGTCGCACTGGCTAGTCATACCCGTGAGTTGATCGAGGTTGCGACTGCGAGACAATGCCTGCCCTACCCAAAAGTCCATTGTCCAAAGTTGACTACATGTCATGATGCTATGGCTCGTGTGCCGGAGAATGAAATACCGAACGTTGAAGGTTCCGTCGCTGGTGCTCGCTTCCATGGGTATCTGCCAACTTCTACCGTGGTGTGAGGTCCAACAAAGGCCATCCGGTGCGTTGCCTCTGATTACCGCGCGCCACCCCACCGCCTCCTATTCTCTCACCCATTACTTATAACTCTAGTCCGTCTCGATCCGCCACGAATTGCCTGTACCTCTCCCGCGTCCACCGCCTCGCCGTCTTGCCCCACCACGCCATCGGCGCGCTCAGGGCAAGCGCCGCGAAGGCCAGTACCCCAGCAGCCACAAAGGTGTACAGGACACCGTCGGCGTCCATCCACGGGCTCGTGACAAAGCTGAAAATCATCCCGATGGTGTTGTTGATGACCGCGACGCCCACCATGCCCTCCAGGACCATCTCGGGGTACGCATCAACAAGATACGCCATAGACAAATCACCCGCGCAACCATAGCCGAACCCGATGAAGCCCAGACCGACATACGGCACGGGCCACGCCCAGCCTTCGCCGGACCCGATACCGAACAGGAACATACCGGTGGGAAAGACGATAGTAGGCAAGATCATGAGCCACAGCCTGCTCTCAGCCTCCATGATCCCACCCTTCCGACGCGTAATCCACAGCATAAACCAATCACTGCCCCAGCCGGCGAGAAAACAGCCGATCACAGAGCCGATAACCGTCGGGATGTTCATATTGCCCACCTCGCCGTCGGTGTAGTTCCAAGGCGGACCGTACCAATTATCCTGCTCCACAGTGAGATAGAATGTGAGCCAGGCGTTCTGCGAACCCCACTGGATGCCGGCATACCAGACGGCCGGGAAGGTGAACACTCTGAGGGTGTGCAGGAGGCGCCGGACGTATTGCTTGAAGCCATAGCCGCGCAGGTTCGGCGCGGGAGTGATGATTGCGATACGCTGCCAGTAGGTCTTGGGTTTCTCAGGGGCGGCAAAGCCACCGCTGTGCTCGATGTCCACAGCCGGCGGCGTGGCTGTGCCGTTGGCGCCGGATGAGGTTTCTTTCTTCTCGTTGACGCCGGCGTCGAGCTCCTTGGTGGCGCGGTCTGAGAGGCCCAGTCCGTGCATAGTTGTGTACCGCGCGCGGTCAAAGGCCGTCTCTTCGAGGCCGAAATACAGCAGAACCAAGGTCCCGCCGGAGAAGACGGTGCCCATATAGCCGACCCACCGGTAGCCGAGGTAGCTTTGCGCGATGTAGCTTGCGATCAGCGAGCCCATGTAGGTACCAACACTGGTGGCCAGCACGTAGATGCCGATCGCGGCACCCGCTTGGTGTTCAAACCACAAATCCATGAGGCTGAGCTGGACCAGCGCCTCGGCGACAGACTCGCTGGCTCCGACAAAAAGCTGGCTCCAGATCGTGTCACCGGCGCTCTCCGCCAACCCAAACCAGAGGTTTCCTGCGAGACCCAGGAGCATGGCGAAGAGGTACAACAGCCGTCGTCCATAAAGGTGCACAGCCGGCGAGGACAGCAGCGTCCAGTAGCCAATGCCGATGAACAACACGCCAGCGCCCGTGTTAAAGTACGAGTAGTCAATGCCAAGTTCCTCATTGAACCCGTCGCTTGCGGATCCGGCATCGTTGGAAGTAGCTGCGGTCAGAGCGGTGATAAAGCAGACGAGCGCAGTGTGCCAGGTCTTCCGCGCGAGAGACCATTGCAGGGGGTCGTCGGGCGAGTCGGTCGGCTGCGGAATGAGTACGATGTCGCCGTGCTTTTTCAGGGAGGTCGCGTCGCCGCCCGGCACGAGAAGCATGTGCCCCTCGCTGTCGAACAAGCGGCGCGTACCAGGGAGGTCCTCTAGGTTATCTTGAGTGAACGTGGGCTGGAGCCCATGCTGGTGCTCGTTCAAACCATTGTCGGACGGTGGCTGCTGGAGGATCTCAGGGTAAGCTCCAGCATCTGCCATCGGGGTGGGGGATAATTGCGCGAGATTCGCGGCCGATCAACCTCGAGCACCGTGGGAAGGGGATGAGAGAATTTCCAAAGGAACGGTCACGACGACGATGCTTCCCGCACCGGTAGGCCTCAGCACATCGTAGGGTATCTTGCAAGTTTATACAGGAAAAGCACGAAACGGTAAACAAACTTGTAGATGTCAGCGGTGAAGATCAAAGAAAGGAGGAAATTTTTCACGGGGCAACATGTGTCTAAAGGTGGGCCGCTCAAATATAGAGTCGTTATCTTACTCGCCCCCTCCACTTCCCCTTATCTTTCCGCAGTGCGTCCCGGAGGAGTGGGACAGGGGGTGATCGACAACAGGGGAGGGGGTCTATAAGTCGCTCTGAAATAAGTCATTAGGGAATAATGCATGCGTGGCTCTGCCGTTTCCAGAAATCTGTGAGGGCGGAGAGAAGAGAACTGCACCACCTTGCCGGATCTCACCGCACACTAGGCCGTGTTGGGTTTGGAACGTTGCGTGCGGACCGAGGATTGGGATGGTATGTCTTGGCGGCATCTGGCAGTGATGGGCAGCCATGGCCTCCAAGCTTTGAGTAATGCTCGGTGTGGGGCAGGCTGTCTAGCCCGGCGTGCCCGGCAGCGGTCCCCAATGTTCCCACCGTGTGTGGGTGTCTGAGGTGAGCCGGAGTGTGGCAGCAGGTGGAGATCGGCGTGATGGACAGAACACGGCGGTATTTGTGCTAGTGACCGGCGTTGCGCGACTGTATATGCAGCCGTCACCTCGCCCCCCCCGTCCATAGCCCCATTATCCTGTCCTGCACATCCTGTAGGACTGGCAGCTCCGAGGCTCTCCTGCAACACCATGCCTGACGCGTGTATCGAATGATAAGCTCACAGCACGGTGCTGTAGGTGAGCTTGCGAAACCTCACTAGAATGTTGTTGACATACTCGAGGCCAATGATGGACGCTCGCAATAGGCAGTGACGGGCTTGCTGGCCTCCACGAATATCGTCGTTAAGCTCATGCGCACGGGATAGATATGCCGAGGTTGTTCATGGAGCCGGTGTCGTTTCGTAGGTTGTCGTAGAATGAGCGCTGGCCAGCCCATCTCAATCATTGCCATCTGCAACGATCCGCAGCCCGCCCTTCAACACCTCGTTCCTCCTGAGCTCCTCGGCCTGCATCTTGAGCTTCCTCTTCGCCTCCGCCTCTGCGACCAGCCGCTTCAAGTATACCTCAGCCTCGACGGTGGCGCTGTAGGCGACCGCGGTCCAGCTCCATATGTTCCTCCTCTCCGCATCAGCACCCGCCGCCAGCAGTGTCCTCAGCACGAGCAGGTTGCCATTGCTGCTGGCGAAGTGCAGCGCCGTATTGCCTTCCAGGTCGGCATTCCGGACGGCCTGCTCGGGCCCATTCGGCACGTACGTCAACAATATCTGCAGCACGGTATCATGCCCGCCGCGGCTCGCCTCCATGATGGCGTCGCGCCCCCTGATATCCCGCCGTAGTATCGAGGCTGGATCCTGCTGGCTCAGGAAGTGGACGATCTCGGTATGGCCCGCGGCGGAGGCGAGCATCAACGCGGTCTGGAAGTCGTCGTTGAGGGCGGGAAGATCGGCCTCGTGGCCAAGGGAGATAAGGAGCTTGACGATGGGTAGGTGGCCCAAGAAGGCAGCGAGATGCAGGTTTGAGTTGGACAGGCCCTCAGGCGAGGTGTCTGGGTTGTGGAGGAGCTTTGGATGGGAATTGATGATGCGCTTCACGAGGAGCGCATCATTGGCATGGATCGCCCGGCGCAGGCGGAGGGGCGCGTCAATCCTGATGGGCTCGATTCAGCGACGGGCTCTTGAGGATCCTCAGGATATGCAGCCGGATGGAGGCAGGGAAGCTTACATGTTGTAGGGAGGTGATGGTGAAGTAGAGGTCGAGTCAAGAGCTGTCCCAAATGGTTAAGCAATCGACGATGGTCGGCCGAGTTGAACCCTGGGATCCCCAGGCCCAGAGTTGAAATTTAGTTGGGGAATGTTATAGCAGGTGATGATGACGTACCAGGGGCATCAAGCCCCGTAACCTCTCCTGCTTCAGGGCTATTCCCACCTATAAAAGGCGAGGTTGGATTGCGGGGGAGGGGCTGCAGGACTGGGAATGCTACTGTAGCCTCCAGTACATGCGTGGACATTGTGCACGGCCTACAAACACACTGCTCCATAACATAGTACTTCATACTGTACAACATTTGCAACTCTTCCATTCTTCCCATATGAATCAGCATCTCTATCTTACCCCGTTCGATGAAGGCTTTATAGACAGTCATAAACTTTGGGCTGCATCAACCCCCTGACTGTGTAACCACAATGGCAGAGTCATGAACGGGTTTTGTTTTCTGGTGAAATCTTGTTTTGGGGGGGGGGGGGTGACTGTGTCACAGGTTGGGGCCAAGTCGGTGGATATCATATTTGCATCTTCGGCTTTTTGTTTTCTCTCTCCTCAGTGTAGCGGCCTGGGAACTTGAACCAGTTAGCTCATCGATAATGCTACCTCTACCTATATATAGCTATCACCCGTCTCAGTCCTGGCGCAAGGGGTCCAGCATCAGCTCACGATTTAACTTGGTTTCAGGTGTCGATATTGGGCCTGTCGTTTGCAACAACATCTAGGTCCTCGACGGCGATCTCTCGAACAGTCACAACGTATGGATGGTCGATAGAGCGCTTCCCGTGCTCATCTAACTATGACGTTAATCTAGACATGGTTTGAAGAGCCGGCGTCACCATGAAACCCCTGAAGAACTGGCTCAGTATGTCAACTTCCGCACCTAGTATTACCATCGATATGACTACATCTTTCATTAGTCATTCCAGTAATCTCATGTGCTAGTGTAGACTGCTCACATTGATCAGGGCGGACTATGACGATTGTAGTCTCATGTGAGCTGATTCCAAGAGTATCAAATGCATGGCCGTGACCAGAATTGTAACTGGCGTCGTCGACGAAGATCTTGTGTAAATCTAACCAAGTCAGTTTCACACTTCGAAGAGAGAGAGGAATGGAGAGCACTCACTCCGGATACCGTGTCTCCCAGTCACGGGCTTGAAGACCTCAGGTATCTGTGGTAGTTGAATGCCCGTCCGCTCTGCTTTGAGGACCAGCAGGGCCTCGATGAGACTGTCTGGATCGGCTCCATCTGGGGTGAAATCCCGGATGAGCACTTGGAGGCTCCTGCTGACGCCTTGGAGGCGATGCTGTACTGTTTCTTGTTGAATGTCCCCGTCAAATACGACTATTCTCCACCGACAGTCCGACTTGATGATACTGAGCAGCTGGAAAACTTTTGCATCGCTATACCTCACGAGCTGGGCGCTCGGCAATCTCATCCCGACCACCAGCCGTGAGCTCTTCTCGGCATTACTGGCTGGATCAGCCGCCGTTGTATGATCGTGAGAAGGCCAAACGACGATGGATTTGTCGTATTTGTAAGCTTGGCCGGCTGTGTATCTTCCTGCCTTGAGAAATGCATCTTTCAAAAAGCTGCTGTCATGGCCCGTCATTTCCTCATTGCCGCTTGACTTGAAGATCTTGGACCACTTGCGATCAAAGTCGATGAGCTCTGCGGCAGTCTTCTGCCTCTCGCTGACGTATGTTTTGACCAGTTCGATGCTGGCCTGGCCTGACAGATACGCACCGAGCTTCCAGCCGATATTGTACCCGTCTTGCAGGCTGAGGTTCATTCCCTGTCCTGCTTTGGGGGAATGCGTGTGGCAAGCGTCGCCGGTCAGAAAGACACGGTATTGCTCATGGAAGCTACCCGCTAGTCGCTGTCCTATACTGTACGCAGATGACCACTTCGTTTCGGCGATTTCCAACTCGTATGGCCGGAATATGAGCCGAGCACGCTCGTGAATGTCCTTCTCGGTGACCTGACTAGTCACGGTGTCTGGGGGAAGCTCGATGTAGAACCTGACCATACTGTCGCCTTCCCGGGGAATGATCATCAGCGTACCAGAAGTGGACTGAATGACACACTTCTTGCGGATGTCGGGGAATGTGGTGCGTGGGAACACGTCGGCGACGCCCCAGACCGCGTTGCTGGAGTCGCCGAGCATTTTGAAACCCAGAGACTTTCGAACAGCCGAGTGTGCGCCGTCACAGCCCTGCAAACGACCTCAGCTTTGATCTTGTATGTGCTCATCTTCCGGCCAAGACGCCGGCCCAGGCTACAATCGACTTACCAAGACGTATCTGGCATGAAAAATCACCTCAATGCCGTCCTTCATCGCAGTGACAGTGACAGGGTACGCATCTCGATCACCAGCCTTCTCAGCGTCGACTTCCACGCTCTTCACCTCGTAACCGTACCCGATATCCTTTCCACCACATCGCAGCATCTCGGCCGTAATCATCTCATTGATGCGCGCCTGGTTAAGAATCACATGGGGCTGGTGGCTCAAACCCGGTTCTGTATCGGGAGCAAAATGGGACCTCTTGATCCCGCCCCTCTCTCCGGCCTCGCCATCTGCATCAAGCACGGTGTTCCCGTCCGGCCCCCAGAACGCCAGCTCCAACACATGATAGGCCTCCCTTAGCAGCTGGTCCGATATGCCAAAGCTTTCGAATATCTCGACCGTGCGGCACTGCACGCCGTCTGCTTTGCCGACAGAGAGGGGCCCGTCGCGCTGCTCCAGGATCTGGAAGGGGATGCCGTATTTGGCCAGCCATAGGGCCGCCATCAATCCGGCAGAGCCGGAACCGCATATAAGGACTTCAGTCCGGTGGGCCTTACGAGGTTCGTTCATGGTGGGTTACAGTATATAGATAGTCTCTACGGCTCCTCATTTGCTCAGCGCTATTCAGATGTGTATACGATAATTACATGGATCTTCATTTCTCCGCACCAAATCCACGGTGCCGTGCTCCACTCTCCCACCGCCTCTGCCTCTATTGGAAGCCTTAAGGAGGGAAGCCTCTATTAATGGGGCTGTATCAAACTGTCATAACCACCTCATCGGTCTGGTTCTGCTCCCTGCTCTCTATTTTAAGTATTGGATTCGAAAAACCACCAGAGACAATCGAGAAATTCCCGATGTATAACACTGTTTAAAGATAAATAATGAGTTTGTGACCTGAATCCATCATCATCCAAGTTGTCTAGATATACTGACCATATGAAAGGGTTGGAAAACTAAGCTGAAGGTGTCGTATTTAGCATGATCTAGGATGTCTGCCAATGAAGCTCAAAAAGGTCCACGCATCTCCGAACTCGTAGAAAACAGGAGTGTGTCACTTTCAACTCCATGTCTAATGAACCCAGTTTCTGGTCTCAAGTGCTCCGAAAAGCTGCTTCACAATATGTGTTCGGATCTTGATGTCTCGTGCAGGATTTCAGTCTCTAATATATCCAGTAAACGCACAACTATTGTTCTCAGAGACTCCCATCAAATGCAATGTCTTCATCCTCTTTACATCTACAAGCTTCAACAGTGGGCTCAGAGCCTTGTTAACGGATGCTGCGGCCTGGTTCAACTTTGTGAAGAGCTGTGTTGACGGTGCTGAGGTAGCTAAGAATGATAAGAGTTGGACCCAGGCTGTTGAGTTGACATGCTTCACGCAGGATCTCAGAGATGTCACAGTACAGAATCCATCGGCCAAAATGAATGAACGCCCAAGACTGACCAATTAATCATGCTTAAAATGTTCGCTTTCCAGTGTGGTGTCCGAGTCTTGTGTTTGATCAATGACAGCGCCTACTGTAGGCAACAAGTTGAGCATCGCTGACACGCGTATGCCTCCATCCCTTACGGTACAAAAGCACTCCTGTCAATATCAGTCCCTCTTCTTGTCTTTTACTGACCTCCACTCCATCGCAATACTGCCCAGCATCGTTGTGCTGGCCAAGCCAACAGCCAAGTACCACGTCTGCATCAAGCTGGTGTCGAAGATCCCCAAGGCCCTCTTCAAATTAGCCTGACCGACCAGCTCTTTTATGTCAGTGAGGCCCATGTTGTTCACAGCCTCGGGGCTGAGGCCCGGTACCAGTACCCTCAAGTTCTCACTGAGTCGGTTCAAGAAGATAGACTGAGCAGCGGCAATAAAGACTGCGGGGCCGAAACTCTGGGCGAACATGATCACGGACAGCCCCAGTGAAGCGTCTCTCGTTGGCAGGACTGTCTGCACCGCACTTTGTGGTGCCTGAAATCCAATTCCACTCGCAAATCCCATGGCGGCTGTGTAGCCTAGCATCTTCCCTATGGTGGTCGTCGTTGTGAATGTGGTCAGAAGGCCTGCGAAGATCGGCATCATGGTCGAGGCAAACAGCATAAAGGGCGTGTAGTAGCCGACGGAGCTAACCGCGGCGCCATGCAAGACCATCGCGACAAGCATGCCGACCAGACAGGGTATCATCATATAGCCAGACTTGGTAGCCGTATACTCCCTGACGGTCTGGAAGTATGTTGGTAGGTAGTATAGAAAAACGTTCATGGCGGCGTTGGTACAGGATGAGAATATGAAGCCTGCGAGCACGGATCTGTTGGAGAGGATGCGAGGCGGCAGTGTGGCATTGTCTCCGCGACGATACTGGTCGTAGGCGAAGAGAGCAAGCAGGAAGGCGAAGATGACGAAAAGGCTAATGACTATTCCGCTGCTCCATGAATAAGTCGTGCCGGCCCAAGATAGTGCGAGGAAGAGACACGTTAGGGAGGGTACGAAGAGCGCATTGCCCACCAGGTCGAGCTTAACCACCTTCTGCCAGAAAGGCAACTTCGGCTGGTCGCTCTGGTCGATCTTCAGTGCGAAGGCGATGATGATGAAGCTGAGCGCTCCCGTTGGGAGGTTGATCCAGAAACACCACCTCCAAGAAAGCCTGCCGATAATGAACCCGCCGATGCTGCTAGCTGTCAGAACACTATTGCAAGGTCCGAAGCCTTGTATTCTAGAGGCTGAAAAAAATGGAAGAAAAAAAGGGTAGGCGAAGGGGCCAGGGGACAGGACACGATATGAGGGAGGGGGATTTACTGACGAAGGAGCAGCAATGTCCGAAACGGCCTCAACGCCTCCCAACGCCCCTGCCACGGCAGGCCTCTTCCGCAGTGGAACAATATGCGTGAGCATGTAGAAACAGCCCTGTATGGCCCCAGTACCACCCAGACCGCAGATGGCGCGGCTGATTACAAAAGCTATAGAAGAGGGCGCCGTGGCGCTAAGTAGAGAGCCGCACATGAAGATAGCCACGCTGCTGAGAAAGACCGGCCGTAGTGGGAAGAGCGTGTAGATCTTGCCGAACATGAAAGAAAAGCTGCAGGCACATAGTCTGAACGCGCTAGAGTACCAGCCCACGTCGCGTACGGTGTGAAACTCGTCCGTGATAGACGGCACGGCTGTCGAGACGATAGATGTGTCCAAGCCCTGGAACATGAGAACAAGCGCATTGCAGAGAATGATCAGCCAAAAGCGAACCCCGCTTGGATAGTTGGTCTCATCTTCCGCTGAGACCACTCCGGAGACCAGTCGATCACCCTGAGTGTCTTCAATTTGAAGTCTTTCCATGGGCCGTCCTGGTTGGGATGGTGCACGCTTAGTTTGCGTTGGATGAAGGGGAATGGGCGCAGGAGCTGTTAAGGCTTCAGACAGCTCGTTGACTGTCGACATCTTGGGGGCTGCGTTGGTATATGGTGTAGGTGAACGCAATATGAGTTCAAGGACTCAAAGGCCCAATATATAGTAGAAAGACGTTTCGATAAATTCTCTCACACGCGCGGCCAGCGTATGAAGTTGAAAACCCGCGTTCGAGGACGCCGGCACAATTAATTCCGGGGATGGATGTCCTTTTCGGAGACTGCGGCGGCGGCGCAGCACGATCTTTAGTCACTACATGACATGATGTAGATGGCTTTCTAGACGGGAGAACGATGCCGCCGCCCGGCCAGGGAAGCGAGGTACAGCATGCGCCCCCTCTAATTCAACGGTACATGATGTCCATAGGGAGGACGCGGCGTCTTCAATGTAGCCTCAGCATCCAGCACATATCAAATGCACAAGCCCATATCCAGGCCGAACGTGCTTAGGTATGCAATTTAAGTACATTTTAGGAGCATTCCCGGCCAGTTCAAGGCTCTACGCTACAAAAAGTTCATGCGCCACACCACATTGCGAAGAAAATATTAGGACTTCCTGTTTTAAAGGGTATAGGTAATTATTGGGAGGAAGTAATTAGCTCACACGCCGAAATAGACAAAAGGAACCCAGTTCATTCCAATCTCGCCCGACTCTTCCTCGTCGGGGTCCTCCAACGTAATCTTTCTTGCGCCAGCCCGATCTGGTCCCCCTTTGCCACGTATAGCCTCATCACGCAGCCCTCTAACAGCCTTATGAAGGCCTCGACAGACCCGTTCGTCCGTCATGTCGTCAGACAGACTCTCATACGTCAACGTCGCCATCTGCACGCTAGCATGGTCAAGAACAGACCATCATGTGCCAATAACGTGGCGAAACCCAGCCAGCTGAAACATGCCGATGAAATGAATGCTCTCACCGCGGAACTTTGCCTTGGTGACCTGGCCGGCCTCGCATGCGGAGAGATAGGCCAGGAATGAGTTGCCCTGGCTTAAATTGACCTCAAGGACGCTGCCTACCGTCATTGGGTCTGTTTACCAGTCTTGCAGCAGCAGGGTCGCTAACGCAGTACCAAGGTCGTCTCAGACATAGCCATAGCGGTCGCCTCCCGTCCAAGTACATAACTCAGCTCATTCTCTCGGTTGTTCGACATGGTTGTTCTCTTCCTTCTAGTTCCGAACTTGTACTGTTGTCGCAGGCACCGCGGGTGTTGCCAGCAAGATGCACCATCGGCGGCGTTAGGAGCAGGGCGGTTACTGAGCGACCTATCATAGCCCCGGCCCTTTGTTGATCTGGTAAAGTGCTGTCTCACAGGGGGGCTCGCAACTTCACAACTGGATTGGCCCATCAACGACGACCTGCCGTCTCTTATTTAGTCACCCAGGCCAATCTTCTGTAAAGCGTTGGTTTTCGTGGGACTCAACTAGACTGTTATGGTGAACAGCTACGCTCCGCTGGAGAGCCGTTCCCGGGCTGGGAAGATCGTCAGCCCGGGAACTCGGCAAGGCTAACATGGCTCAGGAGGTTCCTGGACGGGAACAAGAACGCGGGGGCTCATCTTGGGTCTCGGAGCGGTGTTTGGGAAAAGCTCTGCTACTAGTAGGCAAACTTCGCAATATAGAATTCTAGGTTGAGTAATACGCATCATTGCTAAAGATTTGTCTTGTAATAACACTTTGCTGTGCCGTGCTATGCCTACATAACTCATAAATCGAAGATTCATCGAAGACCCAAATCCACCCATATGTGCTTCCTACGAATACTTATTTATGAAACGAGTCGGACCCGAAATGTCCGCACAGCCCAGTCTTCCGACGCGGAACGACCTCTCATATTGTCGGGCTTCGGCTCCACCCATCAAGCACCTGTACCCAGCTTTGGCAATCTAAGTGTCGTGAAAGACGACGGCTGGGCAAAGCTTGACCTGACTATCTCACAGAAGATTTGCACCTGAAAAACCTCGGGATGGTGGCGAGTGTGGAAATGGCTGATGGTGTCCATAGGAGCGGCCTGCGGGAGCTGGGAGACACAGAAACTATCCTTCAGGAATTATCCTTGAATATTCTTACATGACTGACACTCATAATCATATGTCGAAATGTCTGATACAATTTGGTGGGACGGTGAACATGGTGTGTGCGAACGCGCCCCCCCCCCCCCGCCCCCGGTGGCGGCCCCCGGGGATCACCAAGGCCCAGGCAAATTTCAAATGCGTCAAAGCTGACTACTACCTTTCTGAACAACGCTCAGGTGAGTGCGTAGGTATTCGCAAGCGCTGACGGCCTATGGTCGTAGCAACGCCAGTCCTGCTCGAGCCATGGGATGAGGTAAGCTTTCGGCCGAGTGGCGGTCGGACGACGTCGCCATGGGAGACTCGGAGCCGGCAGCTCGTTCCCCCTGAACAGGCATGGATCAGGTTGCAACTTAATTTAAATATCCAACCTATCCCTAGTCAAACCTCATTAGCACTCACGCGCAAAGATGGTAATTGACGTCTGTCAATGCCACTAGGAAAACAGGGAAACAAGCACAGAACCCTGACCAGCAGGACCTTGGGTGGAGAGAAGAGATGGAATCCCAACGCCCTCCCCATCACGGCTTGACTATTTGTGACCTCTTCAACTTCTACTTACATACTCTTACTCGATAAGACCCGTCTTCAAACCACGATCGTCGAACACAACTGCGTGCTTCATGAGGATGCATCGTCTCATCCTGAGGCCCAGGCTCATGCCAATTTGTATTATTCTGCTATCATGGGCAACTCGGCTCGCGCAAGCATGGGCATGGGGTCCTTACACCAATGATTGGAAGCAACATCACGACGAACCCTCTCAACCGCTGATGTACCGCGTCATTCTTCCACGCAATGGCACAGCCCCGAAATTCAGTGGCAATGGAACATATAACAGACCCAACGTGACAGGCACCGTGCCCCTGAGCACTTCGACACCATCGCCAATCTCGAATCCGAGCAACAACGACACGACCTGCGGCGTCAGCTCACCGCTCTTTGCACTTCAAGTCGCCGGGGCTGGTGGGGATCTATTCAACAACTGGTGGCTGAAACTGTCAGGAGACGCGGTCCTCTTCACATCGCAGAAGGAAAAGGCAACCGGGTTCGGCATCGGTTCAGGGACAGGGCACCTTTGTGTTCCGCGAACTGGACACTTGCCTTTGATTGCAATCGTGGAAACGAGACTGGAGTCGAGCCCGGTGTACTTGGTGCCATCGAACCTCTCGGTGGGTTACCAGCTGGAGTACCAGCCAATCACATGTGGCAGTATGGACGGTGGTGATTCGCAACTGGCATGCTCCCAGGAGGGTTTCACCACTTGGGCAGGCTGCGGGTTGCAATTGAATATGGACGCCGGCCAGGTCGGCTCTGACGGCTCGTTGAATTGCTCGGGCATTGCGCTCAACGCGTCTCCTGCCTGAACCCTTGTCTCGTGACTGGGGTTGCTCCAATTTCAGTTATATCAACACGGAAGATCGTACCGCTCTCAGCTATTGGAGGTAGCTGCGAGCTTTCCACCGTCGAATAAAATTACTTCAATGGCTATTATCTTGTCTCGGAGGGCCTTTTCAGTCTTCTCTTCATACTCTCCCTGAGCTTCACGAAAGGAGCTTAATCGAAGGACTGGACTCCCTGAGTACGGTTGGCACCAAGGCATGATTGTGGATGGGGTCCCTGAAGATAGAACCTTGACAAAGACGTGAATGAGCCTTTTGAACCTCTCGCCGTTCATTATTGGATAGCACTCTATCGGGCTTGCATTTCACCATATCTAAGGCTTCATTTTCCTTGCCGCCGATTCTCTGAATCGAGATTGCGCACCGACCACCGTCGCCAATCGATCGATCAGCTTGCTTGCTGTGCGACTGCCTAGGTAAGTGTCCTCCTGGTAGTATCCCTTCCACAACATGAAGGCATGGCCACGGTTTCTCCACCTTGCACCATGTTGTTATTCAACCGTGCAGGTTGTAACGGCCCACTCATCTCGGAGCTGGCTCCAGATGGTTCTGATCAGTCATTCACAGTCTTTGCTTGTCGAAACTCTGCATGTCCCAACTATACTCCGCTTTCAGAGTCTGACGACAGCCTTGTGGTGGACCTGGATTTCGACCTGAACATGGACATCGGCATGATGAGCATGGGCCTTGATGAAGACATGGTTTCGCAGGTCGCAATGTCCAGCCCTCCTGAGATGTCCTCTGACTCCTCTGATTTCGGCGTTGCCTCATCCCTGCTGAGTGTTTCACAGGAAGTCTGCTCTGCTGCACAGCCGTCACAAGTCTTTCTCCCGCGAATGAAAATGCTGAGGGTGAGGTGATTGATGAGCCGGCCGTCGAGAACTTTCATCACGATGACAAGTTCACGGGATCGACCGACACGCCCGGTGCACCAATCCTTGACTGCATTCTTGTGGCTGACCCTGACGAAGAGGTTGGCTCCGCCGACGCCGGCCACAGCCTCGGAAGTTCATCTCAATTGACTTCACGTCCGGTCACCAAGAAGGGCAAGGGTCTTCCCTTAGATCATCCAGTGCAAGACTCTCCCTCAGCGTCGGACTATCTTTCCAATATCGCCCAGTCCGTCTCCTTACACTATAGAGCAAGGAAGTCATCCGGCAGGAAGACATCCGGCAGGAAGAACATCCAGCAGCTTGCGTGTCAAGCGTCCCGCAAACGCCTAGTTACTGTATCGCAGTGACCAATGCAAGGCCAACATGGTCAAAGACATGAAGCTCACAATGGTCCGGGTTACCAAACTGGCAGCTGCTTCTTGGAGGGGCGAGAGCGAGTCGGTCAAGAACCACAGAACCACTACTACAGCCTCGCTGCCCGAGTTCAGAAGCGATATGATGCCATGTACCCGGACTACAAGTATCGTACTAACAGGTCGCGTAGGTGAGTCGTACACTCTTTCATGATGGCCAACGTCCAGTTTCCCTTTACAGTAGATCGATCTGAGGCTGATCCTCATGATATGTAAACAAAACTAAGGTTTTTCCTCCCACAATATCTCCGAAAAGCTCCTCGAATATTTGTCATGTATAGTCAAGGTTCTCAAGGGCCGCCCTTCGAGGCCTACGATACGCTTCTCGTCTTGATGATGAGCAGTCACAGGCACCTTGGGACCTTTATTGTTACTTCTCGCTATCCCCCATTGAATAATCCCCGTAGTTTAGGAAACCTTAGACGCGATCATGATACAGCCAGACTGGCTGTTTTCGAATCCTTTCAAGCATGCTACATTCTCAGGGGTCTTTCAGACACATTTGGATGCACAGACTGACGACAGCCCCCAACCCAATTGCTGACCCGGCCCATCGTGGGTTTATGAAGGTCAAAGTGCGTCCCTGGGCCCACTTCAACAGGATGCTGTCTATGATAACCCTGGTATTGTGGGTGGGGAAGACGCAGCACCGGAAACAAGGTATCGTAGTGCGTATCACCGATCACCCCACCCCAGCACGTAAGCATCTCTTCGAGACGGACCTACACAATGAGCTCTGCGGGCCGTAATGAGAAGGGGAACGAGTCGGGCCGAGCTGCGAGATCTGTAGACCCCCTGGTCGACTCCTCTTTCTCCAGCTCCAGCTTCACGAGGCCTTCTCTCTATTTCCCTCCAACTGCTGATACCCTTCACATCTTTCAATAGCTCCAAAGTACCGTGGTCATGGCCTCGCCAGGAAGATCGCCCCAGTCTGGCTCTGGGGCATCGGGAATGTCGGTGCTGTCAGGAAAGTCAAAGATATCGAACCCTGAACGGAAGGTTACGTGAGTACAGTTATATCGCACAGATGCAGCTGGCGAGTAGCCAATTGAGACGGCCTGAGCGATTAACATCCGAGCAGTGGCTCGACAATTCCAGACGCCCTGTCTGTGGAGGAAGATGGCAGAACATACAACGCATATCGGGAGGGTAAGTATTTTCTCCCGAACGACGGCGACGAGCAGGATCGTCTGGATCTTCAGCACCACGTGTGGCTGCTCATGCTCGGGGGGCAGCTGTCGATCGCACCCATAGGTGAGCCTCTCAACGTGCTCGACATCGGAACCGGCACGGGCATTTGGGCGAAACAGTTTGCCAGGAAGCACCCAGAGTCAAACGTCATAGGAACGGATCTCAGCCTGATCCAGCCCACGGAGAACCTCCCTCCAAAACTCACATTCTTTAGAGAAGATAGTGAGGAGACGTGGGTGTTCGATCATCCGTTCGACTACATCCATTGGCGCGCAAGTAAGCAAACCTTTCATGGCCTTCTGCACTCTGCAGCAGGGGGGATCTTTCTTTTGCTGCGATAGCAGTCTCTCGTCGTAGCTCATGGATCTTACCAGGGTTGTAATAGTGTGCACTTGCTTCAGCGATTTTCCCGGCATGATCGCAAAGGTACATGCCCACCTTCAGCCCGGCGGCTGGGCGGAGTTCCAAGACTATGCATTCGAGCTCGTCGGCCAGGATGAAATCTCAGAAAAGCTTCTTCCGGGCTCGGCTATAATAAAAATCTACCAACACGCTATCGCTGGAGGTGCTGCCCACGGGAAGGACCTCCGCTCAGGCAGCAAGCTCAAGCGCTGGATGGTTGAGGCCGGGTTTGCAGATGTAGTCGGCAAGACTATCCTCCTACCTTTAAACGGATGGCCAATAGACCCGAAGGATAAGTTGTTGGGTCAGTGGTCGAGCACCAACTGGCTGAGGGCGCTGGACAGCTTCAGCAAGCTGCTCGTGGCCGGTGGTCTGACAATGGAGGAAATTCCGGGTCTCTTGGGACAGGGTCGTATGGATATAATAAATCCAAACATGCGTGTGTATCATGTTGGTAAGTGTCTGTATTACTAGCCACCTAGCGGGACAATCTTCTCACATCCTTCAGTCTACGTTGCTTACGGGCGTAAAACCACCGGTTGACAGTTGACAAAGCACTGGACTTGAAGCGGGAGGAAAAGTGTTGAATGCCACAGGTATCTTGTATCTCACAAGAGTGACACTCTGTTGAAAGCTATTTATGAATACGTGTGCCGCGTAATCTGATCACGTCATTGGATACGGCAAGGAGGTCCGTCAGTACTCATATGATACTACCATCTCTGGCTTCACACGGTATTCGTAGAGAAGCCCGCCTAGGTCATATTTATCTTTGATACTTATCGAGGAGAGCGTAGTTACTGCCGTAAAAGGTTTCCTGTCAGTCCAGTTGGTTGGGATCAGCTTCATTGAGGTAGGCTCTACCACCCGGACTAAGTCTCTCCAGTTAAGGGACGTAAGGGATCGCATTTTACTTCAGAAAATAGAAAGAGAGCTGGGTAAATTATGGACTGAGATCTACCGCTGCTAGCTTCAGACCAAAAGCTGGTGCCAATATGAACAATCCGTCGAAATGTAAAAGCTGCACCAGGCGCCCACATCGTCCGGGCCCTGCAGAGACAGCAGGAACGTCTGTACAGCTGTTGAAAAACAAGTCTCTAGACGCGCTTGAGGCTTAGAGAGCCAAACTGGCGCTGGAAACCTGAATACGCTGTAGAAGAGTAGTTATTGATCACTTCGACGCCTCTAAGATAGGGTGTTCACAGTGCAAGGGCGCCTGCACGTCTTGACTTGCTAAGGTAATCATGGCCGTATTCCTGATCAACACTTTTCGGGCCTTAACCTGGATCTCAGTGACTTCTTATTGAAGCATGTCCTAACCAAAACATAAGCGATCCCACGACAGTGACACTGATCGACGCGTTCGCTGAGCTGGCCAAACATCCAAAGCATCAATAGAAGATTCTCAAGGTTTCTGATACTGACGTGAGCGATTTCAAGATCTTGAACGCTCTTCCTCACCTCAACGCTGTGATCAAGGAAGCATTACGACTATACCCATCGCTTCTTAGCGCCGGTTCTAGAAAAACACAAGAGAACGGCGTGACCATCGGTGGCAATATATCCCCCTTGCACGACAACAGTCTGCCCACGCTACTCAATCAACAGGAGTAAGGTATACTTAGTACCCTACGTCAGGTGTCGAGATGAAGATGCGCTGACATAGGATTCACAAGGGGCGGATTGTTTTAAAGCAGCCCCACGACTTTGTCCCGGAGCGCTGGACTACACGACCGAACATGATCAGAAATACGGCCAAGTACACCCCATTTGGCACAGGTAGGCCTCCCATTGACCCATGCGCTTGAAATACAGAGCTAATTCAGCCAAGTATACTCAGGCGGCAGATCTTGTCTTGGGCGCTCCCTAGCTGAAGACATCATGAGGAGCCTCATTCCAAGAGTAGTCAAGAGGTTTGGTTTTCAGCTGGCTCCTGGCGAGACTGGGAATCGCGTCTTGGGAGATATCAAGGATCAATCTATTCCCAACCCGGGCCCTCTCGCTCTGTTTCGAGCAGCGCCTGACGTATTAAATAAGGTCAATCCTGCATTCAAATGAGGTAGATACACAATGCTGAAGTACCATACCTGGTCCCGAAATAAGAAATTGATCAGCGTGCGTGACCTTGCTACAACTCTACACTACTCATCTTGTCTTTCAAGCCATTGGGGAGAGACCAGATTGGTCGAACGCTTCCTGACGGCGTCCCTGGAGCAGCTTTGAATGGATTTTCTGAGTCACTACTCTTCAGGGTCCGATTTGATCGGGAAGAGGCTTTGTGTAGACCGCCCCAGTGAGATTGTACAGTTGAATGGCATTAGTAGGAAGCGGCGAGTACGAGTATATTTGAAATCCGCGAAAATATGGCCGCAGAGCAGCACCACGCGGTTTACTTGCTACTACATAGGTACCCAAAAACACACGCTCCCCTCCGTGGATTGGGCCTCTCATTATCATCACTGCACAATTCGAAGCCCCACCACCCCACACCCGGAACAAGAGATAGTCATTTTGTACTGTCACCTTTGCTGTCACCCTTGACGGCAAAGGTGACAGCACATGCGGCCGCGCGTTTAGAATCAGTCATTGCCAATCGTTCTGTCACTTTTGTCCTAGTCTCACACGACCTGCATATACCTGGCTGAGGTCGCACTAGAAGGTTGAATTGGATGGCCCATCCACGTTCAATCGTATGAAGTCCATCCAAGGCCACCGCACTCGGGACGTGACTTTGTTCCATGTTCGAGGCATGCCCTCAGCCCTATCTAGCGACATTGAGGCCCACAGAACTTGGTTTCGCTGCAGGACGAACTAGGATCAGAGCAGTTGGCCCCTGCGATGTAGAATCAGCTTGCGACTAGCATCCTCCTCTTCAGCCACAGACATTACGTTCTAGCTTATCTGCTCCCCTCATGTTGATTGACACCTACGACAGAGCTTCTACCATTGCCTAGGTACCTAGGCAGTGCATCTGCCCCAGCTGCCAGGTCCTCCGGCCGTCTGACCTTCAACCATAGGATTGCGTCCAATCCCACCAACGGTTGCACGTGTGAACCAACATGCAGTCCTTTCGTATATTCCTCGCATTGGTTGACCTTTCAACGGGTACGTCTGAGTTTGTTGTGAAACCCTATTGTTATCACTGAACGTCCTGCACTGGTAATCATGAGCTCTGCTGCTTTGAGTAATTCTCAATGTCCCTAGTTACCCTACAGAATGAATCCGATCATCTCAGCGAAGATGATGTACCAGCGTCTAAGTCGAAGGACCCACTTCCGGCGCACTCCCGATCCGGCGCACCGTGGCCAGCCACACGAAAAATCTATACATATATTGAATTTCTTTATTATTCACCCCTATCTGCAACTATAATACAGTCCTCTTCAGCCCTAGGCAATTCGACATCGCTCTCTTCACTCGAACTATCAGCATCCTTATTAGCCTTTTCCTAAGTCCTCTGCACAGCCTTGATATCAGCAAACTTAGAATTTAGGCTTAACTCGACCTTTTTCTTCTTTTTTAGCTTAGTAGCCTCCACCTGTCTTTCAAGAGCTTTAACCCTCTCAAGGGCATTAGCTAACTGCAGGTCTTTCTCATCGAAGCCCTTAGTAATCTTTCTAAAAAGAATACGTTGCCCTAGCGACGGATAAAGTAGGTCCTTGTATCAGCGCAGCTAGTCCTATAGGTCCTTGGCCTTCCTAGGCGTTGAAAAGATATTCGATTAGTCTAAAGAGTGTTTAGACGTAAAGTTTAGTGCTGTCGATAGCTTTAAGCTAGTATCTGACTCGTCCTGGGTATGTTGTTGAACGCTCTTAAGGAGAAGAGGGCTGAGGAGTGGCTTGATAAGGGAGACTAGCCAAAGACCTGAAGCTTTCCACCTAGACAGAATATTCTGACGAGAAAGTCCGTCAAGACAAGCCAGACGATAGTTCTCAAGGAAAATTCGTTTATTCGAAACTGTTAAGTCGCTATACTAATTTAGAAGACCAACGCTTTTCCAATAGGCCTATTTTAATAACGAGAAGACACCTAAGTCGAGAGGTTAAAATATATATAGTATATATAGAGGTAAATAAAGTAATAGAATATTATTCTAGAAGCATTTCTATATAAATTCAGTCATTATATAGCTTCTATAGCTGTCGAGGATTAATAGGCAGGCGTTATTAGGGTTGTTAGATTAGCTTGCTAGGATAAATATCTTTCTTAACTATTCAAGTCCTATATTGTTGTTTGTCCATCTGTTTATTATCGCAGTGAATTGCTAGTCGTCGAAAGACTCTAGATCTGTTAGAAACCATTGCTGTTGTATAGATTTTCCTTTGAAAATCACTAGAGGGGGGAGGTAGGCGCCGGAAGCTAATATACACTCGACAAACAACGTCTAGGTCTATATACTAGAGTCTTTTCAATAGATTACACGTGAATTCCACTATCCTAGGACTAGGCTATTCTCGCTTTAGCCTTTAATTATTCCAGCTTTATCTATATTCTATCGATTAGCTAGTTTAATAGCCTTAATCTTAGGTATAGCTAGCAGACGGAACCAAGGTCGAATTACCTCTGTTGTTACTCTATTAATATGTTTAGAATCTATCCGACGAGTGCGTAAGATTGCAATATGTACGTGACGACGTAAAAAAGCTTAAACCTATTTCTTTCCTAGGGGCTAGGGGTCTCCTTTTACAGCAAGGATCCTCGACGCAAAGATCCTCAGCTCTGCGTGCGTTGGTGGAAGCCCTAGGTCGGCTTGAGTAAGGACCTATTGGGCTAGTTTAGCTTCTTGGCTAGGCGAGAGTCTTTGCTGAGGTTGAGCAGATATAGAATGTGTTGATGCGCCGGCAATACGTCTTCGAAGTGTAGTGGCTGGGACCCCCTATTCAGCCGAGGCCTTTCGAATAGACATGCCAAAACGAATAGCTCTGAGTGCCTTAGAGACGTCTTCTTCTGTATAGGGCTTCATCGTGTGCTTGTTGATATTCTGAAAAAATAAAGTTGTTTGGATAAAAGCTGAAGGGAGAAAAGATAAAGCAAAGAGGGGTGGTGTAAAAAGCGGTGTGGCTGGCCAGGGTGCGCCGGATCGGGAGTGCGCCGGAAGTGGGTCCTTCGACTTATGGGCTATGTGACGCGATTGTAAAACGCTTGTAAGGTTGTGGATAAAGGATGCACGAACTAAATTGCCCGTACCAGACAAATTAGCTCGTGCTATGAGTGAGTGTCTGTCCGAGCTCATCACCTTGATGACCCTCAGTAGCTTGATATATTTTCGATGATTTCTTTTTTTTCCCCTAAGATACAGCGACGACAACAGCAATGGAGCCTGACACTAAGCCCTTCGACTTCATCATAGTTGGTGGCGGAACGGCTGGTCTTGTCCTAGCAGCTCGGCTTACTGAGAGTCCTGACCTGGGACGAGTCCTGGTGATAGAAGCTGGCGACGATCAGACCCAGGACCCTCGAGTGAACGTTCCAGCTATGTGGCCAACCTTGTTATCCACAGCCTCGAACTGGGACTTCAAGACCATTCCTCAAGTGTGTTTAATCTGTCATGCCAAGCGCCTCATATCATCCTGATCTCACACTTTTCTCCCTATCCGCAAGACTTTCTTGAATGATGGATGACAACGATCTAGGCAGGCATCTCAGACCGCGAGAATGCCGTTCCTCAGGGCCGTGTGCTGGGTGGCTCCAGTGCGCTAAATGGGCTTTGTTTCGTACCGCCTTCGAGGTCCACTGTGGACTTCTGGTGTGCGCTGGGCGATCTGGGATGGGACTGGCCTGCATTTTCCAAATCGCTGGACAAGGCGTATACCTTATCCGGAAACGGATACTCTCAGAGGCGCGACACCAGCGGGCCGCTTCAACTGACAGTGCCTGACGAAGGGGATGATTGGCAGTGGCCCAAGACTTGGAGAGATACCCTGGGAGGCCTTGGAATTCCGGTGACTAACAATCCTTACGGTTCCAAGGGTGAATGCTCCGGCGCCGTTATGGTTGCCGATTCCATCGACCAGCGAACCAAACAACGAAGCTACGCCGGCAGCGCATACTACGTAGGTCTCGCAAAAGGCCGGAAGAACTTAGTTGTGTGGACAGGCGTCCAAGTGAATCGTATTCTCTTCGGTAATCAGCGGAGCGACGATGGCAACTTGCAGGCAACTGGTATCGAGTATACCAGCCAAGATCACCAGGTCGAGACCGTCATGGCGACCAAGGAAGTCATCATCACCGCCGGCGCCATCAACTCTCCGAAGCTGCTCGAGCTCTCGGGAGTCGGTGATGCAAAGCTCCTAGAGTCACTTGGTATCACATCCCGAATCGACAATTCGTCCGTCGGAGACAATCTGCAGAATCATCCAATGTTCACCTTGGCTTTCAAGCTTCGCGAGAGCCACAAGCCTGGGCTTGAGACAACAGATGCTATTGCTCGCCAGGACCCTGTGGCGCTGGGCGCTGCAATGGAAGCATATACTACCTCACAATCTGGCCCGTTCTCGAGGAGTGGCATCAATGCTATGGCGTTGCTGGCCCTGCCAAGCACTGGCGATGGCGGGGTCGAGGAGCTATTGGAAAAGACAGCCGCCTCTGAGTCTGCATCCACAACAAGTACTGATTTCGTCCGGGAGCAGGAACTTTTCGTCCGGAAACTTCTTCACTCCGCCGAGCCCTCTTGCCAGTATTTCACATATGGCGGTTTCATTCACTTCGGCGCCGACGCCTCCATGACCGGCCCACCTCCTGGAAACGATTCGTTCTACAGCATCGCACTCAGCCTCGCGCACCCCATATCCCGTGGCTCAACGCACATCTCTTCCTCTTCCGCCTCTGCACACCCAACCATTGATCCCAACTACTTCTCTCACCCCGTTGATATGGAGATCATGGCACGCCACGTCCAATACGTCTCATCGACCATCACCAAGGCCGAGCCCTTGGCGAGCCACCTACTGCCGAAGCTGGGCAATGCGAATGTAGACGTGGACGACCTCGGAGACCTGGCCGGAGCGAAGGAATTCGTTCGCAACACGGCGGTTGGCGCGTATCATTTCGCTGGTACATGCGCTATGATGTCCCGCGGCCTCGGTGGCGGTATGTCTATTTCGTGCCATACTCTTTCGATGGCTTATCTCCTGTTACAGAACGTTACTGAGTAATTACGATGTCAACAGTTGTCGACCCAAAGCTGCGCGTCTATGGCACTACCAACCTGCGCGTTTGCGATGCAAGCATCATCCCCATGCTGCCGTATGCGAATACTCAGGCAACCGTGTATGGTGTTGCCGAGCACGGTGCTGGTGTCATCAAGTCTGACTACGGCACAATCAATGACTTCGAAGTGGTGATTTGAAGGCCAGCTAGGAGTCTTGAATCGAACCTCTGTTCATCACCAGTGCACTCACGCCGTGGAACATTCAAGGTTGTCATTAATTATTTTCTTGCCTCAGCAGGAGACTACCGATGCGTAATCGGCATAACTTTTATCTATGTTTCTTTACGTTGTGTCCGTGTAGCTTCTTGCTTTCTTGGTGCTGGCTTGCCAGTCCAGCTCTGCAGCGGTGAGATCACGCGCCCTCGCCTCGATCGTAGCCAGATCCTCATATACAGCCCCGAAATATGTCCCGTTCCAGCCGATGGTATCGCCCGGGCTGGGCGTCGTCCCCACGCCGTAGTCGGCGAGATCCTGGTGTGGGGTGGTCAGCTCCTCCAGAGACACCGAGTAGTTCGAGGAGAAGAAGGGCTCCTCGTTGTCCAGGTTGTATTGCAGCGCGCAGACGTCAAAGTGGACGCTGGGCAGAGAGGAGTAGAACAGGTCGTATTTCGGGTTCAGGGCGTCGGCGAGGGACTTCACGTCCCCGTCGGGGTGGAGAACGGTCCAGGGGGCGCGGCAGCCCTGGCCGATGCAGGCCTTGAGCAGCAGCATGAGCCCGTTCATCCTCGTGGTCAGCCGCGCCGCCTCGGCGGAGCTGTTCGCCTGGACGGGGTTGAGCTCGTACGGGTCCGCGACGAGGTCGTACAGCTCGGTCTCGCCCGTGCACCAGACCGCGTACATGTAGGTGTAGTCCTTGGCGATGACCCTCGCGGTCTTGTAGGTGTTGTTGCCCACAAAGGTGTCGGCGTATCCGAGGTTGGTGGCTTCGATGATGCCCTTGCCCCAGTACTCGATGTTCACAGTCTCAACGTACGAGACATCGGTACCGGAGCTGTTCGATGAGGTGCTGTTGGCGGCGGTAAAGTACGGACGCAGACTGCGACCGTCCAGCCAGCTGGGCCATTCGGACTCATCCAGCCCGGCGAAGTCCAACAGCGTTGGGGCAATGTCGATGTGGTTCGAGGGCAGATCGGTGTCCAGACCTTGGGGTACTCCGGGGCCACGGATTGCGAAGGGAACATGAGTATCCTCCTTGTAAGGCAAGGTCTTGCCACAGGGCACCCGATGATTTCCGAGGTGGTAGCCATGGTCAGCGCTGAAGACGACGACTGTGTTATCAAGTTGGCCGTTCTCCTCGAGAATGCTGAGCAGGTCATCAATCATCTCGTTGACAGATTGCAACGCCTGGGCGCGGGCGCGCGCATACTCGTCGACCACCTTGATGGTGCTGCTGTTCATCAAAGGCAGCTGGCCGACCCACGAGGGCTTGTTGTTGACCGCCGGGTTGAAGTTGGGCGTGCGAGGGGCTGTCACGTTGGGAAACAGATGCATGTGACGAGCGGCTGGGACGGGTGCCCAGTCACCCGTCTCGTTGAATGTAGCGTGGGGAGCAGTCGGAGCAACCATCAGGAACCAGGGCTGGCCAGTCGCGGTCTCGTTGGCGATCAGCTTCTGAACCCGATCAACAGCCTTGGCGTGGACGACGTCCTGCAGGTACGAGCCATTATAGTAACGCGGCGTGGCGCCATCGACCGAGAAGACGGGAGTGTTGTAAGTGTACATCCACGGGTCGAGCATCCCGTCGAAACGGTCCCATCCGGCTGGTGGCGTGTCCCAGTTGTAGACGGCATAACCGTTCATGATCTTGCCGATGAACTCCGACCTGTATCCAGCACGCTTCAAATAGTGAGGGAGATTGTTGTCATTCTCTCCTGAGGCCTGGAACTTCTGGAAGCTCCCTCCGGGCAGCGACACGTACGTGTTGTTCGTGTTGTGAGCCTGCTGACCGCGCAGCATTGCTACCCGCGATGGACAGCATAGTGCCACGGTCGTATAGTGATTGTTGAAGGTGAAACCTGGACACCGCCGTTAGAGTTTCCATTCTGATATTGCACACCTCTCTAAGCTTTTTGAGCCATCTCACCTTCTCCCTGGATACGACCCGTCACGGCATCCAGGTAGTCGAGCGAACCCAGCTCGATATCCTGGTCGTCAGTGAGCACGAACAGGATATTCGGCTGTTTCGCCTGGACTATCGACGCTGCCAGTGCGGCGAGAGGAATCAACGACAGATACATGGCGGGCGGCGGGCGGCGGGCGGCTGTGACACCCTTCCCACACCCAACAAGTCGATGGCGCATGTGCGTCGGTGTAGATTTATATTACGACGCTGACCGCTCGGGGAGTCTTCCTCTGATATCACCCAGGAACTATACTGAATGCAATAGTGGGGCCGACTTCCGAGAATCGTCCCGGTCAGCCCTTTCTTAGGCAAGGCACATATTGTGGCAATATGTGGGCCGATTGCGCCATAGTATTTGTTGACGGCTGGGCAAGGATATCACTGAAAAAGGCGCTTGACCCGACACTAATTGTGGAAGGAAAAAAAACACCATCGGCCACTGCTCCTTCATCATCGAGCCTTGCGATCCCAGTCAGGACGCAACTTTTAATTTGCAAAGTTATCGTTGAATGGCCAGCATACACCTTGGTCTCCATGCTTATGTCCGCGGTCGAACAGCAGTCGATAAGCTTGGGACCATGTTTTCTCGGATCTTCATGCGAAGACGATGCTAATTCCAGCCTTAAATCCTGTGAGATACCATAGTAATTTCGGTGCTTGGAAAGCCAGTTCACTCCTCAAGAGCTGCATGTAGCAGTCAAGATGGGGGCTTCGTATGAATGTAAGAGATTCTCGTCTCTATCGAGCCCGTGTCAATATCTTCATCGCAGGTGTTCGGCAGTGTCGATGCTGATGTGAGAAGTATGTGGGCTGCCCCCAGAACCCCTGCAAGGGACACACGGAACGGTCTTGTCTATATACTACAGTAAGCTTCTGATATACTTAGTATAAAAAAGTCACTCCATGCTGCAGCATACCGGTTTGGATCAGAGCTGGGATCGGCGTTTTAGCTCGCCTGGGGAATATAAAAAGCTCGCCTAGGATACAGAAGGATGGGCAGGGAAGAAGTACTGTACTACTTAGTTACACTGTCTCACTCTTGATTCCCTGGGACCTCCAACCTCCTCCCGCGCCGAACAATCGCCCGACCTCCTTGCAGGGCTTCAGCACCTTTCAAACTATGTAGTATACTACTACGGGTGAGGTTCCGATATGCGTTGTCGTGCTCCCGTCCAAGGCCAGCGACGTTGACGACCGTAACAAGGAAAACTAACTCTGTGCAGCAGTTGCGGTCTTGTCAGCCACGAAGTCACACAGGAGAACAGCCACATATGTCATGATGGGCGTCACGATGGCTTGCGCGAACAGGGCATGCATAATGCTTACCGTCCAGAACCAGGTTCTCCAATGGCGGATCCCCCATCCCACCGTGTTCCCAACGGGCGCTCCATCCGGCACAGACGGCATGAGGACATCCCATCGGCTCTTGGCCTGACCGGCCCGATTCTGTCGGCGACTTGGTGCTCGAATGTTCTCGACGTGGGTGTTGCTGCTCGTTTTTTGTCGTCCCTCAACTTGACCCACCAATGGGCGGTGAAGGTGGCCATATGGGGCCACTCGATGTATCGTATGGGGGCCAGAAGGACCTACGCCCGCTGAGACTGAGCAGAATCGAATGCCAGCGCGATAGATTCTCCAGGGTATCGGGCAGCTAGAGGAACCGCCTCTCGCGCCGTGTGCTCTCGGAAATGCTGTAGTATGCGATGCCGCCATCGCACTGTTTTGGAGTAGGCCGAATAGAAATCGACCATCGTAGACAAGAAGCACCGGACTGCAGTCCCTGAAGCTTTTAACGTGGTTGGTTGACACAGGAAAGGAGGTTCATTCCATGAAGTCATTATCAATAATACCATATCAAATCCAGACCTCCTCCCAGTGACCATGTTTACCCATAACCAAAAAAGGTCATCACCCGAGATACCAACCGCGCACAAGCAACATTGCCATCCGGTCAATCACCAGGTTTCCGTCTCATCTCCAAGGCTGGCTAAGCGTGAAGTTGACAGTCTGTGTTGCCCCGATGCCCAACTGCTGCTGTTGCGGCTGCGGCCTCCTGCCAATGACATAATCCTGGTTCTCTATCGTGACGGACTTGGTCATGTGGCTGACCTTGTACACGCCGACCAGGCGGGCGGCCAGCTCGAACATGTTGTTGCGGAGCGAGATGACGATGAACTGGGCGTTCTTGGTGCGCTCCTTGATGTAATTGGCGACGATTGAGACCTGCCAGGTGATGTCAATACTATTGCGCTTATCAAAGTGACATCAAGATTCGGGGCCATGGTGGAAGCGGACTTACATTTCTGAAATCCAGCGCAGCATCAATCTCGTCCATCACATACAGCGGCGTCGGCTTGTAGTGATGTAGCGCGAAAACCAGCGCCAGACTGCTGAGGGTCTTCTCGCCACCGGAAAGGTTGCTAATGTTCTTCCAGGACTTCTTGGGCGGCATGACGCTGAACAGGATACCTTCGGAGAAAGGGTCAAGAGAGTCGACAAGCTCAAGCTCTGCGTTGCCGCCCATGGTAATCATCTGGTACATCTCCTTCAATCGCAAGGAGATCATGCTGAAACCCTCCATGAAGCCCTCGAGGCGCAATCGTCGGAGCTCGTCGCAGCGCTTCTTGGCGGCGTCACGCTGAGTGACGGCTGACTGGAGATCCGAGGACCGAGCGGCGTGTTCCTCGACACGACGACGGTATTCGGCAAGGACGCCAAGGTCGACGTTGACATTCTGAGTCTTCTCCTTGAGAGCGAGGATCTCACCCTTGAGCTTCTCCTTGCTCATATCCTGGAGCTCGTCCTTGCTGTACCGAGGCAGCGTCTTCTGTGTTCTACGGTCCCGGACAATAGTGTTGTCGGGCTCCTCCTCCGCGGCATCGGCATCCGTCATTTCCTCGTCCGAGTCCTCTGCCTCGCCGTTGGCTTGAGGTTGCCCATCTTCGGCGGCTCCATCCTCAGCATCCCCGTTCGGTGCAGCCTTGGGCGTGCCAGCAGATTCTAGATCCTCGATGTCTTGAAGTCGCAGCTTGGACAGTTTCTCCTCCAGGCTGCGTACCTTGCTCTGGTTCTCCGCAAGAACCTTCTGGTTCTCCTCAAGCTTGTTGCGCATCTCGATCTCCATGGCTCGAGTGGCATTGAGCTCTGCCGTCTTCTCATCAAGCTCAGACTTCAGCTCAGCAAGCTCCTGCTTCTTGACAGCAAGACCCTCCTGGGCCTCCTCGACGCGAGTCTTGAAGCCCTCAGCCTTGTCGCCAGAGTTCTGGATCTCGTCCTCGAGCTTCTCGAGATCCCGCACTGCTGCTTCGTGTTCCTTTGTGGCCTTGGCATGATCTTTGGCCAGCTTGACTTTCTGCTTCTCCGCCTTGGCCTTCTTGACCTCGGCGCTGGATGTCTCCTCATTGTGCGACGCGATCTCCGCCTTGAGGCCATCGACCTTGGTCCTCTGTGCACGAAGCTTTTCGCCACCAACCTGCATGATCTTGTCCTGAAGCGCCTTGATTTCTTCCTCGAGTGTCGCTGTCTCGCCGTGCAGCTTATCGACCTCCTTGTTGAGACCCTTGATCTCCTTCTCCAGGGCGGCGATTCGGCTGTCATCAGTCTTGGACGGTTGGTGCTCCTTGCCGAGTTCTTTGATGCGTCGCTGAGCGTCAGCGAGGTTCCTCGTGGAGCTCTCGATTTCCAGAGAAATCTTCTGCATCTTGGTCTCCAGCTGGGGGATCCGGTTCTTGAGGTCGCGCAGACGAGTCTCGCACTCGCGCTGGTAATCAAGAAATTCTTGAAACTTCTGCTCAAGAGAGTCACGGTCGCCCTCGAGCTTCTGTACTTGCTCCTTTGTGGTGTCGGCGACAAGCTTTGAGGACATCAAGCCCTTCTTGACCGTGTTGCCACCACCAGACATCGTGCCGGACTTGTCGATGAGCTCTCCGTTTAATGTGACCACCCGCCATCTCTTGGCGCCGTATGCGATGCGGTTCGCCTGAGCAAGATCTGTGGCAACAAGAGTATCCTGGAGAGCATGGTAGAACGCGGGCCTGAACTTGTCTTCCTTCGGCCTGACGAGATCGAAGAGCCGCGGAGCATTTTCTGGCGTCTGGATTTCTGAGAGGTCCCGAGACCTCAGTTTGTCCAGGCACATGAAGTTTCCACGGCCCATGTTTGTCTTGCGCAGGTACTCGATGCACTGCTGACCGGCCTCAACAGTATCGGTGACGAAGTTGTCCAGAGCACCACAGGCGGTTGAGATGGCCACGTCGTATTCCTGGTCGATAGCACCTAGGTTCCCGAGGCGGCCATGGAAGCCATCGATACGACCAGACTCCTTCATGCGCATGAGTGCTGTGAGAACATTGCCCTGAGTCTGGGTGGCTGACAGACTGGACCGGGCCTCATCAGCTTTCTGCCGAGCATTGGAGACCTTGGATCGAATTCTAAGCTCCTGTCCGGCCAGCTCCTGGATCTCGGCCTCAACTTCCTTGGCTTCCGCCTCCAGCTCAACCTTCTCCTTCTGACAGGCCTTGAGCTCTTTCTCCCTCTCCTGGCGACGTTCCTCAATGGAGACTACCTTGCTCTCCATCTCTTCGAGAGCAACGGCACCGGCATTGGCCTTTTCCTTCAGAATGTTCAGCTCACTTTCAGCAACGGCAATGGCGGATTGTTTCTGGTTGATCCTCTCCTGCCAGGGTTCGAGAGACTTCTGCTTGGCCGCGATCTGGTCCGAGAAAGCCTGCGTCTTGCCCTTCAGCGCCTCACGGATGCTGGCGAGCTCAGCTTCCTCCTCCCTGATCTGCTTCTCGAGAGCGACAATCTCCTCAGCGCGGTTCTGGATGTCTTCAGTGCACCGCTCGATCGTCTCGTCTGCCTCGACGCTCGTCTTCTCGGCGTTGGTAATGGTCTTCTCCAGCTTCTTGCGCTTGTCCGTCAGGAACTTGCGCTTCTCGTCAAACTTGACACGTTCCTGCTCGAATTTGGCCATCTCCTTCAGCAGGGCTTGGGTCTCCTTGTCTTGTGCCTCGTACTCCTTGCTGCCCTTGGAGAACTTCTTCTGCAGCTCCTTGATGATGGCCTCGCTGCCGTGGTGTTTCTCAAGCTCCTCGTCAAGCTGCGCCTGTAGCTGCGTGACGGCCTCCTCCGTAACGACCACATTATCGTTGTACTCGCTGATGGAGAGTTGGTAAAGAGCTGATTGCTTCGTCACCAGTTCGTTCTCGTCGCGAATGTAGGCCAAAGCCTTCTCCTTCTTGTCCTCGAGACTGTTCTTCTCCTTCTCGACATGCTGGACACGGCCGCTCTTCTCCATACATATCTCGTTGAGAGTCTCGACTTCTGTAGCGGATTCCTCGATTGGTGCCTTGTATTTGGACGTGCCGATGATATCCTCGAGGTATTCGAGCAGGCCATCATCGTGCTCGTTGGCGGCTTTGGGCTTCATCTGAGCGATCGATTCGACCTCGCCCTGCAGAATCAGGAACCGCTTGTGGTCCAGGTCGACCCCGCGATCCCTCAACAGGGTAGTAACGGTTGTGAAATTGGACGTCTTGCCATTGATGTAGTAGCTGCTCGAGTTGTTCTTGAAAGCCTTGCGCGAGATATAGAGCTCAGAATCGGGTATGACTTCGTGTCCGCCGCCGGGCTAGCGAGAAGTGTGTCAGTGTACGTCTGGTGAGACTAGAGTCCGTAGCTTGGTATCACATACATGGTCTAGGACCTCGTGAAAGTGCACCGCAACCTCGCAATGGTCCAGATTTGGATACTGCGCGGAGTTGTGGATCAGGGCAGAGAGCTTGCCCTGCCGCATCTTGCTGGCTCGGAAACCGAATACGAACAGCAGAGAGTCGATGACATTGGACTTGCCAGAGCCGTTGGGGCCAACGACAGACGAGAAGGACGCGTGGAACGGCCCGACTTCTTGACGCCCAGCGTAGCTCTTGAAGTTGGTAAGGATCAGGTACGTGATGACGAGACGCGGCTTCGGGGTGGTGTCCTCGACCTGGGGGATGACCATCGTGCGCGACTTGAGCACAATGTCCAGCGGCTTGTCCATCACCGTGTCCAGTGGCTTGATGGGCTTGACGGTATTCAGCAGTGTGTCCTCGATGGCGCGTCGCTGATCATTCCCGACCGCCTCAGTGATGTCCGCCAGCGGCGTCTGGAAGCGATCCGGGTCTGGAGTTGCGGAAGGCCTTGGGGTCGCTACAGGTTTTGCTGATGCTGGAGGCTGCAGATCAGGTGCAGGTGTGGCCCTCGCAGGTGTGGCGGGCGTGGGCGACTTGGCCGGAGGGGCAGCTGGCGGCGCAACGCTCTTGCGCTTCCTGCCGGGGGCCTTCTTCTTTACCGGCGGCTCCTCGTCGATGTCCATGGCTGTATCGCCTGGCCCGGCATTCTTATCTTGCTCCTTGTGATCCTGCTGCTCCTCGATGCTGGGCTGGATACTGGGCTGAGCAGCAAGCGCACTGATGGCCTCCGGCTCGACGCTCTCCTCCTTGACGACATTCTTCCGTAGCCTGCCACGTCTGCGCGCCGCCGGGGCGGCCGGCGCCACTGTCTGGTCCGGATCGAGCTGACTTGACTCGGCGCTGGGGTCGGCAGTAGCGGTGTCTCTCGCGATGCTCCTCCTTGGCCGAGCCGTCCTGCGCCCAGCCGGAGATGCGGATGGGGGTGTCTCTGCCTGCGCAGGCGGCTGTGTGGTTTGTCTCCTCGTCCTGGCAACCGACGCCCTGCCAACAGACCTGCGCGGTGCGCTCTTAGCAGGCACGGGCGTGAAGTCATCCTCGCTCTCTTCTGCGGCGGATGGCGATGGGGAGGCGTTGATCTCGTCGTCGGAGTCCTCCTCGATGATCTGTTTTCGCTTCGCCGCGGCGGCCCGTCGGGTTGGTCGCGTCGACATGATGGGCGCTGTGGGGGGAGAGGACGGCAAGGAGAAACTACCTGAGGTGGGCGGCAATATGGAGGGTAGCGCCGTCGTCCGGATGCAGGACGTCGAAAGCGTGGAGGGGCTGCAAAGGACGTCTTGCAAGATGTGTGGATTGTTGTTGCGCAGGGTGGTTGCTCTGTGCTCCAGCCGAAAACTGGGTTTCGCTGTTGTAAACAAAAACACGCGCTAGACGAGGGGTGAACAGCTCCACCGCGTGCGTGTGTGTGTGTGTGCCAGGGTGGTTGCACCTCGCTGTCGCTCTGGAGCTCTTATCTGCTAGTGCCTAGCCTTTCCCATCACCTCAGCACTAACAGCCGCGATAAGCCATCGCGCCTCTCGAATATCGTCGTACCTCCCAGCTTTCCTTACAGGTTCGCGACGGCGTCTTGCCCGGGCCAACACGCGAACACCGGCGAGGCAACCAGCACAACAAACACAGATGGAGGATTATACTCACTTCCACAAGGTCTTTAGGCCAGAGTGGGGATCACCCTACACCGATGCGGACCTGGCGCGCGAGATCGAGACCGTCAGGAAGAGCTTCAGTGGCGTCCTCTTCATCGACCGCGTCCTGAGGGCCCTCGGCATCACCAAGCGTACGTCACTGCCAATTGCTGCTGCTGCTGCTGCTGCTGCTGCTGCTGCTGCTGCTATCACGTCTGGATGGGCTCAAGTCTGACCAGCGTCTTTTCCTATGTAGCCAAGGCATACCCGCCCAGGGGCGAGAAGGGCATGTACGAGCTGCACCAGCAGATCTGCGACAGCAGGTCCGCCGTCCACCACAAGCTCTCCGTCTTCTACTACCTCCTGCTCGACTTCGACAGCTCCCAGGGCCGCGCCAGCCATGCCGAGAACTTCTCGTACCACTTCGGCGTGCCCGAGAAGTACAAGCTGTTCATGAAGGGCCTGTGGCTGCTGGACCGCGGGGAGTTCCAGGTGCGTCCCCCCTCCCGGGTGCCCGATCGCGAGGCTGTCATCCGCTGACCCCCTCGGCCGCAGGTTGCCCTCGAGTATCTCGCACACCCTTCCCTCTTCCCCGAGTTTGCCGACGACATCATCACGGTCTTCGTACAGAAGGCCAAGGACGACGACTACAGCCTCGCCCTCTCCTACTACCACGCCGTCCAGCCCGTCATCACCAGCTCTGCCGCCCTGTCTCACCTCTTCGAGGCCATGGCGAGGACGAGCCTGGCCGAGGCCTTCTACTTCTCTCGGACAAGGCCGGAGCAGGCGAGGCACCTGCTGTTCCAGCAGCTCATCGCGTCCGTCCTCGGGGGTGCGAGATCCGGCATTGCGGCGAGGGCTACCGAGCTCATCAGCCTGCCGCTCGACGGCGCCGAGGAGCAGTGGTTCCAGGACTACCTTACGACTGGGGACGGTCGGAAGCTGAACAACGCAAAGGACACGGTGCTCATGCGCAGGGTGGTCACCGGCCGGCATGCCGAGTCTATGAACGACAAGAGTCTGGGCAGCCAGTGGGGTGCTGTCCTGGGAGGGTTCAAGAATGGCATGGGTGGTCGGGTGGCATAGAGTTTCCTCCTCTGGCAGTGCCTTTGTTCTGGTTTTTTTTTTTTTTTTTTTTGTTTCTTTTATAGCGCTGGCGTTGGGAGACTACGGATAGGGAGTGTCAATGGAAAGAGACCCGGTCGGCTGACGGCCAATTTCACAACAGAACGTCTCCAGGCCGGCACACTGACTGGCTGACTGTCTGTCTGACTGTCTGTCTGTCTGTCTGTCTGTCTTACACATCTCATCCGCTCACAGCAGAGGCGGTTCGATCACCCCGGTCTGCTCCACGAGCCTCCTATAGTGCTCCGTCCTGCGGTGCCTGTCGAACGCAAACACCCTCTCCTTCCCCCTCCTGCACCTGGCCAGGTCGATCGTCGCCACCACGACCTCATCCCCCTTGGTCGTGCTCTCGGCCACCACGTGCCCGTCCGGGTCATAGATGATACTGCCCGCGATCAGCGCGCCCCCGTCCTCCACCCCGCACTTGCCCACATTGATGCTGAAGCACGCGTTCGTGTAGCTCCCGCTCTGGCAGCTCAGCCTATGGTGGAAGAGCGCCTCGGCCTCCTGCTCCTCGGGCGTCCCCTCGTGCTGCCTCGCCCACGCGGTGGTGTTGTACCCGTCCAGCACGATCTCGACGCCCTGCAGCCCGTAGCACCGCCACCCCTCGGCCCAGCGCCGGTCGTTGCAGATGATCACCCCCAGGATGGGATCGCCCCTGCCCTCCAGCTCCTTGGCCCCCTTGCCCTGCGCCTCGGCGGAGGCCGACCTCAGCGCGCCCTCCACGAGCCCCGGCGCCCGGAAGGCCTGGAACCCCAGGTCCCCCGGGGTGAAGTACCTCTTCTCGAGCTGCTGGTCGACGCCCCGCCCCGTCCTGTCGGGGATCGGCTCCACCGTGCCCGGCAGGTGGACCTTCCTGTACTTGGCCACGACCCGGCCCTCCCGCCCCGAGAAGTAGATGGCGCTGTTGTAGTCCCGCGTCCCGCCCCGCTCGTCCGTCCACCTCTCCGCGTAGCCCAGGTGGAGGTCCACCCCGAGCTCCCTGGCCCGGCCGAACAGCGGTCCCACCCGCGGCGAGCTCACGATCGCGTGGGGCGCGGCGTGGGACTCGGGCTCGAAGAACCTGGCCTTCTCGGCGGGGTCGTCGATCTGGTGGCGCGGGAAGAAGGTGGTCAGGGCGAGCTCGGGGAAGACCACGAGCCTCGCGCCCTGGCCGGCGGCCGAGTCCAGCAGGGTGATCATGCGCGCGAGGATGGACTCGCGCGGGTCGGCGAGCTGGTTGGGGCCCATCTGCGCCGCGGCGACGGTGACCAGGCGTGGGGTGGCCATCGTGACCGTTATCTCGATACCTCCTTTTATCTTATTTTTTGATACTGTTCGTCTTCCTTTGGTGCGTAAAGGATGCCGTAGCCGAGAAGTTCACGAGGCCGTCATATAGTAAGGCCGGTCGCTATTTGAGCCTCGAGCCTCGTGTTGAGGCCTTATCACAAGGGGGAGCGACCGGCTGGTGATGCCGAGAGTCGGAGTGGTGCCGGCGCATGGAGGACGGCCGCTGTCCGGCCCCGTTGCGACTATCTTCCCCACTCGGAATCAGGAACGACGCCTCTGGTGCCGATGGGCATGCTTATCGTGCCCCACGACGGCGCACCAGTCGCTGTTTCTCGCTTGAGCGCTGTAATTAGTGGATATTGCAGCTAGGCGGCCAACCTCCGGAGATAGGATGAGGTCGCGCTCGTCTGGGTTGCCGCCCTATCGGCACCCCTTCCCACCGGGTCAATGACATGTCGCCTTTCTGAGGGGGGGTGATGCAGCCGGCTTGTGCCATACAACGATCCTTGGCGTGGTGTTCCGGATGATTTCTTGCTGAACTCTGGACAAGGGTTGGCGTACAATACAAGAGTGAAGCCGGATAGAGATGTTCGACACGGTTATAAAGAACGGTCGCATTGTGGGTGCCCCTAGGGGTCCAGAGAGAAGCCACTGGGGGTCACAGGATGAACGCCAGCTAATGTTCAGAAAGGTGACAGCAACTGAGGTCCTGGCGCTCGGCCTCGAGATAGGTATAAGGGATGGCAAGATAGACTGTATCGGCCATGGGCTAGAGGCAGGCCCCGAGACTCAGGTCGTCGATGCCGAAGGAGCCTACATCACTCCAGGGTCTGTCCACCACCCTGGGCCTCGACGGTAGTCGTGCCATCCGGTTCAAAGATTGTTGACACCGGGACAGAGGCGTCGACTCCCACGTCCACATCGAGCAGGACAACTCGCCCACGGGCGACACCTGGGAGACGGGCTCGCGCAGCGCCCTCGCGGGGGGCAACACCACCATCATCGCCTTCGCCAGCCAGAAGCGGCACGAGGACTCACTCTACCCGGCCCTCGAGGCCTACCACAGGAAGGCCGCCGGCAACGCCTACTGCGACTACGGCTTCCACGTGATCCTCACCAACCCGACCCCGGCCGTCCTCGAGGAGGAGCTCCCGCGGCTCGTCGGCCGGGAGGGCATCTCCTCCGTCAAGCTGTACATGACCTACGAGCCCATGAAGCTCGGCGACGCGGACCTCCTCGGCGTGATGATGCGCGCCCGCTCCCTGGGCATCACGACCATGGTCCACTCCGAGAACAGCGACATGATCGCCGCCATCACCGAGCGGCTCGCCAGGGCGGGCAACACGGGCACCTTCTTCCACGCCGTCGCCCGCCCGCAGATCGCCGAGGCGGAGGCGACGTACCGGGCCATCTCCCTGGCCGAGGTGACGGACACGCCGATCCTGCTCGTGCACATGTCGGCCCCTCGGGCGGTCCAGCACGTCGCCGAGGCGCAGGGCCGGCTGCTGCCGGTCCACGCCGAGACGTGCCCGCACTACCTGTACCTCGTGAGCGAGAGCCTCCGCTCCGGGGAGATGGACGTCGAGGGGTCCAAGAACATCTGTGCGCCGCCCCTGCGGCACGATGAGAAGGACCTCGAGGAGATCTGGCGGAGCGTCGCGAACGGGACGTTCACCGTGATCAGCTCAGACCACGCGCCCGCCACGTTTGACCACGAGTGCGGAAAGAGAGGAAAGGCCATGGAGACCGCGACTGTGGACGAGCATGGCCACATCCGGGCGGATTTTAGGAAAGTGCCGAACGGGCTGCCGGGGGTCGAGACGAGGTTGCCACTGCTGTTCGACAGGACCTTCGACCCGTCTGTCGGGCAGAGCTCCCCGGACGGCAAGATTCGCATCTCCCTGCCGCGGTTTGTTGGGTTGACGTCGACGAATCCGGCAAGGTTGTACGGGCTTGGTGATCGCAAGGGCAGCTTATTGCCTGGGTTCGACGCAGACTTGGTCATCTGGTACCCTGAGGAAATGTCTGTCGTTGGACAATTGACGGTGTCACCGGATGCGGCCGTGCGTAACGGCGAGAAGGAGAAGGAGAAGGCGAGGAAATTCCGCATCACGAACCAGATGCTCCATCATAGGATTGACTACACGCCATTCGAGGGCATCGAGGTCCGCAACTGGCCTCGTCGGGTCTTCCTCAGGGGCAAGCTTGTCTGGGACAGAGATGGTGACGGAGTCGTTGGCACGAAATCGGAAGGACAATTCTTGCATAGGGCGAGGTCGAGCATTCTGACGGGGCAGATGGGAAGACGAGCCACGGGTATGACGGACGATGAATGGAAGTATTGGCTATAGACCATTATCAGCCACAAAGATTCAGCATCTCATGAAGCAGTGCCTTTTCCCAGGGGTCGTCTGACCTGTTTGACAAGTGACTTTCGGGTTGATTATATGCTTCTGCTCTGCTGGCTCGGCTCCCCAAGCCAACGCACCGCGACATCGTCGAAACCTTTGTTGTTGCCATGGTCATTATGACCACCCATCGTGACAGCCACCTTCCACTACAGCTGCTCCCCAGGTCATCGTTGCACTTCCCACCGATAACTGCCGCCCTATCACCTCTTGCCTCTGCTCTTTCTCTCGGGCTGATGTGTGGCAATCACATAATCACTCGACGTTGCCACGCAGAGAGGCTTCTAGCGATGTCATCTTCCTCAAACCCCATCAAAGGCCAGGCTCAATCGCCATTATCCAGAAATTCTGGCGAGATCCGTGATCAGCCCTACGGGCTCTGCACAATCGGCGACCTAGGACCTGTGGGTGATGGGCATCGAGTTTACCATAGAAGATTCACGTGATTATTCCTGAGCTGCATCACAGGCCCAGATATGCAGGCCACGGTCATTGACCCTACCTAGGTATGGAGGGCCACCTAGAGAGGACTGCTTGATATAATATTAGAGTTTTCTAGAACGGTCTCCTGTTTCTTCCGTCTTTGGTGTTCGTACTGGGTAACTGTAGCTACGACGCACCGATCATGTTCGACCCCCAAGTCCCATGGCAAGAGGCGTGGATCCGCCTCACCTGTGCCTCAATCCTATCCACAGTTCAATATGGGGGGTGCCACCCTCCTCTGGAGATAAGCTAGATTTTGGAGTTGGATCTGCAGCGGTCGGTAGGGGGAGGGGGGGTATGTCTACAGTGATGTCACCTTTGTTCTGCCTTTAGGCGGGTTTTCGGTAGATTGGCAGCGAAAGAAGCAAGATCTTGGCTACATGATCACCCGAGGAGCTCCCAAACCGCAGCGCTCAATTTGGCCTGGATCTGCTGCTTACACTGCAGAGATACCGCCTCCGGGATTTTTTTCGGCAGTGGCCTTCACGTCATAGTGACTGATCAATCACACGTGCATGAAGGGTGTTTTTGCGTAATCCTTCAAGATTTTCTCGTCAAGCTCAGGAGGCAAGTTGGTTGTCATAGAAGTTGGCAGTCTCCTGGAATAGAGAAGATTTTCCGCGTTGTGCCTCGGCCAGAGAACTTCTGACAACGACGACACTGAAAATCATCAACTCATCCCGCGGGGTGCAGCGCTTTCCTACCCCCATCTCATCGCGCGCGCGTCCACTTTGTAACAGACTATCGACAACAAGTCAATTTATCTGGGCTTTCCCTTGTCTCTGCGGTCGCAATGGCCGGATCAATCTGGGACAGTTTCTTTGGGATCTGTGACTTGTTCCTGGAGAAGCTTGGAGGGGCATATTATAAGGTAATGCCCAGAGGAGGACTTGGACAATCACATGATCAGAAGGCGCCTGAGTACCAACAGCAACACCATCATCATCATCATCACCACCACAGGAGGGACTGAACGGCGGTTGTCATTTCGCCTTGTTAAAGTGACGACTTGATTGGGTGAAGCCGGCTTCAATTTGGAGGGGGGGGGGGGGCGGGGGCGGAGGACCTGTATGAGTTGGGCGTCTGCTAAGTTCCTGTGTTAGAGTCATGGGAGGTGATATGCACACTATGACACAACCAGATCTCTCACGAGAGGCTTCGACACTCTGCCACCTCACGGGAGCTGCTCATCAGCAGGTCCCCGAGAGCGGACCGGCTTAGGCCCGAGGTGGACCGCCGAGGTCGGCTCCGTCTGGCGGCTGTGGACCCACTTGGACCGGACCTTATCAATGCCAGCTCCCGGCAGTCACGATGACCTCTGAAGAGCATCCTGTCGGTGCATCAGTAACCACAGATCTCTAAGCCCTAGGCCGGCGTAGGGAAGGCGAGAACGCCGACTGTAATTATGTCTCACCCAGTCCTCCCGTCCGTGACCGGCACCTCGACCCGGCCCATCTCCATCCTCATCATCAATCCCAACTCCACCCCGTCCATGACCGAGGCCTGCCTGCGCAGCGTGGCCGGCACCCTCCCACCACACGTCACTGTCCACGGCTTCACGGCCCCATCGACCGCCCCGTCCGCAATCGAGGGCAGGGCGGACGCCGTCCTCTCGGCCGCGGACTGCTTCCGGGCCCTCCATCCCATCATCACCGACCCGTCGCAGCCGCACTTCGACGCCTTCCTGGTGGCGTGCTTCTCCGCACACCCGCTTACCCCCATGCTGCGTGAGGAGTTCACCCAGCCGGCCATCGGCATCATGGAGGCCGCCCTGTACGCGAGCCGGATGTGCGGGGAGCGGCTGGGCGTCATCACCACGGGGCAGAGGAGCAGGTTCCTGCATGCCGACTCCATCAACACGACATATGGCCTGGGCCACTTCTCGGCCGGCTGTGAGGCCTCGGACGTCAACGTGCTCGAGCTGGAGTCCAGGCCCAGGGAGGAGGTCTACGCGGGCCTGGTGTGCGCCGCGGGGAGGCTGGTGGAGAGGGGCGCGGACTGCATCTGTCTGGGCTGTGCAGGGATGACGGAGATGCAGGAGGTCTGTCAGAGGGCGGTGAACATGGACGAGAGGGAGGTGATGGTGGTCGACGGCGTCGCTACGGGCGTGCAATTCTTGATAGGCCTCGTCAGGGAGAACTTAGGCACTGCGAAAAGGGGCTGTTATCGGAGCTCGGCTGCGGGCAGGGCTACAAGGGACCAGAACTGGATCTAGTATGGCCCTGCCCCCCTCTCGTGGCCCCAGCGGCCCTCCCTCTGTCCTACGTACCATAGAATACCTGCAGCATCCTGGAGGGGAAGACACAACTCCACGCGGCGAGATTCTCACGTCCCACAATGAATTGCAGTAATGCAAAGGGAACTGGAGCGCCAGTACTCGGGGGGTTGTTACAACCCCCCGAGGTTGGTCTGACACGGGAATGACTAGTAGAACCCGTACACGTATCTCCCATTCCTAATTACATACCATCTCACCAAGCTCGCTTATTGGTAGGAGCCCACCATGTGCCAGCGTGCGCCTGCTGGGGCCGGCCCTGAAATAGTTCGCTGGCCGAGTCTTGGCGTGGGATGGGATCTCGACGTGGGGATGGTGCTGCTTCGTTTGGCATACCTTTTCCTTCTGGCCGGATCGGCCGGGTTCGTAACCGGTTAAGGTGTATGCATTCTCTCCATCTTACGAAGTGTGGGACCCCGCCCGCATCTGCAATCGAGATTCTGGGGAAATCTGGGGTGCAGGCCAAGGGTCCTCAAGCGGAGGATACGTATTGCTTGAGCGGATTCACGGCAACATAACGCGTGTCTCTTACCCACACCAGGCCTCTAGTTGTTCAACACACCTGTTCTTCTAAGATGAAATGGGAAGTGAAGAGCACCTCAAGGATTATACCAACCAGCCTGTATTTCTGGTCGTCCCGTAAAGACTCTGAAGGATTCCGAAGGAGGTCAGTGAGGCTTCTGGGTCTCGGTGCAAGAGATTCGGCACAAGGCTAAGGGACGATTATTGCTTACTCCACAGTCCTTGACAGAGGCGAATATAATTTCCGTCGGCAGTCGATGTACGTCCTTCGTGACACAAGCTGATCTTTTGGATACCATGAATATGAGCTCAGAGCTCAGCCCCCACAAGCAACATGAGTACAGCGCTCATAAGCGCTCCCCTACCTCGTGTTGACCAATAAAGCTGCCATGGCTAATGCACATCCAACCTGACGCGGCGCCCCGGAGCCCCGCAGATGACTTCAGATTCACAGCATGTAAGCTGATTGGCCAAGCCATTAGGCTTTGTTGAGGATATTCCTGTACCGCGGTCATGGCTTACTGTGGAGTGGCCACATACCTACCCCTCGCTTACATCTTCTTGCATATAGGGGGCGTCAGGAAGGGGCCGCTAGGCCTTGTGACAGCAGAGAATGTTGGTAGCCCGCCGATTCCGTTTCCGGTCCCCATCTAGATGTCAGATCCTGTGCTCGCCATGAATCCTGATATCTTCGGTTGGGAAGCTCCAGCCCAACCGAGAGCTCGTGCCCGACCTATCAGGCTCGTTCAGCGCGTTCGGGACAAGGCACAAGGTTTGGCCAATGCGCCAGATCCCCAGCACGGCGGCACGAGGTGTCACGCCCAGAAGCCTAATCTATCCAAAGGGATGAGCCGTTCTTCCCTCTCCCGAGCTTGAGGTGCAGATGATCTCGACGACGTTCCGCATCATTGGTGCCCGCAGAGGTGTTGGGGAGGGGAAGTGCATCGATCCCAAGCCATTAGGCATACCTTGCTGCAGATGTAGCCCCTGGCGAGCACCAACGACGATTCTGACAGCGGATGTTTCTCGGGATCATGGACGAACGGGTTGGAGATGGAGGGGTCGGTGCATCGTGACTCTAGATCGATGCTGGCCTGGGACGAGGTATCGCAGCTGGCCACGGACCAAGGTCACATCAACGGGGCCGCCCAGAACACTGTTACTTAAAGAAACTTGGATCCCTTTTTACTTCCTTTCCCCACCTCCTCACCTACCTTTCCCAGTAGCGATATTGACCACATACACCTTCGAAAGTTAGTATCATTGAGTAGCTGGTAAAGATGGGTGAGTTTATTGTGAATCCGCCTTTGAGCATCCTCCCTGATGAGTTCGACATCATCGTCTGTGGTGGAGGTAGCTGTGGATGTGTGGTGGCTGGCCGGTAAGTCTCATGGTATTCCATTAAACATGAGTAATCCTTCTGAGAACGCCCAGGCTGGCCAATCTGGACCACAATCTCAAGGTTCTCCTGATTGAGGCCGGAGAGAACAACCTCAACAACCCCTGGGTGTTCCGACCGGGTATCTACCCGCGGAACATGAAATTGGACTCCAGAACGGCGTCCTTTTATGAGTCTCGTCCTTCCAAGTGGCTGGCCGGCAGAAAGGCTGTCGTGCCCTGCGCACACATACTGGGTGGTGGTTCCTCTATCAACTTCATGATGTACACCCGAGCCTCAGCCTCGGATTACGATGACTTCCAGGCCAAGGGCTGGACCACGAAGGAGCTTCTCCCTCTCATGAAGAAGCATGAGACCTACCAGCGCCCATCCCACAACAAGAACATCCATGGGTACGAGGGGCCGATCAAGGTTTCGTTTGGAAACTACACATATCCCATCAAGGAGGATTTCCTCCGCGCCGTTCAGACACAGGGCATTCCCGTCGTCGACGATCTGCAGGACCTCGTCACGGGCCATGGCGCTGAGCACTGGCTGAAGTGGATCAACCGTGACACTGGTCGTCGAAGCGATAGTGCACATGGCTACATCCACGCCACCCGGGCCGTCCACTCCAATCTGTACCTGTCTTGCAATACCAAGGTCGACAAGGTCATCATCGAGAATGGCCGTGCCGTTGGCGTCCGGACAGTCCCTACCAAACCAGCTGGTGGTGGCAGGCCGCAGGGCCGGATTTTCAAGTCGAGGAAGCAGATCATCGTGTCTGGCGGTACTCTGTCATCGCCCCTTATCCTCCAGCGATCTGGAATCGGCGACCCAGAGAAGCTGCGGGCTGTTGGGGTCGAGCCCATCATTGATCTTCCTGGCGTCGGTCTCAACTTCCAGGACCACTACCTCACATTCTCCACCTATCGCGCAAAGCCGGGCACAGAGAGTTTCGACGACTTCATCCGTGGAGACCCTGAAGTCCAGAGAAGTGAGTTGTATTGTTCCTCCACACTCCCCCAACATTACTAACAGATACCCTGAATAGGGGTGTATGAGGAGTGGAACCTCAGGGGTACAGGTCCTCTGGCCACCAACGGCATCGAAGCTGGTGTCAAGATCCGTCCCACTGTAGAAGAGCTCAAGGAGTTCGAGTCGTGGCCGACCCCTCACTTCAAGTCCGGCTGGAGGTCCTACTTCGAGAAAAAGCCTGACAAGCCGGTGATGCACTACAGCGTCATCAGCGGCTGGTTTGGTGACCACATGCTCATGCCCGCCGGAAACTTCTTCACCATGTTCCACTTCCTCGAGTACCCATTCTCTCGTGGCTTCACTCACATCAGGAGCCCTGACCCGTATGCGGCCCCTGATTTCGACACTGGTTTCATGAACGACGAGCGGGACATGGTCCCCATGGTCTGGGGCTATATCAAGTCCCGCGAGACGGCTCGCCGCATGGACGCCTACGCCGGCGAGGTCGAGTCGATGGTAATTATGTTCTCTCTTCCTAGCCTGCGCGCACACCATGACTGACCGTTGGTGGCAGCACCCATTCTTCGACGCCGACTCCAAGGCTCGCGCCCGTGACATGGACCTGGAGACTACCAAGGCCTGGGCCCTGCCTGGCAACCTCTCTGCCGGCATCGGTCACGGTAGCTGGTCCCTCCCTCTCGGCCCGGCCGAGAAGAAGGCCGAGCCTGGCATCCTCAACTCCCACGCCAAGGAGGTCCGTGAGGAGCTGCCGTACAGCCCCAAGGACATCGCTGCGGTCGAGGAGTGGGTCAAGCGCCACGTCGAGAGTACCTGGCACAGCTTGGGTACCTGCTCGATGGCCCCCAGGGAAGGTAACAGTATTGTCAAGCATGGCGTACTTGACGAGCGCCTGAATGTCCATGGCGTCAAGGGGCTGAAGGTTGCTGATCTTTCGATCTGCCCTGACAACGTCGGCTGTAAGTGCTGTGCCTCAAGATCGCTGTTGGTTTCCGCGAAGCTTACGACTTGCCAGGCAATACCTACTCGACAGCCCTTCTCATCGGTGAGAAGTGCGCCGTTCTCACGGGCGAGGATTTGGGTTACTCGGGCTCCGCTCTCGACATGAGGGTGCCCGAATACAATGCACCTGGGGAGCTGAAGCTGCCGCTTCGTCTGTAAACCTAGCAACCTGCGACGTGACTGTATGTGTGGTCGAGATTGCAAAGCCAGATTGTGATTTCTTTAACTGACTCTCACGAGGCACGATACTTTCTTTCGATAATTACCTGGGTATGGTTTGGTCCAGCAGTATGGATCCCAAGTCTCTCACTCTGAATCTAACCGAGTGCTCTATATTGGGATGCAGTCTCGTAGTATAGTAATGAGAAAGCTTATCGCGTTGCGGGGATGGTTATGCAATACTTGCCAGACAGTGAAGCCCGTGCCAACATCAGTGTTAGTGAGGGTCGTCACCGCCTTAGATCGTGGTACGGCGATGGCGGACCATTGTAGCCTGATCGAGTGCTTGGTCGAGAACCTCCCGGAATTCCCACAATGACAGGCGGCAGCGCTCGAGATGGCACCTCGACGGTTCTGGTCGGCCGTCTCCGCGTCCATCCATCGCTTATATATCGGGAGTCATTTCCATTGCCTCTCAGCAGCGCTGGTCTAGCAGGGCTGCGTCTCTGCGTGGTAACCCCAGAGACATTCGCTCTTAGGCCCCTCTCATCCGGCCTCCGCTTGATCCTGGTGGCAGTCGAGGAGTTGCTTTCCTCGGTCGACTCATACAAATTGTACATCTCTGGTGCCCGTCGTCTCTTCAAGCCTGGTAGGCTAGGCCCGCGACTCGCATTCCTGCCGCCACTACCTCCGGGTCCACCACCACTGGCGGTTCCGAGGCTACTGTCCTCCTCTGGCCCATCGCTGCCTTCACTTAGATGCTCCAGCATCATCCTGCAGCTGGTCACCTCCCTCTCCATTCGTCGCAGCATCACTCTCTGCACCATGTCCGACAACTTGCGCACATTATTTTGGCTCTGCCACCAGATGAACCGGTGGACGAAATCACACCTGTAGAGGCCCGTGTAGCCTGCTGTGCTCCCCGCCTCTCCATGTATATCGGTATCCTCACGCAGGCCCTTCTCGTTGAGCAGGTCGTCCTTGCCCCATATCTCTCCCCTGCGGATGGCCTCGGCCCGCGGTCCGCTCACAAGAAACGGCCGCTCCAGCGCCTTGGATCGCCGTCACAGGTCCCTGATCGTCTGGTAGTGCAGGCTCAACGTCCGCTCGCAGTGCGTGAGCGGAGAGCCATCCTCTAGGTCTCCGTTGTTGTTGTGTCTCGAGCCGGGCCCGCCGGGGCTTGGGCTGCGCGAACGCCTCGGGTGGGCTGGATGATGATGACGACCAGAGCACCGCGAGTCCCGGATCTGCAACTTTTTTTTTCTTTTTTTTTTTGCGGAGGGTCGCGGGGTCTGCTGGCGGAGAGCCTCGCGCTCTTCCAGGAGTTGTTCTCTCAAGTTTCCTAGCCCGTCCCGTATGCCTTCGGGGCCGCCACGTAGCGTGGCTATAAAGTTGGCGTAGAGCGCGAGGAGGTTGAGGACTGTGATGACGAAGGACATGATCCCTACCACAAAAGAGATATATGACAGGGTTGGAGGGTAAGAAGAGACCTCTCGGCTATCCATATCGGGTGGCTGTTCTCGTTGAGTTCGAAGTTTCCGCCATGCCCGGCTCTGATCCGGTTCTCGTCACGATGTCTCATCCGATGGGATTTCCAAGGCTTGATCTGACGAAACGCCTCTCGCAACTCGAAGGTTATCCAAGCGAAAGTACAAAAGATGCCCTCGTGCCGGTATGAAGCAATCGTAGACTAGATAAGATCGTGAGCTTTCACCGCCGGTCCTGAAATGCGGATGACCGAGATTTTAGACCCCTCGTCGGTCTCTGAGCCGTTGTATTAGGATGATGTCTGCTCTAGCTGCTGAATCTAACGCTGCAGAATCCCAGAGCAACGCCTGTTGTTGATACCGAAGGCGGGGCGGTAGAACTATGCAGACTGCATGGGACTGGGTTCTAGTGCTGACGATTAATCGAAGCCAGACACGGAGGTCGGCCAGACAACACAGCAAATTGGCACGATTAAACATTGGTCAAGCCTTGATGTTCACCATTGAGATTGCTGTGAACAACAGACTAAAATGCTGGACAGTCATTCTTGATGGTAGGGATGATGAGAGCTTATCTACCACGAGGGGGTGAGGGGGTTCGTGGGCTTTCAAGTCCCTGGACTTTATTATTAAGGCGGAGCAATAATCCTCAAAAAGGCCAGATATTCTGTTTGGCAGAATAGCATCCTGCTCACCAAGGCACGTAGGCAAGAAGATATTCAAGTCTCAGAGGCTTCTTGGTAGCCGTGCTATTGCAAGTTCTCAGCGATACTGAGTAGGTAATAATGCCGGCATCGCTGGCTTTTTCACAGATCTCCCCTGGACGTAACGAGGAACATCTCGAGACCGCCAGGGGCAACTCGTGACCTTCGCGCTTTGTATCAACTTGGAAGGGCATATCATAAGCGTATCTACCATGGTATCGGCCTTGTGAGTGAACCCCAATAGATCTCTTTTTTGCCCTCCGTACTGAGGCATTTTTACTACGTTCCCAGCAACCTAGTTCGGAACTCGAAATCAGGAGTCCAGGTACTTCCATCGAGGCCAGGCACACAGGTAGATCGACGGATTCAGAACGCGGCAATGTGCATTGGAGCAGCAGTAAGTGAATCTTGTTTATGCCTTGAGGGAGGGACTTTAACCGGACCTTGGGCAGTTCAATGTGCGTCCTCGTCCGGTGTTAAACTATCCGTAGCTTGCTGCCTTGACGAAATAGCTGACACTGATACTCGCAATGGAATACGACGAATCATACTAGTCTTTATCGCGTTGTGGTCGGCGGGCTGCGAACAGACGTTGAGAGCTCACAGAGGATACATGCTGAACAGTATCTGGGGACTGGCAAGTGAACTGATGCATTCTTTTGCACTCGAGCTCCAATACGCCCTGGGCCGTCGCTGACAGAGAGACCAACCGCGTAGATCCCAGACGCAGAGACCGAATTAGATCGAGACTTTCCAACCACTGATGAATCCGAACGAAGGCAAGATTTGCGTGAGTACACAGTAGACTCCTCTTTCTGTGCTCAATAGTAAAAGGCATATAATGTTGGCCCTTCCCAACCGCTTGGTCGCGACCAGCAGGACCGGCTATGTCTTCCCCCAAGATACCCGGCCAGTGTGCTAGCCAGAACAGCGAAGACCCTCTATACCATAGTACTCCCCGCCGACCTGTACCCGCGCCGAGGTCCAGAAGTGGTCCACACCGGCTCCGACAGGCATTAACAGAGTAGCGTGCTGCGAACACGTGGCGCCTGCTAGGCAGACGGAGCTAGACGATTGTATTTGAGTCAAGGTGAGTCGTCATGATGGAAGTTCCGCGGAGGCAGCTTGATTGTGCCCGTCTCACCGTCGACTTGTCCAAATCGGAGATGGCTGAAATCTTCAACCGGGGCCCAGAACCTTGGACGGTCTTGTCCTTCACATGCCCCTTTGTTAGTCTCCTCTTGCTTCTGCGTACGCTTCATTGTCCTTGATTTTGGTTTTTTTTTATTTTGTTTCTTCTTTTGATTAAAAAAGAGAAGGAAAGAAAAGAAAAAAAAAAAAAAAGGAAATAGATAGATACCCCGTCCCCCCCGAACTACTGCTAGCAACCCTGTAAGTATGTCGGAATATTACCTAGGTATTAAGGTCGAGCGGCTCCTTGATGTGGATAAGTGACAAGGCTGTAATATAGTATGGTGATTTGCTCCCGTGTACGATGCCCGGGCTCTGCCGATGTCTCCTTGGCACCCCGACGATGGTATTCTCGAGATGTCCTGCATGTAAGTCCTGGCGGGGACGCGACTCGACGCTTGAGCCTCGCGCGAGCTTCGGCAGAAATCAGGATTCACATAGTGTACACTGACTCGCGGAGGAGAAGGGTCGCAATCTCGAGGCCCACCCCCAGCCGGGCGAACTCAAAAAGGTGTCAAGGCGAGTTAGCCTCCCCCCTGCCAAGTCTGCTTATCCCCTCCCCGGTTGGAACCCCCTTGAAAGGCTGATTTCTAGAAGGGTCGTGCTGTGATAATGACGGACCGCCATCCGCGATGTCGCAGCGTGCTCATGCGAACCAAGTTTACCGTTGAAATCCGCGCCGGGAAACCCCAGCGACCCACCCGGGGAGGGAGAGGGAAAAAGAAACAGACAGCTGGGAGGAGGTGGTGCACGGGGATCCCACGGCCCGCCTCTCTAGCCGCGAGGTCTCGATTCTTTATCAGGCCATGTTGAGTAGTCACGGGAGGCCGACGGTGGGTCTCAGGCCCTGACGGGCTGGCTCGCCTTGTGGAAACTGCCGGAGGAGATGCTGGGTGGCTTACAAATTTTCCAGCAGAGGGGGGGGGGCGCACACCAATCACTGGGTGCGTGGCCCATATCGAGAGAAGCTCTCCCGGTGCTCGTCCAGAAGATCCTTGCCGGAAACTAACACACTTCGCCTGGCCGAGTGGACCTGGGGAACGATGAGGCGATGAGATGATTTGCGGATGGAAACCCCTGAGAATACTGTAATATCAGAGAGGAGGCTCGAGTCCCAACCCCTGTCGCGGTCCTTGCAGTCCCCTCTGATCCTCAATAGCCAGGCTGATGGACGGGGTCTCGGAGGCGCTGATATGGACTATGTACAAAAGCGTACCAGGCCCAACCTCCCCGTTTCCGGCCTAGAGGGCGATAGCCCCCCTCTCATGGGGTTGATCACTACTTTGCACGCCGGCAGCCATATTTTTCTTTCCCCTCCCCCCGCCTGAATCCAGAACTCAAAGCAGAGGTCTCGCCAGCAGGTATAGGTTCGTCGCAGAAGTAACAAGTAGTCATGCCTTTCGCGGAGATCAACGGCAAGAGGCTCTTCTACAGCTGGAAACCCGCCAGCAGGGCGGGGTTGACGCTGTACTTCATCCACGGCCTGGGCGGCGCGCACAGCTTCTGGTCGCCCGTCATTCCTGATCTCGTCGAGGCCGGATTCTCATGTCTGGCCATCGATGTCCCAGGTACGTCTGAGGAACCCCCCTCACAGGATTAAAAAAAAAAAAAAAAAAAAAATTTCCTGCCCCGAGGACCGCGGAAAACTGACGGGACGGCCCCTCCGATAGGTTTTGGTCAGTCGCCGTACCACGGCAAGCCGCACAGTCTCTCCGAGATTGCGGAGGACTCCATCACGCTGCTCGAGAGCCTTGGGAAGGCGCTGGACCGGACGATCATCATCGGGTCCTCAATGGCCGGAATCGTCTGCTGCGAGATCGCAGTCAAGCACCAGGTTGCCGGCGTCGTCTCCGTTGGCCCCATCTGCCCGGGACCCGAGACGAAGGAGGCATTCGAGCACAGAGTCGCAGTTATCGAGCAAGGTCAGCCCCCAGCCCCTCCTCCCGTGGGGAGACCGCCATAACCACCTGCCGATCCGTGAGCTGACATCTCGAGCAGATGGGCTTGAGGGGATCGTCAACTCGGTAGATATACCGACGCGGGCGACAGGGTCCAAGGCCACGAGGACCGCCGAGGCTTTTGTCCGGTCACTCATCCAGTCATCCAACGCCGACGCGTACAAGTCGCTCGCACAGGCCATCGCCGATGCGCCCGTTCCCCAATACAACAAGATTACCTGCCCCCTCCTCTGTGTCGCCGGACAGGAGGATCAGGTCGCGCGCCTCGAGGACCTGGCGTTGATAGGAGATGAGCACGTCCTCCCTCCCTCTCCCCCTCCCCCCTCCAGGATTCTTATCCGTATTGCGGCTTCTCAACAACCGTTTCTTTCCTCACAGACTCCACACGCGGGAGTAGCAGCTTGCTGACGAGTGCCTTGCATACAGGTGGGGGGCCCCCTCCAAGACGGAGCTCGAGGTCCTCTTCGGCGTGGGTCACTGGCACTGCATAGAGGATGCCGAGGGTACGGAGGGTTGCCTCAGGCGGTTCGCGAAAAAGGTAGAACGGAAGCTGCGCGCATACTAGACGCACGGTCCTCCTTTTTATAATTATTTTCCCACATGTCCTCGGAAGTTTGAAGGCGTCACATTGTACCACGATCAGAAAACAAGGATGATTTATATTAACCATGTGATAGGTCACGGCTCTTGTCGGGCCCCAGGCTACTAAGGCATGAACGAACAAGCGGGCGAGCCGCGGGTCAGCCTCGATGCAACACCATGCGCACGGCAATACAGTACGATGCACGGAGGCGTCCGGGGCCATTGACCCTCAGGTCCCGCGAGGCGACCCCAAAACACGCCCCCCCCCCCCCTCTCCTCGATCTACTACGGCATACGGACGAGCGCCGCCTACGGCCCCAGCTACGGACAAGCACCCCCCTGCGCGAAGGGCTTACGCGCGACGACCGGTTCTCAGTGGAATAGGGAGTCATGATGTCTCCCAAGAGAATGGTTGATGGTCTGATTTGGGAAGGGGAATTTGTACAATATGGTTTACTTCTCGAGCAACCCGTCTATGTCTGATGGGGATAGTGTCGTTTGTTTTGGAGCAGAGCGAAGATAGAACGCAGTGGTGGTCCCATTGACTCGCCTTCGTCCAGCCCGCTGAGACCGAAAAGTGATGCGACCAGATGCCACAGAAGAGGTCTCGGAAGGTGAGCCGCTCGCAGGCAAGAACTTGCCCATACGCGAAATAAAAGAAAAGCTGAAGGAGAACACTCGCAACGTCTGGTGGACGAGGCAGGTGTTCACCTTATATCTTCGGTGCCTGCAAGGGTGGCTGCATGCATCCCTGAGTAAGTTTTCAGAAATCGTACGATGATCAGATGATAACGCGTGTGGATCATCCGATACTGAGGGCGGGAGTCGGTTGGCTGTATAATAGTACGAGTAAGGTTCAGTCCCCTGCTCTAAGTCTTCAGCAACGCCCACGCATAACACCTGAGGGTTCTTTCAAAGGGGGGCAATCTTTCCGCGCGGCATGTTGCACCCGGCATGTCCAAGCTAGACGCTATTTATTTTTAGCATAATTACATGGTCACGTGGGAGACATCTTCTTCACCATCTGTGCTGCCCTCGCGACGATACGGGCTCCTCCGGGAAACGAAACCGATATCAACTATACACTTGTGGTTGTATGCCTCTGCCGACGAAGATGTCGACATTCAAACCTCGGGATCTAAGGTACCTGACCGTCCAGCCTGCCCAAACGGGGACAGTTAGTTACTTGGGTGAGAAATCCTCGCGGCAGGGCCATTCAACGGGGTGGATTAAGTACGCTGCAGGATGGATGTCAACCCGACTTTCTCATCATGATCCCACAACCTGCCTTGACTGAATAGCAGCGGAGGATTAAAAAATAGAAGAACCTCGCGCGTTATAAGATCCCTTGTGAGGTATGGAGAGGTATATGGAGGCTGGTAATCGTTCCCATGAGAGACTGGCCACCTGGAGCTGCCTAGACGGTCGTACTATGGTACGCGGTAAGTCAAAGCACCTAGTTCCCGGCACCCCCCCTTTCCGGCACCCCTGGCTGGCCACACCCAATATATATATATATATATTATTTCTATCTACTCGTCTGCCCTATTCACCCACTATAATGCAATCCTCCTCATCAATAACTAATTCGATATCGCTCTCTTCATCCTCACCTTTCTTTTCTGGCCTAGCCGCTTTTCAAGCCCTATATACAGCCTCAACATTGGCAAACTTCGAATTCAGGCTTGTATCAACCTTTCTTCTTTTGCTAAGCCTGGAGCCCTTAACCTGTGATTTCAATGCCTTATTTTCCTCCAGAGCTCTAGCCAGGGCTATATCTCTCTCATCCCAAGCCTTTTTTATCTTTCTGAATAGTAAACGTTATGCTAGCACAGTTAACAGATAGTTTCGGTTAGCTTGCAGCTGATAGTATAGATCTCTAGCTTTTCGAGGAGTTGTATATATATTCGGCTGGCTTAAGGAGGGTTCTGAGGTAAAAGTCGAAGCTTTTGATAGTTCTGAACCTGATTTAGGCTTAGTCTGATGGTATTATTGACTGTTCTCGAGGAGAAGAGGGCTTAAGAGTAGCTTAGCTAGGCGAATTGGCTAGAGACCTGTTACTTTCTATCTAGATCGAATATTCTGGCTAGAAAGACCTTCTATTCGAGCTAGATAGTAGTTCTCGAGAAATAACCGCTTAGAAAAGACTATTGAATCCCCCTATTAGCTCAGAGTGCTAATATTCTTTCTATAAGTTCTTTTAAGAGATAAGAAGACACCTAGATCAAAGGGTTGAAGTATATAAGATGTATAGGGAGGCAAATAAAGTAATAGAATATTATTTTGAAAGCACTCCTATATAAACTCATTAGTTTTATAGCTGCTGTGGCTATCTAGGATTAATAATCTAGCTTCTGAGAGGTCTGCTGGCTAGCTGCTTAAGATGAAGAGCTTTTTTAGCTATTCAAGTGCTGTTGAATTGTCTGTCTATCTGTTATTTATTGCTGTGAACTGCTAGCCCTGGAAAGGGCCCAGGAGAGTCGGAAACTATTGCTGTTGTATAGTTTTTTCTTTAAAGATAACAAGAGGAAGAAGGTGAGCGCCTGTAGCAGAGATACACTCAAGAAAAGAGGTCTAGGTTCGCCCTCCAGGCTCTTTTTCCTGGATTAAACGTGAAGAACTACCCCCGAGGATCAACCCATTCTCTCCTTGGCGTTCTATTATACCAGCTTTATCTATATTCCATCTGTTAGCTAGCTTGATGGCTTGGATCTGAGGAAGATCAAGCAGACAGAACCAAGGCCGAATTACCTCTGCTGTTGCTCTATTAGTTCGAACAGAAGTAATCCTCTGAGCCTTTCAGACCCTGATCTCTGGATTTCTCTTCAAAAAAGACTCAGTCCATCTCTTTCCAAGGGGTTGAGTATCTCTGTAGACCAGGAGGATCCTCTGAGCGAAGAACCTGAGCTCTGAATAGCTGGGTGGAAGCCCTAGGCTTTCTTGAATCAAGGTCCAGTCTACCAACTTATTTTCCTGGCTAATAGAAAGCCTCTGCTAATTTTCGTGGGCTGTTTTATACGATTCTTTTCCTGCTAGATGGTCTTGAAGAGTGGCTCGTGGAATGCCCTATTCGCAGGAGGCTTTTGCTTGAGAGAGGCCTTTTCTCACAGCCTCAATAACCTGAGCTAGCTCAAATTCAGTATAGGGCTTCATGATAGCCGTAGAAAGGTTCTGTAAAAAGATGAGGTTATATGGATAAAAGTTGACTGAGAAAAGATGAAAAGAAGAGAGGTGGTTGAAGAGGCGGTGTGGCCGGCCAGGGTGCCAGGGGGGGTGCCGGGAACTAGGTGCTTTGACTTACCGGAGAATGCTTGGGTTTGGCCTCTCAATATGCCAATTGCCCCCTCTGGATCGTGTCGTACTGACCGCAGTAGCGTCAGGATCTTATCGCACCCTGGGATGTGAAGATTGCCGGATTTGGGGAAGAAGAGAAGGAAAAGAAGACAAAAAGGAAAAAGTTGCTATTGGTGGAGTTTTTTGGGGGGGAGGGGGGTGGGGTGGACTCTGACAATTGCCTGTCAAAGGTAACAACTATTTGCAGGACATTCATTACATGAGCAGACCCTCCCTCTATACGCAACGCGGTCTTTCAGTGGTCCACGAGCAATACCCACATTTCGCTACACCTGAATGATGCTTGATGCAGATGGAAGATGCAAGCCGAGACGGGGGCTCAAGGCTTTCGCCCTAAGAAGACGCTCAGGTATGCGTGAGACTGATCAGCCACTCTAGGGCATATAAAAAAAAAATACGCCCAGTGGATGCAAGTTGAATCCGATTGACAGAGAGGACGAAACGCGTGAACAGTCCACTGGCTCACGATTCCCACAGGCGGGTCGGATCCAGTCGCTGCGCACTTCAGCTTTGTAACAGCTCTAAGAGGATGGGCCATCCCCAGTGCTAACCAGGAATGATGTTGGCTATGTGGCTAGGTAGAGGGTATTAGCCTCTCACAAAGCTTACCTCCAGATCCTCCACACAGGAGTTGCGTGTCAATCCAGGGCCTGCAAAAGTGACCTATATCCAAAACATAAACCCTCATTGGCCCGTAGAGCTCATCAGACTCCCTCATAGAACAGTCGCACTGCAGCAGGTTTCCCCCATTCAACGTCCCGCCTAGGATATCGTTTCAAAGCAGAGGGCCCGCACCGTGAGGTCAATTACGAGCTTACATGAGTATGCCTAGGTCTGCTACGGGTACTATGGTAAGAACGCCCTAGACAGATCTATCCGAATACTGCAATCCCCATATTGGCAGAATTTCCTGGGTGGTCGGACCACATATTCCACCAGGGATGGCGGCCCTCGCCTAGGTAAACTTCGGCCGGGGGGCTCACATTTGGCAGAGAAGAGACGACCACGCGGACGGATCCCACTCTCGAGGCCACCGCGATGCCTTCTTCCCCCTTCTCAACCGATGCTGGTGATCCCGCGTTGATGTTCACGCCACGCTAGAGAACTAATTCAATTCGGTGGTTTGCGAATGGTTAGGATGTTACGACGTACGGACATATCGCTCGTGGAAGAACCTCCTCCCTGGCTCCCCCAGTGATTCTGCACAGCTGTGTAATAGCCCTGACAGCTGAACGTGCAGAGCCCCCGATGATTGGAATTGCCCCTATCCACTGTCGTTTCATGCCCCTGCCCCTGCCCCACCTTGGGCGCCTGGGCATGCATCAGACCTCGTCCCTGCATCTGGCTCGAATCGGGGATCAACAGGTGGGTGAGGGCCAGGTTGAGATACGTGCCTCATTATCTCATACTCCCGCTCCCGCTCCCTGGGATACATCCAAAGAACCTAAGGCCATACGGGGCTCTGTGTGTTAAGATTATGGCTACCGGGGTACTCGACTCCTGTGATATGTTGCAAAATATTGTTCGCCCTTCCAAGGTCCCTGTGCCTAGCAGTCGAATGACCATCAAAGTGGGCCCGGCACCATTGACAGGTTGAGGAGCCCATGCAAGTCGTTTTGGCGCAGGGTTTAAGGCCTCAGGCGCCCCCGGCCCTACTTAGGTAGACAGGAGGCAGAGGCTCGACTGGCATCAAGACCCCTGAAGTGTCCTGGCTCATGACAGCGCCGAGGGAGGGGGCATCCAACTGATTTCGCCAGTTGTCCCGCCGGGGGGGGGGGGGTCCATTGACGAGCTGGAGGCCGCCATATTGAATGCGGCGCCCGATGGTCAACTACTATGTAGAAGCCGTGCGCGGTCTTTCTGGCATCAGGTGGTGGGATTTGTCGAGAACTAAACATCGGACTCTTTCGAAACGAAACAATGCGTGAGACTCCATGGCAGAGGGACATACGATGATCGGTAAGGGTCAGCCATGACCTGGGAGCGTGTTCTCCTACTGTACCATAGTACTACCATGGTATGTAAACACTTCACCCTCCAGGAATCATCATGCAAAATCCCGGTTCACCGCGTGGCCCCTTCCAGCCACAGCCCGCATTCCGAGGTCCCCTGTCAAAGCTCGTGGGGACGCTGGAGATGATCGGCCAACCGTTAAACGCAGAGAGCTGATATGGCACCCGCAGGGCTGCGCCGTGTTCGTCCGTTTGGCTGTTTCCATCTGAACGGTGGGTCCCGCTCATGCGAGATTTGAGTGATGGCCGACTCCATCCGCCAAAGGGGCGCGTGTGGTTGCTTCGTAAAAGCCCACCGGCAGCCAGTGCTCCTGGCTCCATGGCGATTGTTGTTCTGGTCTTCTCTGCTGCTTCGCAAAGCTTTCAAACGGTGACTCTGAGCAGTCCTCTTGCTCTGTTCCAAGGCGTATCGGTCGTCGACGACAGTCCTTTGTTCTTCCTTTCTTGATCCAACTATTTCCTGTCCCTCTTTAATCCCCTTCGTCTTCGTTTCTTTCGAGGCCATCGAGATGGCTCCATCCTCCTTCAAGAAGATCGGCGCAGCTGTCGCTTGCGCCACTGCCGTGAGGGCAGCCGCAGAATCGTACCAGCTTTCTGAAGAGTACACGGCGGACAACTTCTTCGACAAATTTGACTTCTTTGTCAGCACGTATACAAGCGATGACTCGTGGGATCTCACGCATGGCTACGTCCAGTACCGGAGCCAGGCCGACGCCGAGAGCCTCGGCCTGATCTCGACGTCGAACGGGCAGATCTATATCGGGCCGGACACCAACAGCACATATGACGCGACCGGGAAGGGCCGTGACAGCGTGAGGTTGACGAGCAAGGCGACATACAACCAGGGGCTCATGGTCGCCAAGTTCTCGCACATGCCCGTGCAGGCATGCGGTGCATGGCCGGCGTTCTGGTCGTACGGAAGCCCGTGGCTGACCATGGGCGAGATCGACTACTACGAGGGCTGGGATCTCATGGGCTACAACCGGATGGCCATGCACACCAACGAGACCATCGCCGGGTCATGTCTCCTGTCCGCCACGGGCGCCGAGGGCACCATCCTGACCCAGCAGTGCAACAACGGGGAGGACGCCACCGGGTGTGGTGTCGAGGACGCCTCCGGGGTCTGGGGCTCAGTGACCGGCGCCACGTTCGCGATGCAGTGGACCGACTCCGCCATCAAGATCTGGAGCTGGGTGCCCGCCGCCGTCCCCTCCGATATCACGGCCGGCACCCCGGACCCGAGCTCCGGCGCCTGGGGCAACCCCACGCTGCTCGTCGAGCAGGCTAACTGCGACCTGGACAAGTCCTTCGCCGACCAGCAGCTCGTCTTCAACATCGACTTCTGCGGTGACACCGCGGGCTCCTCGTCCATCTGGGACGCTACCTGCTCCGCCTTGGGGGACTCCTGCGCCTCCTATGTCGCGGACAACCCGTTGGCCTTCGCCGAGACCTACTTCATGGTCGAGGGAATCCAGTTCTACGAGCTGGGCGCCGCCACGCCTTCCATCGCTTCCTCTACCGCCGTCGCATCTTCTACCAGCCTCGCAGCTTCTACCAGCATCGCATCTCCTACCAGCATCGCATCTCCTACCAGCATCGCATCTCCTACCAGCATCGCATCTTCTACTAGCATCGCATCTTCTACCGCCGCCGCCACGAGCAGTGAGGGAGGACTCCTGGCAGGCACAGGGTCCGTCCTCAGCTTGACGCTCGGCGCCACTGCCGCGTCGAGCGATGCGGCGGCGGCGGCGGCGGCGCCTGTTCTCACCAGCACCTATTCCCACTCCACCGGCTACGTCTATGCCACCTCGGTCTCGACCGATGAGGCCGGCTCCGAGACGACCGTGATCCTGACCGTCGACACCACCATCTGCCCCATCACGGCCGCGGAGGCCTCAGCAAGCAGTGCCGCGCCGGCCAGCCACAGCAGCGTCGTCGTCGAGGCACAGACGACCCCGTCCTCCTCTGAGGTGACCGCCACCAGCCTGCCCGGCTCCGTGGCCACGCCGGCGGCCACGACCTCTGCCTCGGCCTCCACGTACCTCACGACCAGCACGATCTTTTCCACGTCCTCGTCCACCGTCACCTCCTGCGCCTCCGCCGCCACGTCCTGCAGCGTCGGCGACGTGACCACCGTCGTCATCGCGGTGTCCACCACGATCTGCCCCGTGACGGCCGCCGAGGCTTCCGCGAGCGCCCACGCCTCGACCGGCGGCCTGGTCCCCGTCGCCAGCGGGGTAACGCCTGGGGGCTCGTCCCCCACGTCGGCCGCGTCCAGGTCCACCTACTACCTCACGCTCCACTCGACCTACACCGAGTCCGCCCCCGCCGCCGCCCACAGCACGTCCTCGGTCCTCGGCAGCACGTCCACCAAGGCCCCCGGCAGCAGCAGCACGACGTTCAAGGGGGCGGCCCACACGTCCTCCTCCGCCCAGTCGGCGGCCACCACCGAGGTCATCTCCGCCACCGACGTGGGCAGCGACGCCCTCGAGACCGCGACCGGTGCGCCGACGAGCGTGTCCCTGGACTGGCTGACGGCGTCCGCCGCCGCAACCGGCGCCTACGGCAGCTACAACGCCACGGCGTCCCGCGTGGCGACCTCGACGGGCGCCTCGTCCGCGGCGACCCAGACGAGCTCGTGCGCCGGCCTCGGCTGCATCGTCGTGAGCAGCTCGGGCGTCAGGACCGGCGGCAGGGCGGACATCGCCGGCGCCGCCGGGCTTGCGCTGGCCGTGCTCGCCTCAGGTGTCATGTTGCTGTTCTGAGTGGGGTGAGTGAGTGAGGAGTGGTGTCGCAGTATTCTGAGGGGGGAAAGGCCGGGGGAGGGAGGGAGGGGGGTGGTTGTTGCTAATGATGTCTTGAGAACACGTCGTTTTGATACCACATATATCTCGGTTCTGGACTATAGAGACCATAAGCGCTTGATACCATACCTAGACCATTTCTTTGTACATATTACTACATAATACCACGGGCCCTCGGGCCCTTGACAATATATAAGATGCATGACATCTTGACTGAGGAGTGCTGTGTGCATCCTTGGCGTCTAGACCCCATCTCACATGTCAGATATGCAACGACTTACCGGGAGCTGTGTAGAGTCCACAAAGGCCAAAACGCTGTAGAATCAAAATTGAGGATGCTGAATTGCCAAATGATCGATTACTGTTGCTTTTCTGCCAAGGCGCTCCTTGACTACGCCTATGAAACACAGCTAGCTCTTGTTGCTTGAAGCCCGCAATCTGCGATATCATGGAGCCCCTTGTGGATGACCACCGTGTGGTCTAGCATGCAGCTGGAGGTACGTGTATGCCGCTCTAATATGAATTGCATGAACGTAAGGGGACCCCGAGGAAGTGGGTGATTTGATCGGTGCCAAAAAATTATTGGACCCAGAGGTTCTGTACTATTTACATTATAGGGTTCTAAAACCAGGATATACATACACAAACATAGGCTTATGCTAATTACGCGTGCTTTTCCCCTCCGTTCAGACCATCGGTCTCTTCTGCGTCAGCATCATTTACTTTTCAATTGCTGGCAGACTTCCGCACGGTAGCGTCCAGCGCTTTGGCGAAGTGCTCGACATTGTTATCGTTTAGACCCGCGATCGATATCCGCGACGTGCTAGCCATGTAGACATGGTGGACCTCTGGTGAAAGCCTGTCAGCGTCACACTCATCTCTCGCACAGTTTTCAGATGGTCACGCCGGCGGCTGAGGGGATGAGGTTCCCACTCACTCTCGAGATGCACAACCTGTGCAGGCTCGATGCCCAGGTACCCGAACATGCCCGTCTGCTTGACCACGTGCTCCCAGCTTCCCGGCGTGCCCAGCCTGGTCAGCTCCTGGAACAGCCGGCCGCGCATCTTCAGTATCCGGCCGCTCATGGTCACCAGGTCCTGGGCCCACTGCTTCTTGATGTCCGCCGAGTTCAGCACCGCCTCGGCGATGCTTGCGCCGTACAGCGGCGGGGTGCTGATGGTGGCGCGCTGGGCGCTCTCCAGGATGCTCTGCACGGTGGCGGCTAGCCCGTCCGTGGCCGTGACGAACATCACGGCGCCGACGCGCTCGCCGTAGAGGCCCATGGACTTGGCGAAGGACACGCAGACGGCGGCCTCGAGGCCGAGGTCGTCAACAAAATGCCGGACGGCCCAGGCGTCCTCGTCGACGGAGCCGGAGTTGAAGCCGAGGTAGGCGGCGTCAAAGATGGGGAAGATGCCGCGCGCGCGGACCACGTCGGCGATCTCGCGCCACTGCTCGCGCGTGGGGTCGCAGCCTGTGGGGTTGTGGGCGCAGGCGTGGAGGACTACGGCAGAGTTGGGCTCCGCGGCGCGGAGGGCGGCGGTGAAGGCTTCGTGGTCGTAGGCGCAGGTCTGGTTGTTGTAGTAGGGCGCCCAGCGCACGCGAAAGCCCATGGTGTCGAAGAGGAGCTCATGGTTGGGCCAGGTGGGCGAGGTGATGTAGATGTTGTGGATGTTGGCGTTGGCCTTCCTGAGTGTCATACCCGCGAGGAGGAGGGCGCCGGTGCCGGAGAGGGACTGGACGCCGGATACCTGGTGCGGTTTTCCTGTCTTAGAGCGCTCATCTCACTCGGCTGCACTTGGTTTTGGACCCACTCACCCTACGCTCTGCCAACGCCCGTGAGCCGTGTAGGAGCAGCTCGACCGATGCATCTCGGAAGGCCCTGTGGCCCATCATGGGGAGGTACTCGTGGTCGGCGCCGGCGATCTTCTCCTTTGCCATCTGGACCGACGGCAATATCCAGGGCCTGCCATTCTCGTCGCGGTATGCGCCCACACAGACGTTGATCTTGTCCGGGGATGTATCTGCGTTGTAGCGCCGGAGCACCTCGAAGATGCCGTCGGGCTCGACGGGCTGTGCGGCATCGAAGTAGGAGTTGTGGCTGACGGACCCCATCTCAGGTGCCTGTCTCGGTGTGCAGAGGTCGTGGTCGTGGTCGTGATCGTGATCGTGATCGTGATCGTGGCTGGGACTGGAGAGGTTCCCCGGCTGTGCAATGGGCGTGTATCCTGGTGTGTGCGTCGCTCTCTCACCAGGCAATTCGGGGGCGTTGTCTCGGGAACGTTGACCGGCGTTTTATTGTTGGCATTGTCTGCGGATATCAGCGGCAAACAATTTCTTCGAGTGGAACCCGCCTGGCGCAAGGAAGGCCCCAGCGGTTAGTTGTCATGTCATCGTGATGGGGCCTTCTAAATTCCTGCACGCCGAGCTCGGCCGCGTAGGATGCTCGCAGGATCCTTCGGGGAGCATTGTATCACACCCAATTGGCCCAGGCCCAGGATCTCGAGCCCACGATGCCGTGTACCATCCGCACTCCGTTCCGGTCCTGAGGCGGGATGGGTGAAGGGTTAGGGTTCCACCGCCACGAGCAGGCCTTCGTCCATGAAGACATGAAGAGAAGATGGGATCGCAGGAATTCTGGCGCGTTCTGGCTGGGTGGCATCCTTCACCGTCCATGAACCCGCCGTGCGAAGAAGGCCGTACGAGACGCAAGAGGTGCTGATATCGACACGGTCGTCTCCGCTCGCAGCTGTGCTCATCGGACCGGTAGAGGCCGGCCCTGGAATTCCTCAGTCGCCGTCCTCCAGAGCTTGCTCGACCCCTTGTCGTCAGCCTGTACGGTCTTGTCCCATCCCCTCGCCAGCCTCCCCCCCCCCCTCCGGGAAGAGCTAGACTTATGGACTCGGCCCGGGACTATCTCCACCAAACGGCCGACTTCATCGGCGTCATCTCCTGATCGGCCCCTCCTGCGGCCCACTGCAGCGGGCCGAGGTCACGGGAGCGGAGCTGGGTAAGAGTGAGACGTGCGGAACCCTTCCGTCCGCCAAAGCCGAGCTTCCCGCAGCCCGCGCAGCACGGGCGCTGACGTAACCGCTGCCCTCCCTCAGGTCCTGTGTCTGCTATTCCTGCCTCCAGGTGGGCCAGTCAAGGTGCCTGACAAGGCGCTGGAACTGGCCAGAAAGTGCCTCGGCGGTCTGATCCTCCCCGCCGACAGCCCCAAGGGAGCGTCGTGCAGATGCGCCTAGCCACCTCATACACAGCGCCATACGCTAGGCTGTCATTCGTTGCGGTGGTGGGAAGATACTCTGTCGCGCGGCGCTCGGCTCCAGCCTGGTAGTCGCGCTTCTCCCAGTCGATGAAGGGGGCCAGCAGTTGCTCGGCGGCCTCACGGGACCCTTCAATTGCTTGGTCCCCGGGCCTGGCGAGGACGGCGAGCTTGTCGGCGTATCTGGCCACGGTCTGGTCGACAACTATTTGCCAGTCGAACCTGACACCGCGTGGCCTGTAGCCAAGGATAAGCTTCTCGACGTCGTAGCGGACAACATCGAGTTCCCGGCTTGCGGTGTGGTTCAGCCGCGGGACGTGACGTTCGTCTTGGTGGACGTGTTAGCATAACCTCGGGACGAAGGCGTGCGTGCTGCAGATCATACCTTCCTTCTGATCTGGTTCACGGCCCTCGTGGTTAAACAGGTCCAGACCATACGCGTATGCAGAGACGAAGTGGTCGAAATTCGCCGTCGCACTGGGGACCCCGATACCACCAGACCCAGAGCGTCTGGAGCCCGGCGGCCCCCTGCTCCCTCCGGGAGGACCATCACGCTGCCTTGGCCCTCGTCCACGACCGTCATCACCAGAATCCTTCGTTCTCACCCTCCTCACCAGGTCGAGCCCCTCCTCGAAGCTGCACAGGATAACCTCAAAGTCCCCGCCCAGCCGCATCAGCCCGCCAACCCGTCCTTGCCAGGTATCCCTCGCAAACCTGCAGAATGTCTGCGCACGCTGGCACTCTTCCTGTACGCCGCCCGATGTCGTGTCGTTGAGGATGACCCGGTCGCCAAAGTCAAGGGTGCCCCCTTGGCCTTTCGCGGCGGAGTGTCCGTCAATGTAAAGCAAGCTGATGTCCTTGATCGTCTTGTACGTGTGCAACCAGCCTGTCAGACCGTCGTCATCCTCGGCCCCCTCGGTGATACCCGCGGGTCCAGAAAACGGGTTCATGATTTTTTTTGCTGCTGTCCGCGATCAAACCTGGGGCGTCCGCCTCCAGGTCCGTAACCGCCTTCTCCCAGGCCCAGACCACGGGGCTTCTGGGCAAACACGAGTGAGAACTCGGGATCAAACGCCAGGAACTCAGTGCCATTGATGATGTCTGGTTCAAGGTTGCCATGGTACAGCAGCATACCCTCGGGAACAGACGCCAGGAATGCAGACATCCCGTTGCCGCCAGCGTTGACGGAAGAATCTCACTTCCGCAGCGGGAGTAGATGGCGTTGAAGATGTGGCTATGGGCGAGGCTCTCACGGTGTTCATCGAGACTCGCAGGCGTAGAGATCTCGCAGTAGACGACCTGCATGCTGGTGGCAACCAGCGTCAGGGAGGCCTTGATCGTCCAGACAGGATAGAGGTACAGTCCCGTGTCGTCGGGTGTGCTAAGGCTGCCTGATAATAGACCCGTTCAGGGACGAGGTGACCGCGCGAAGGAGAGACCGTAAAGAAGATGAGCACGAAATGCAGGGTTGTGAGGTGACATTTGAGGTGCCTGATACCTCCGAGACCGAATGGTTCCGCTCGGCGTTGCGGTTTGATTCTATCTGATCGATCGCCCAGGGCTGACTGGCTCTTCACGCCGCGGTGAGCTCCATGGCGGCCGCGCATTGTCGCCTCCTGAAGCCAGCCCCAAGGTCCTCTGTTGGTCGTGTTGCTTTTCCTAGTCGTGTCGACCCCGTCGTAAAGCCGTCGCATTCACAGAGCGATGCCGCCTCGCCATGAAGGCGCTGTTCCATGGGGGCGCAGATGCACCTGGAAGCAGTTGAAGCATAGCAGACATCACATCTGCTGGCGGCAAGCGGCCACACTGGTGGGTGCAGGCTCTCGAGCCATGTTCAGGCTCCCTTGCTTTATCGTCACAGGAGGGGACCACACCCGCAGGCTTGAGGGCTGCTTGGATAGCCTGGCGTGCCGCACTGCTGTGAAGTTGGCGATATTCCCAGAGGTACCTAACCTAATATCATGCCACCGTGCCTACGTTCCTGGGATACGATGGAAGCTCCACGGTTACATAAGCCAGCCAGGTCCCATCTTTATTACATAAGCAGACAGGCTCAAGCTCACCTTCACATCACGTCGCCTCTCTCATGTTTTCCTTGGCTCCGTGGTCATTGAGCACAATAGACGCCCCACCTCCGGAGCACAGAAGGAATGCGGCGAGGATATACCGCGCTGCGCCCTTACGGAAAGCCCCTGTCCTGCTTGAGGTCCGGGTCGAGGGTCCCCTTCTCCACGAGCGGACGTGTGGCGCTGGCCTCTGCGCAGCTGCATCACGGAGGGTCTTCCCTCGCGCCCCGGCAGAGACCGTCGAGTTCTCCCACCCAGCGAGACGAGCCCCCGCGGCCTGAGCCTGGGACTGGGGCGACAATGGAGGACGCGCGCCGCCTGTTCAGAGAGAAGACCGGCCACAAGGATCTCCGGCCCGAGCAAGAGGCCGTCATTTCACGAATCCTCGCGGGTCGAGATGCTCTCATGTCGTGGCCGGGCAGGACCGGTAAAGCCGTCAGCTACATAGTAAGTCTAGGTGGCGCCCTCGGGCATGCGGTGAGGCATCCTGCTGCTGACGACCCGGAAGACAGCCATCGCGGCTGACATAACAAGTATGTAAAACCTCATGCTCCAGGGTCCTTGCTGGAGGTCTCTTCTCCAGGCCGCCCGTTGTGTCAGCTTCCCATTGGGTCATCACACCTGACCGCTCGTGACACTGTATCACGACGTCAGGACACTGAGACACGGAAGGGCGAAAACTGACGGTTGAGGTGCCAGGTGGCCCTGCAAGCACCCGTTCGGGGCTTCACACCGTCGTCATCTCAGCTTCAGAACCTCGCCTTGAAGCGTATGCCGGCTTGTTAACCTCCTTTGGCGTTTCTTTTACATCATCGCTGTTGACCGATACTCTGGACCGCAGGCGAGAAGTCTTCGCGGCTGTAGAGCGAGGCGAGTATCAGGTCCTCTTTCTTTCGCAACAGCAGCCCCAGTTCAAGGCCGTGACGAAACTGCTAGAGGAACAAAATGCCAGAAAGCCGATACGCACCCTTGTTTTTGAAGAAGCAGATCGGCTTTCCCGATTCTCACGCCTTTCTACGCCTCAATACTATTCCTCGCTCCGCACCCTCGCCGCTCTGCCTGCCGGGCCGAGGCGAAGCATTATTTGCACGATGGACTCCCCGGGGTCTGATATCGTCAACGACGTTCGCGAGATTGTCGGCATGTCCGAGGACTCCGTCTCTGTTCTACCGTATATCGCACCTCATAATATTCGAATACGGGTCCACCCAGTGCGACGAGGCCATGATAAGTTTGTGGCCCTACTCAAACTCATAGAGCGCAACCGGGGCCGTACGGTCATTAGCGTTCACCATGAGATAACGGCGGTGCGGGTCGCAAGCAAGCTGAAAGCTGAAGGTCTTGACGCAACAGCTCTTCTTAACACGCGCTCCAAGCAAAGACTCGGCACCTCGTCGTGCGATATCCATGTGGCCGACGCCTACAAGCACGATATCATCGTCTCGCCCAGAAGCGCCTTACGACGGATTGACGCACCTGATATTCGACACGTGATTTCGCACTCGGTACCCCCTTCACTGTCCTCCATGGATAAGGCTATGAGGTTGGCGGGACTGGACGGCGAACCCAGTCAGTACTCTGTTCTTCTTTGCGCCCAGGAGGTTGCCGAAACACGACAGAGATTGCGTGCAATGCAACCATCGGCCAAAGATACCCGTGGTTTTGTGGCAGATTTCTTCAAGGAAGTAGACGGGGGGTTTCCTGTCAGCAGCTTTTTCCCTGTGGACGAGACGCTGCTGTCTCTTCGTTATGATTTGACGGAAATCCAGATAAAAACTGTCACATTCAGGGTTTTTGACAAGGAAGAAGGCTACGTTAGGGTTCTAGATTCACCGGATTTGCCATCTTTCTATCTCGCCCCGGCAACGTTTCAGCCCGCCTTGCTCCCGAACCGGCGCATTTCGAGGGCCTTTGCGCAAAACACTTCTCAGAGAGCCGACGGTCGGAAGGCCCTTGATGTATTTGGCATTTCGAAGGCTCTTGGTATTCGCTTTCAGGATGTGTTTGGGATAATAGAGCGTCTGCGTCGTGAAGGCTCGCTAGACCTAGAACCCATGCCTCGCTCTTGGGTGCAGGTCTATCAACTCATGAAGCCTCTGCGAAGCGAGGACTTAGCAAGCCTAATCAAGGTCACCCACACAGACCGTCTAAAAGAGCATCAGAATCACACGATGGAGTACGCTCGTACCATCACGGCACTCACTACAGATCGCTGTATCGCGGCTAGCGCGTAAGTCAAATCTCCATCTCCTTCCCATCATAACCCTACTTTTACCGCAACTACCCACTATGCCATTCCTGTACATCAGCCTTCTTGAAGTTGCTGGGCCTCTCTCCAGGACGAGACCACATCTTTGGTTTACCCCACACAGATTGTACATTCTTTCACCGTTTATATCTTGAGAATTTGAGACAGCTCCTTTTACTATAGCCTTGCTAACCAGATCGTTGAGCAGCGCAGAAGCTTCTGGTGCCAAATCACCAGAGGGTCGCTGTGGCAATTGCTCGTCCTGTCTCGGTCAGCAGGCGGTGCTACCTACCTGGGACTTTCGCCAGGTCACCGAGGGCGCCGTCGCAAAGGTGGTGCGAGCGACGCCGCCAGGCTCAACCCCCAGGCTGATGGCTAAGTTTGCGATCCGCGCCGAGACGAGGCAAATCCGAACTCTCGAGCTATTCCAGCACCCGGATTTCGGATGTATGCAAGGGTGTAGGTTTGATGTCGGTCCCCCTGTCCTGTTCCCCGACCTCGCCCCTTTTACGCGGGGCCACACAGGGCCCCCCATTATTGATCTAACAACCCAACTCACGTACGCTAACCTCCGGCAAAAGGATATACTCTCGGTCTTTGCCGCATACTGTGGGATACCGAGGGATCAGCTTGGAGATCTCTAGACCCCTTGTCTTCTCCTGTCACGTTGGCAGGAACACTGTCAGATCCCTAGTGATATGGTGAACTTGATCTCCCCCCGAAGGTGCCAACGAGGGCCCGACGTCAGCTCGCAATGGCGAAACATCTGTCATGAAGCATTGTTTTGTTGGCCTGTGGCGTCCCCCTCTCGGCCGCGTCGACCGGATACGACTTCGTCCTCAGACAATACACGAATCGAGGCACTGCTCGGCGTGGGACTCGCGGAACGTGAACATCTTAAGCCACCATCCGCGTTATCCAACGCACGTCACGAGTCTGCCCAGCCAAGCGCCACCTCCCAACAACTCCCCCCCACCCCCCCCCCCCCCAAACACGGTTCTCAGGTCCGCTGATAAGAGGAAGGGGTGGTCATACGTCGGAGGCGGATATGGCTTTGCGCAGCAGCTGGTCCAAGACAGATCGCCGCCGTGGAAGTAAAGGGGTGCAGCGAATTGTCAAAGAAGGAGGGGAGAACCATCGCGACGAAAACCCATACGACAACACAGTAGGCGAGAGAAGCGGCTGTTGCCGTGGGTGGAATCCAGCGATCAGAGCTCTGCTCCCACTGACGCAACCAGTCGCGTAGGAAGTCGCCCATACCTCTGGATCCAAGATCTCCGAGGCTACATGCCGATGTTCGCTTTGCTCTCCTCCAACGGGAGCAGTACAGACACGGTGTGCATCATTATCATCATTATCGTCGTTAGTAATGAGGATAGGTATCCCGCAGCCAGGCCGTGTGAGCTCTTCTTGAAGCAGCTAGCATGGGCTCTCTTTTGATCATGACCGCCCATGTGGCGTGCTGGTGCCGCGTAGACTCAGGTAGCGCCCAGGTCATTTGGGTCAAATTATATCTACGTACAGAGGAGATCGGCGCATGGAGTAAATAGTTTTGCATATGCCCAGTCAGCATACTACTTAGGTTTAAGCTAAGGTGACGCCAACGCCCACTATGATATTCCTTGAAGACGCAGCCCAGAGCTCCTGACGCCTATCTGCCCATAACGCCACATGCGGTCGCGAAATGTTAGAGCCTTTCTCCTTGATAATCATCACCAGACTTTCGGCAGGCTTAAGCGCCTTCAAGTGGGCGACTGCTCCTTTGTCTTCTGCCCTGTTCACCTCGTCCAGCCTGGACCCCTCGAGCCGCCTAACCTTCTGGACACAACAAGTGATTGTAGTCATCCGGACGGGTCCTCAATGCTGCCCCAGACATGGAAGACGCGCATTTCACTAATCCCTTACTATCATCTTTGCAAGAACGTCACGGCCTCTGCTCCCCAGGTGTGCGTAATCAGGAGACTACCAAGATTTCATTTCAACACGCTCACTGCCTTCAGCTCGTTCTCGGTCCACTCCCACAGCGTCTTCCTCATCTCCTCATCCCTGGCACTGGCTCCCTCCCTGTCGGGCACACCGACAGGCTCATAATATTTCCCACTCACCACGTTCGGACTCGTCGCCGTCCATAGGTGATTCCTGGCACCTTCATTTGGGGTGACACTGAGGAGCGGCGCGAGGGGCGCGGTCATCCTGACGAGACGGCTCTCCTTGCCCAGGGCAGTTCCCATCCCGGTGTTGACCCTCCCCGGGTGAAGCGTCACGACGTCGATTTCCGGATGGAGCTGTGCGAGGTGCTTTGTGAGGTGTATGAGTGCCAGCTTGCTCTGGCCGTATCTCGTCGTGTAGGCCTTCGAAGCATGATCTCGTCAGCATACCGCTCATCCCCTATTGGTGATCACCAGGTCCCGGGGTCTCAACCCACCATCTCTGCGCAGTCAGTCTTCACCTTCTCAAACACGATTCCTCCCTTCGGTGCCATCGCCCATCCCTCACTGCTTACGATCACGACCCGCCTCCGCCCGTCGATGCTGTCGCCCTGTTGCTGCAGCGCTGTGCGCAGCACCACCGGCAGCAACAACCTGGCCAGGAGCGCGTGGCCAAGGTAGTTGATGCCGAAGTGGATCTCATATCCCTCCTCCGTCAGGCCGGGCTTGACGCGGATGATGCCCGCGTTCAGGATCAGGAGGTCCAGCCTGTTCTCCCTGGCGAGGAAGTCGGCCGCGCACCGCCGTATGCTCTCGAAGGAGCCCAGGTCGAGGTCCAGGAAGCGCACCTCGGTCCTCCCCTCCCCCTCGGCGGCCCCCCCGCCCTCCCCCGCCTCCCCGTAGGCGTCCTTCCTGATCCGGCCCACGAGCTGCGCCCTCGCGCCCTCGTCCCGCGGGGGCAGGTCGGCCACGTAGATCCGGGCGGGCCTCCCGTGCCTTGCCAGCTCCGTCGCCGTCACCCTCCCCAGGTCCCCCGCGGCGCCCGTGATCAGGACGACCCTGCCGGTCATGGACGGGATGTCGCGGGCCGGCTCGAAGGATGCCGGGTTGCGCTCCTTCTTCGACCCGAACAGGGTCACGCGTACCATGTTCCGGAACTCCCCCATGGTTGAAAGACGGCAGAGGGGGGGGGGGGGGCAAACACGACGAAGTGTCAGATGCTTCCAGGTGAGAACGAAGGACGACGACGGGCGCTTCTTAGAGCTGTTTGTTGTTCTCCACAAAGCAAGCAAGGAAAACCCGATATCTTATCACTGTGAGGTTAGGTCTTCGCTCTCAGGTGTATTAGGGGGTGAAGAGAAGAGGCGGTAAATTGGATTATACGCGGCCGTCCGCTAAAATTGGGGATCGGCAAGATTCGCCCATGAAAAGGGAACGCCCGTGCAATTTTCACACACGCGCGGTCCACCAACTCTCCGCTTCTTTGTCCTCGGCCGTGAGCACGGCCGAGAACTGCCCACGGCCGCGAATACGAATACGATCACGATACTACCTTCTATATTATAAGACAACACAAAAGCGACACCTTGGAGTCGCAAAGTCGAGGTCCTCTTGGAGTAGAGTCTGTCATCGGACGTCCTATACAATTAAAAAGAATTGGTATGCCTCTCTGAATGCATAGGTAATTTACTACGGTCACAAGCATATTCTCAGGCATTGGGGTTCTGTTCGAGCCATTCCTTTATTGATTGGGACTTGAGTAATTATAGTTATACTATAGTACTAGTTTGCTTGGTAACGGTCTGATGCGTACAATTGACCGGATTATAAGCATGAATTCCTCCCTAGGATGGAGTTGATAACTAACGCCATAAGTATACACTGAGAAGACATTTGCAATGGCATTTTCCACATGAGGGACGCGACACGAACCGCTCACCTCAGATGTCCCGGCTCCGGAGGGCGCCTTCTACTCATGCATCTATCTGTTCGCAAGTGGTAGTCCTGTCCCGATGCTCGCGATTGGTTATGTGCGTCGCCCCGTCGACGCACCGGCATTTTTTCTTGAAGCTGACGGCCCGGCTGAGGCGAAGAGGATGGTCATCTTCCATGTTTCTCCAATGAGGAGGTCCCGACGGCGACGGGGTGTTAAGTGCAAAGTGATATCGAGGGACATGCGGAGAACCCCCCGTCATCACACCGTCCTTCATGTCTGACTGTCGTATCTGGGTCTGAAGCAGGTCTCAAAGAGCGACTCGGCCGCGCCGCTGATCACAGTTGCCCTTTTATTGGAAGGAGAAACCTTAATTACTGACAGCGTCCTCCTGTTACCAGGCTCACGGCGAGCGCAAACGTGACCTCTGTCGCCCTGGCTCGGTTCGATTATCGTTGGTCCCGAGTCTTCCGTGCAGATGGGCACAGACCAGAGCAGACGTGGCCACGACGGCCTGGACATCGTCAGCTCCTGGCATGTTGCCCTCTGGTCACTCATCCTACTCTCGGCAGCAAGTTCACAAAGAGCGACTTCTACAAGATGTTTGATATCACCACGGCCAAGGGGCCGACGACCACGACCTTCTCCGAGCGCGACGAGCTGAGCCACAGGGCCATGAAGAGGCCGGTCGGTGCCGCCTTCTCGATGAGCACGACGAAGGAGCTCGAGCCCCTGGACGACGCCTGCTCTGCCATCCTGGGCCGGAAGCTCGAGGGGCTCGCCGGCCGGGACATCGACCTGGGGGACTGGGCCCACTGGTACGCCTGGGACGTCATCTCGTCGGTTACCTTCTCCAACCGGCTGGGCTTCCTGGACCGGGAGGCCGACATCCGCAACATCAACCGCGCGATCCAGGGGCGGCAAGTGTACAACAGCATCGTGGGCCAGACGCCGTACCTGCACAGGCTCCTCTTCGGGAACGCCGTGTTCAGCTGGGCTGCCACCTTCGTCCCGGGCCCCGCGGCGCTCAACTCCTCGAGCTACATCGTGGACTTTACGCGGCAGCAGCTGCAGCGGTACAAGGACAAGGAGTTCAACACGGCCGGGACGAAGGACCCTGCTGGCCCGGTTCAAGCGCTTCGAGGATGGCGAGCAGGTCATGGATGACTCGGAGTTGCTGATGCATGCTTCTGGCAGCGTGTACGTGACAGCCTCCCCCGCGTGGGGTTTTGATCTGGCTCGAGGCCTCTACTAAAACTGTACCTGTGCTGAGATATCTATTCCCACCCATAGCTTCGCTGGCAGCGACACAACGGCGATATCACTGCGAGCGATCTTTTACTACCTCTGCCGCGGCCCCGAGTGCAAACGAAGGCTCCTGGCGGAGATCGACGAGGCAGAGGCCGGGGGCCGGCTCTCGGACCCGGTCACGTTCGCGGAGGCGCTGGAGCTCGAGTACCTCCAGGCCGCCATCAAGGAAGCCCTACGTAAGCCCCCGATCCAGCCCTAGGTGTCGAGATGGATGACGCGGTTGGGGGGGGGGGGGAGCACGTGAAGCTGATATGTCCCTGCTCCCCAGGCATGCACCCGGCGGTCGGGCTCCTGCTCGAGCGGGTCGTCCCTCGAGGGGGGGCACAACTTGGCGATGTCTGGCTCGGGGAGGGCACTGTGGTTGGCGTCAACCCGTGGGTCGCTGCTGGAGCGAAGGACGTCTATGGTGATGATGCAGATGCGTTTCGGCCCGAGAGGTGGCTTGAGGCCGACGAGAAGGAGCTGAAGCTGATGGAACGGAACTTCCTGGCGGTATGACCCTACATTGTTTCACCTTCCCCCTGTCTTTCGATGCTATAACCTGATGCATTTCTCCCACCTCTGGTCTCCAGTGCTGATGATTGCTTGCTTGCGTCAGTTTGGCGGCGGGAGCAGGACCTGCCTGGGCAAGAACGTGTCCCTGCTGGAGATGTCCAAGCTGGTGCCGCAGCTGCTCCGAAGGTTCGACCTCGAGCTCTCGCATCCCGACAGGGAGTGGTCGCTGCGTGACTACTGGTTTGTCGCCCAAAGGGGACTTGTCTGCAGAGTGTCCCGGCGGAACCGGGGAAGGTCGGCACGATGACCGGTCACCCACGTAGTCTGAGGGGCTTCGTTGAGGCGGACCGACCACTGCGAATACCGTTGGAGATCTTTCTCCCTTTCGGGGTGCTTCGGTAGTGGGTGGCCAAAGCCAGGCACCGCATTTAAGAAGCAGCGGAAGAACGAGCATGCCCTCCAGGGCCAGTGAGGATCGGCATTAGCGAGGAGACCTTGGGGACGGATTTCTTAGTACTGGCCGGTGTGGGATGCTATAGTCTTTCGGAAACGTATCCAGAGACTCATCAAGCAGAACAAGACAACCGCAGGAACTGACGGAAGAGATCAGTCTGGGTGGAATTATGGGTTGCCTGATGAAGCAGGACTTGCTTTAGACAACAAGACGTGACATATCTTGATATCTAAATATGGTGATCAGCGAGGTTCGGGGGTCGCATGTGCAAAGGTTAAGCAGATCTTCGTTGAACTTAGTGATCTTGATGCCCGTGGAGCGTCGGACTTGATTGCGCTGTATAATACCTACTCATCAAAGTCAACGCTGCTGGCGGCAGCAGACAGCCCTTCGAGGCATCCCTTCAGCTCCCCAATCCTGGCCTCCAGCGCACCCAACGCCTCGGCCCCAAGCGGTAGTCTCAAGAAGTCCTTGGGCTTCCCCTCGAACACGCCGGTCCCATCGACGGCCGCCACGATGGTCGCCGCCGCCCTCTCCGGGTCGATCTTATAGTTACCGAGGTCCATGATGGCGCCCATCAGGGACTCGACCGCGGTGCCCCGGTACTCCTCCCGCAGCCTTGTCCTCTCCCCGTCCCGGGCCCGGCTGTTCTGGACGAAGGGGGGTCCGGATCCCCGCCGGGGTCACCAGCAGGACGCGGATGCCGAAGTGGGCGACCTCGCCGGCCAGCGCCGTCGTGAAGCCGTCGACCGCGGCCTTGGAGGCCGAGTACACCGACAGCAGCGGGAAGGGGAGCAGCGCGTTTGTGGAGGAGACGTTGACGATGGTGCTCCCGCCGCCGCCGCCGCCGCCGGCGTCCTGGGCCCGCATGACGGGCACGGCGATGCGCGAGAGGCGCATCAGCCCCCAGAAGTTCGTCTCGAAGACGGCCCTGGACCTCTCGAGGTCCAGGTCCTCCGCGACCGCGCCGTCCGCGATGCCGGCGTTGTTGATGAGGACGTCGACCCGGCCGCCCGGGAGGAGGGGGAGGATGGCGTCGCGGAAACGGGCCTCGAGGGTGGGGGAGGCGACGTCGAGGGCTGCCCACTGGCCGCCGAGCCTGGCGACCTCCTCGAGCCTCTCGGGCGTCCCTGCCGGGCTGCGGGAGGTGGCTATGACCCTGTGTCCCGCCCTGAGGGCGGCGGTGGCCAGGGCGTAGCCTAGGCCCGAGGAGCAGCCGGTGATGAGATAGACCCTGGGAGGGGCCATGTTGCAGGTACGATGAGGGGCTGATCTGGGCGCTGAGGCTCGGCGAGGTTTGGAGGTGATCGGCGAGCGATGGCCTCCCGACACAGATGTGTCCAAGAATTTGCAGGATGCTCAGATGTCCCGATAGTAAATGACCCCCTCGTATTCATCCTCCCTCTACCCGGTCTAGGGCAGACGTCCTGTTTATACTGTAGTTACACACCCGGAGAAGATGCCAGGCCGGTAGGCCATCACTCGCCCGCTCCCTCCTCTGGGCCGCGATGCGGATGTTGAGAGTGTGTTGACCGAGACGCGGCCTGATTTTTCCTCCGCGTCGGCGCTGCTGGCTCCGACCGATCCCGTGTCAGCCGTATGGGCCCGTGCCGGGCCGGGCTGTCCAGCCCCGTCTGACCTGACAGACAACCCGCCTCAGTCCCAACCACGGGCGTCGGAGATCGTGACACCGGGTGGCTGACAAGAGTCGTCGGGGGCCATACCGTCAGCCAGATCCTGCCTGCCCATCTCAGGGCGGATAACATCTCGTCCGGCGAGGATGACGACGGGTGCAGTGGTCCCCGCCCACCGCCCCCCCCCCCCCCCCCAAAGCTCATGTGGATGGCCTGGCCATCCGCGCACTGCACACACACATCGGGGAGTGTATCCTCCTCGCCCCGTAGCCCCTGCGCGGTCATCCCTGTGATGGCACGATACCGTCCGGCGCTCGTCCTCGGGCCTGCAAGTGACGTGCGTGCGAATACTGCAATATCAAGATCACATGTGAGAACTGAGATCACCACATGTTCTCCTCACTCCCTACCCTGCTTCTGCTTCTGCTTCTGCTTCTGCTTCTGCACTGGCTGGCTCGCTGACGAGTGCCCGAGTACCCTGATCCTCCTCCTCCTCACCGCATAATGACGAGATGGAAATGGTCGGACCACCCAGGGGCCCTCGCCGGCATTCTATCGCAGACAGACAGACAGACAGACAGACAGACAGACAGACCCCGTGAGATTGTGGGCCTGTGCAGTGTGACGTCCTCCGTGGGCACAGATTACCGAGATACGCGGGAGGTCGATGTGGCCTACCGTGCGTGGGTGTGCGTGTTTGTGTAGGGAAGCAAACAACAACATACGCGTGTGCGACATTTATCCCAGCTCACCCAGAAACCTGCATGCGGCGAGATCGAGTCGACGTTACCGTGGCACAATAATGCCAGACCGTGTCAGCCGCCGTTGGTGCTATTTGGATTTCCTCCTCCAAGCCCATCATCAGCCCAGGCCAGGCCAGGCCAGCCAGGCCACTGGCAGGCAGGGCAGGGCGGCAAGGCCAGCCATCGTCCCCAGCAACCCTTGTCAGCACTGCCTGGTCCCGCTCCTTTCATTTTGGCGCCTCCTTCCCAAAACGTCGTCTGATCTCCCGCCTGGCCAATCGTGGGGCGTACGTGCCTGTGCTTATGTGGGCCCCTGTATCAGGGCGGGGCTGTCCGAGACGGACAGGGTTCAACGCTGCCGGCTTGGCGTGCAGCATGCGTAATACTGAGTAGCGCACTGTAGCAGCGCCCTGCAGTACAACGGCAGAGAGGCCCTGGGGGGCAATCCCTAAACGCGCTGTAACTCGAAAAGAAAGAAGAACAAACCCCACACCCCAGGAGGGTTTTCTGGGAGGGCGGAGGGTTCATCAAAGATCTCATAGTGAAGACCCTGCTGCTCCTTAAACCTAAATTCTGCAGCACAGGGGGCTCATGCACTGCAGACCAAGACATACACACACACACACACACACACACACCCACCCACCCAACCCCCCAGCCCCTGGCTGTGGTTGGTGCGTTCACTGCCAGGTTGGCCCTGCATGACCGTCATTAACCTGTGCCCTGACGACATTCCTCCTCCTTGAGACCCAAAAACTCCTTGATTTTTCTGCCGGCCATCCCCGTCATCAGCCACAGTCAGACGTTGGCCTTTTTGCCTTTTTTCCTTCGCTCCATCGACAGACAGACAGTCAAATCAATCAGTCGGTGAGGCGTGTGGATTCGATCACGACGTTACTTCCCACCCACCCTGTTGATCCTGGAAGGGACCCCCCCCCTTTTTTTTTTTTTTTTTCTTCTTTCCCTTTCCCTTTCCCGCCTTGGCTCTTGGGCCTTTTCGTTGCGTTGCGTTGCGTTGCGTTGCGTTGCGTTGCGCTGCCGACCAGAAATCAGGGCCCTTTGACAGCTGCAGTGCTGCATCGATTGCATCATTGATACGATACGAGGCTCCATACCCAGTCCCCCATCTGACCCAGCCGTCCAAGCTTCCCTCCTCTCCCTCCACCACCCTCCACCGGATACCTTGGATGGCATTTGCATCGTGACACCACCTGCTTACGACAACGGTCTCCTCCTCGCCCTCACTCGCTCAGCCGCCGACCCTTTCTTCCCCGACAACACAATCGTTCTCCGAGCACCCGGTACGGTCAGCCGTGGGGGATCAGCGGACGATTGCAATACTGTCGAGGCAGACCTCGGGGGCCATCACCAGAGAGGGGCAGTGAAGAAGAAAGAGCAGGGCACCTACGGCCGACGACCTGAGCCGGCGCTCAATTGAACCCACACAGCGACATTGTGGCATCACCGGACGCACCCCGAAACTCGACCACGTCGGAACCACAAGAGTCGGGCAAAGACAGGGCCAGGCAAGATGGAGAGAACACACCCGCGAGAGGTGCGATCGGCAGCATTACGTGCGGCAGTCGAGAAGGCACGGGACGCCGCGGCCAGGGACATCACGGCGGCCCCCTCAGGCCCAGACTCCCTCCTGAGGCGGGGCGCGAGGATAGCCCGGTCCCTCCTCACCACCCGATGTGTCACCTCGCAGGACCTCGACACCTGCGAGAAGCCCGCCACGTCCTCAGGCACCGTCCTGGGAATAATTGTGGCAGCCGGGTATGTCTCTGCCTCGATACATCACTGCGCCTGAACCTCAGCATCAGGCTACCACCCCCACCACCAAGTCCCATCCCATCAAGCCCCCTAACCCCATCCCATGATAAGCCCCCCCCCCCCCCTTTGCGGCCAACTGAAGTCGGGAGACCCGGTCTGACCTTGTTTGCCTACAGAATCGTCGGCTTCTTCCTCGTGATGGGCATACTCTTCTGGCTCCACCGCCGTGTCAAGAGGCGCGACAAGAACGAGTTCGCCAACGACCCCCACGAGCTCTCCGACTACGGCCTCGACGAGGTCCCCGCCAATAAGAAGGGCGGCGGGAGAGGGGACTACCTGGGTGCACCAGACGTGCAGCAGCACCGCCTGTCGGCACAGCAGCTGATGGAGGCACAGAACCCCTTCGGCAACGGCGCGGAGCTGGCCGACTCGGACCGCATCTCGGGCAAGGAGGCCCCGCCGCGGTACCCTGGGGACGCCCATGTGAAATCCTAGGACGTGAGCAGGGTGCCTCGGGGGGCACGGGCTCGTGGCGGGGCTCTGTGGGGGTGTGAGAAGGGCCACGTGTGGGATCTGGGCACGGCAGCGCGGGGCGGACGACCGCGGACACTCGACATGGAGAGCCTCCCACCGCCTTACTACGATGGGGGGACGTTCACAGTCGTCGCCAGCTGCCCAGACTATGCCCGGAATCCAGCGAGGACGCCTACACCGCCCGTCTCGCGGGCGGTGCTACTGTGGAGGGGCTTCAGGTGGAGTATGGGTTCCGAAACACGAAGACATGAGACACTCGGGACGATACTCCTGGGCAGGGTCTACAGCAGCAGGCCGCGCCCACGCCCGTGGCCGCAGCTATCGAGGACAGCACAACAGAAACGCGTTCACCTTCCATGATGCATACGGGAGGGCATACGGGGGGGTTGGGGGACAGGCGTTAAATTCTCTCTTTTTTTTTTTCTTCTTTTTTTTCCCTGCCGCGTTAACAGACGCCATGGTTGGTCTGGCTGGTCACCACCTCCCACCGGTTTTTTTTTTCTTTTTCCCTTTTTCCTTTTTTTTTTTAATCATTCGGTCGCGCGCCGTTGACTGCTCCCCGCTGGAAAGGAGAAGAGGGGTGGATGGGGAGGATCGAATCAGGCAACGCGCATATTGATTGATTGATTGATTGGAACTGACAGTGAATTGGAGGGCGTTATTCCAAAATGATGGGTGTACGAGGTAACGATAGAAGCATCAATTTCAGCCTTCATACTTTCTCTTCTTCTTCTTCTTCTTCTTCCCTTCCTCCCCTCGTTCGCTGTCCCATGAGGGGGCGAGGGCGAGGCCGCGGCTCGACACTGCGGTTCAGTGTGTAGGCGGTCCCGCAGATCTACCATGCCCGTGAGGAAGCGGTTCGCAGGAACATGACCAGTCAGACCGTGTGGCGCCGCCGGAGGCTGTGGCTTCCCCGCGGTTTGCCGCACGCACCCATCGATTAGCTCTAGGTTGGGCTGTCGCCAGCCCTGATGATTGATTGATCAGGCGCTTTGAAAGTTAGGATTAATCAAAGGGGGCCGGGGGGCAGGGGGAGGAGGAGGAGGAGGAGGAGGAGGAGGAGGAGGAGGAGGATTCGCTGTTGGATAGCTCGGATAGTTATGTTTTTACAAAGCCCACCACCCCCCGGGGCTAGAGATGAGATGATGTATGTATGTGGGAGTCTGGTATACATATTGCCCTGTTCTTATATCCATACTATTCATCCATATATCCGTGGGCGACTTCAGGGAGGCCACCAATAACGGATCATGCCTCTGGGGCTCATTTTTGTTGATATCTTCTTGTCAGGCATGCATTGAAATCACTTCGTCCCCTCGTGTCTTCAAGGCAGGACGTTCAATTTTGGATCGGGCAATTAGCGTTCGACTTGTTCTCATGGGTAATTAGCTATCGCAAGAATGGTGGGGCCTCTCTGCATCTGATTTTGGGTGGACAGGTGTCTCCAGTGCTGAATATTTAATTACGTCCACGAGGAGGAGTTATGGCCCGGGGGGGGGGGGGTTCTTTTCCTTCTTTCCTTCCCCCCTTTCTTTTCCTTTCTCCTTTTCCTTTCTTCTTTATTTATTCTTCCTTTCGATCCCTCTTGCGCGGTTTTGTCTTAAACGCCCACGCTTTCTTGACCTCGCTAACCAGCGGCCGGACGGGGTGGAGGAGATGACCAGAATACCACCTGCCAGCGAGGCCTGGGAAGTACATAATTATTGTCTTCCATATGCGTGACCACTCGGACTCGGCTATTATTCCCGCAGCAATGCCTCCCAACCCCAGCCCCGGACGGCGCTCCGGATGGCGGGGACCAGGAAGGGGGGAGGGGAAGGGGCCGAGGGAATTTTAATATAATAAGTAGAGTAAGTCCTAGTGTGCCTGATACTTACAGACAAGTCCATGATACATACCATAACAGTAACAGGGAACCTTGCGAGCGGGAGTGCCAGCCCGAGGCTGAGGGTGTTGGGGGACCACATGGCAAAGCCCTACTCAAACTACAGGTGTAATAGTACTATACCTAGATCTATGTGCATGTCCCAAGACCAACTGCATACTATGTAGGTAATACCATAGTAACTAACGCCTTCGTGCACGGGGCATCAATCCACCGAATCCTGCGTGGCCCCTGGCCAGGATCTGAGGTTCTGACAAGCCTCCCCCGGATTTTCTCCGCAGCCAACCAGCATTTTGAGAGAATTCCCTGCGAGGCCCCCAGTCTCGGCTGGGAAAGGCCTCGTCTGTCGCTACCGCAGGCCCGCCCGGGCGGGTTTGGCAGGTTCACCGGCTCGGGAGTCGGGGGAGAGACGCACGACGGCCGAGGGGATCACCACCTTGGGAGACCCACCGACCTGGACATATACATATGTACAGTATAAGATGGGGGCCGTGCGTGTGGTGGGCGGACGGGAACCTGCGAGCCCTTCAAAGCCCCCCCCCGCCCCCCCTTCCCCTTCCCCCTCTCCCAACGCGCTTGGGACGAGGCAGTGCGGCACAGATCAGGATGCGTCTTCACCGGCCTGAGAGGGCCCTGGCCCTCCTGCCCATCCCAGCGGCCGTCCACGGCGCGCTCATCGCAAACCAGAGCGACACCTACCTCCTGATCGCCAACGACAGGCTGACGGCGGCGGTCAACAAGTCGTCCGGAGCCGTGTCGCTCCTCACCCTCGACGGCCAGGACCTGCTCGGGGCCGAAGCGACCAGCGTCGTGACGCCAGGCGGCGCGACGGGGGACGGGGTCAGCGGCGTCGGTCCCTACCTCGACTGCTACTGCACGCCGGAGGGCGCCTACACCCCGGGCGCCGACAATGCCACCTACACGCTGTACCAGGGCGTCGACTCCTCGAACGCCTCCTACGGCGGGATCTCCATGAGCCAGGTCTACGCGCCCACCGGCATCGTGCTCCAGCAGTACTGGTTCCTGCGCGACGGCGAGACGGGCCTGCACATGTTCAGCCGCCTCTGCTACCACAACGACACGGCCCCCTCCGCGGGCGTCTTCCAGGAGTTCCGGACCCTCTTCCGCCCGGACACGGACAGGTCCATCTGGACGCACCTCGTCACCGACGCGGACCTCTACGCCCCGCTCCCCGTGCCGGACCCGGCGGCGGGCGACCTCGCGGACGCCTACACCGTGCAGGACGCCACCTGGTACGTCGGCAACCGCACGTCCGACCCCTACGCCGAGTCCTTTTCGGACTACTTCACAAAGTACACCTTCTCCGCCGCCTACCGCGACCAGACGGCCCACGGCATGTACGCCGACGGCAGCCTGACCCCGGGCAACGCGACCTTCGGCGCCTGGCTGGTCATGAACACCAAGGACACGTACTTTGGCGGGCCCACGCGGTCGGACCTCGCCGTCGACGGGATCGTGTACAACTACATCGTCTCGAACCACCACGGGGGCCAGGCGCCGAACATGACGAGCGGGTTCGACCGGACGTTCGGCCCGTCCTACTACCACTTCGCCCGCGGGGACGGCGGGACGGGGTGGGCCGAGATGAGGCGGGAGGCGGAGGCGCTCGCGGACCCCGGCTGGGACGCCGCCTTCTACGACGACATCGCCCACCTGGTGCCGAACTACGTGCCCACGTCCGGGAGGGGGTCGTGGAGGGCGACGGTCGAGGTGCCGGAGGGAGGGGGGAGGCCGGTCGCGGTGCTGTCGGCCGGCGGGTACGGCTTCCAGGACAACAGCCAGGACGCGGGGGCGTACCAGTACTGGGCCGACATCGACGCCCGGACCGGCGAGGTGCGGATCGACCGGGTCAAGGCCGGCACCTACAGGCTGACCGTGTTCGCCGACGGCATCTTTGGTGACTACATCCAGGACGGGATCGTGGTCGGCGCGCGGGAGACGACGGACAGCGGCACGGTGACCTGGACCGCCGAGTCTGCCGGGACCGAGCTGTGGCGGGTGGGCACGCCGTGAGCAGCGCCCCCCCCCCCCCCTCCCCCCTTCTCTCGTGCCCCACAGACTCGCTGACATGCCCTTTTCTCTGGGAAACCCCCAAGGGACAAGTCCGGCGGTGAATGGCGCCACGGCGCCGAGCCCGACCCGGACCACCCCCTCCACCCGCCCCAGTACCGCATCTACTGGGCGGCCTACGACTACCTCGACGACTTCCCCGACGGCGTCAGCTTCCACGTCGGCACGTCGGACGCCGCCAGGGACTTCAACTACATCCACTGGTCCGTCTTCGGCGGGTACGCCAACGCCCTGCGGCCGGTGCAGGTCGAGGGCGACGGCAACATCAACAACTGGACGGTCACGTTCGACCTAGGCCCGGGGGACCTGGCGGGGGCGAGCGAGGCCACCTTCACCATCCAGCTGGCCGGGGCCAAGGCCGCGAGCGGGAACACGGACGTGTATAACGCCAGCCAGGCGTACAATGATATCCCGTATAACGTGGTCGTCAACGGGCGGGCGCTGGAGACCTGGGTGATCCCGTGAGTTCCCCCCCCCCTCCCCCCCGGCGCCCGGGGGGCTTCGCTTCTCCCTCTTACCCTCTTACCCTCTTATTACCCCTACCGTCTCTGTCCTGGATCTGGACACCTGTTGGACAAGGCTTAGTGACACGCCCCGCGGTGGAAACAGGTACTATCAGTCGTCATCCTGCGGCGTCCGGAGCGCGGTGGCGTGCTACCACCTGTCGAACAGGTGGACGTTCCCGGCGAGCTACCTCCGCGGCGGGGACAACGCCACGAACGAGATCATCCTGAGCCTGCCGTACAACGCGACGGACTACGAGAGCGCGGTGCTGCCGAGGAGCATATACGTGCAGTATGACGCGCTGAGGCTGGAGGTGAAGTAGTAGGGAGGGGGGCCAGCTGGCGAGGAGGCTTCGTAGTATCAGGCGAGAATGGAAAGAAAAGGCAGTTCTTTGTTACAGGCGAGTCTCGCTCAGATGGTTCTCATGATCCCGGGCCTGATAGCCTCGAGCTTGGCGCTCAGCTCCTCCCACGGCTTCCGGCCGACCTCCTCGCCCTCCTCGCTCGTAACCCAGGCGGGGTTTGAACACTCACCTCGCCACCTTGCACTCGTCCAGATACGCCCCGTGTGTCTCCGGGCCCCCCCCCCCATACGCCGCACTCACCAGCGTCCGCCCGCCCTGCTCGGCGGTCCGTGACACGCAGAGCCCCAGGACCTTCAGGTACAGCCTCAACCCCAGGCCGACCTCGCGCATGATGTCGGCCTTGACGGTGCCGGGGTTGAGGATGGACACGGTCACGCGGCCCGGCCTGGCCTCCTGGGAGGCGGTGACCCGCGCGGCGAGGCGGCGGACGAGGAGGAGCTCGATGAGCTTGGAGACTGTGTATCTGTGACGAGGCAGCGCCGTCACTAGCATCCTTGCGACTTGTGATGGGAGGTTGTCCATGATGTTCTTGTCTCCGTGTCATCCTTTCTTCCTTCTCTGTTGGGATAGGTTGGGTTCGTCGGGGGGGGGGGGTTAGGGGGGATGGATGGATGGATGGATGGGCAATGAGCGGGCTGGTCCTACCGATCCCCCATGTCCGCCCTCTCCTTCACCGACAGCTCCGCAAAGATGTCGTCCGCCTTGCGCCCGGGGAAGTCCGTCACCCAGTGGACGAAGCTCCCGACGAACGTGCAGACGCACCCCTTCCCGAACCTGACGCTCGCCGCGCGCAGCTTGGGCAGCAGCAGCACCGCCGGCAGCAGGGTCGAGACCACGTTCACGGTGATGGTCCTCTCGTCCCCCTCGGCCATCCGGAACCCGCTGCTGGCGGCGTACATGCCCGCGTTGCCCACCAGCACGCCCAGCCTGTCCAGCTCCTTGTCCGCCCTGTCCGCCCTGTCCGCGAACCGCGCCACGCTCCCGTAGCTGGCCAGGTCCAGCTCCCACACCTGGACCACCGCGCCGGCGCCGGCGCCAGGCGCGGACGACAGGATGGACTCCCTGGCCGCCCGGCCCCTCTCCGCGGAGCGCACGGCGAGTATCACGCGGCCGGCGCCGAGGCGGACGAAGTGGCGCGCGGCCTCGAGGCCCATGCCCGTTGTTGGAGCCCGTCACGATGACCGTCTGGCCCGTGAAGGGCTGCGTCGGGTAGGGGGGCGTGTAGAACAGGTGCGAGCGGAGCCAGCCGGCGAGCCGGGCGACGGAGGTCTCCTTGGGGCCCGGCGAGATGGCCATTCTTGTTGGTTCTCCCTTCAGGGTGTTTTGTCTTCTCTGGTCGTACTGGTATTACAGTATCGCGAGGGGCTGCACGGGGGGTGGGGGAAGGGGAGATGATGCTGAGCTGCCATCTCTGGGGGCTGGAGTCTAACGTAGATATATAAGTATCTACAGTCTCCTCGCCGTCGTCTCAAGGGCATGGGGTCGGGCACCGTCGCCATCGACGATGGAGGTCCCTGATCAAGTTTATTTGTCACCTGTGGACATACTGTCTATCCTACTTAACAATGCGTGCCCCTCGTCAGATGATAATCAACCAGAGACCCCTCGTGTAAGCCGCCGGCGTACGTGGGAGCTGACCAACCCCCCCCCCCCCCTTTCCCCATTTTCGGAACAGGAAGCGCCTCTCGCGATGATTGGTGAGAACATCATCCTCTCGAGACGGTGGGCCCCAGGCCAGTCTCAGCCTAGCGCTGTAAGCCGCCTGCAGATGCGGGACCCCCCCCCTCCCTTGACGCTGGGGAAAGGATTTAGGCGTGGCTTCTACTATATGTTTGCCTGCGAGGCGATCCGTCATGTTCGCAGGCAGGCCGGCAATCATAAAAGGAGTACCCACCACCGCCGTGTAAGCCGACTGCATATTGTATCACCTCCCGTCCTCCGTGGGCTCTCGCGAGGGCACGAGATCGGGGTTCGGAAAGGAAGAAAGAAAGAAGAGAAGAGCAGAGGGGAAAAAAAAAAAAAAAAAGGAGACAATGGGACACGCGGATCGGGGACGGGACGGGCCATCGTTGGCCCTGGCGCCGATGCAGTCGCTGCAGCACGCCAAGGGGCCCGGGGACGACTGGACGGGGCTGAGGGACAGGGCGGAGCGGAGGAAGAGGCAGACGCGGCTCAACGTGAGAGCTCACAGTATGTTACCGCCCCCTTCGTGAAGAACCCCCCCTCCCCGTCTGTTCTACGGCCTGCTTGGCCTGGGGTACAGGCACAGGCACAGGCACAGGCACAGGCAACACGCAGAAGAAGAGACCGAGATGCTGACCTCGTTCAACCCCCCCCCTCCCTGCAGGGCGACGTAAGGCCGCCGGGCACCGGCAGGACGATGGCGCACATCCGGGTTCCGACCTGGTGGTGGTGCAGCACGACATATCCCGCCCCGGCGCCGCCGTCCATGTCGCGACGCCACCAGCACTGGGCCCTCACCGCCGCCCTGAGCACCCCATCTTCGCAACCCACCCCGTCCCCCTCCCCCTCCCCCTCCCCTTCCCCCCGGACCCGGCCTTCCAGGACCTCGCGCGCCCCAGGCCGCTCTTCCCGCTGTCGGCGGACCACCTCATCCCGCTGATCGAGTACAACGTCTACCGGGCCAGCCTGACCAACATCTACATCCTCTCCCTGTACAGCCTCCTGCGCAACCCGGCCTGCGCGTACATCCTCAACCCGGAGCCCCCGCTGTTCCCGGGCCACCACGCCCACCACAGCGGGAGCATCCCGGACTCCCTCAGGCCGACGGAGCTGCAGAGGACCACCCCGCACGAGCTCTGGATCGACATCCTCCCGTCGCCCCGGATGCGCGACAACGCCATCGCCGCCGTGAGGGAGGGCAGGCTCGTGGAGGAGCAGATGTGCGCGGACGTGCTGAAGGGCCTGTGCGGCGGTACCAAGGCGCCGGCGGCGCCGGCGGCGGAGGGGAGGAGGGGGCCGCAGCAGCAGCAGCAGCAGCAGCAGCACGTCGGGCCACAGGAGGACGAGGCGGTGGAGGAGGATGCTTGCCTGGACGCGAGGTTGATCGTGTGGACGAACCCGTGGGAGGCCGCGGGGTGGGAGGTCACGGAGGGGTTCCTGCGGAAGTACGGGTATCTGCTCAAGGGGTGTGAGGACTTCCTGGGGGCGACGAACCGGTACAGGAGGGGAGAGGGGGGACGATCCCCTCGTCTGGGAGATCGACTGATGAAGGACCCGGGGGGACGTGCTCGCCCTGGGTTTGAGCTGGGGAGATGGTTGGTTAGAAGGGAGGGCCTTGAGGGGACCGACTCTGGTAGATGTTACACAACATGTGTCTTCTCGTCGTCCAGCCGCCAGAGGCGTGTCAACTGCGCACATCCCCATGGATGGGGTATATCATCTTGACCCGCCCAGCAGAGGTCTAGAGTATGCTGTTACCCGAGGTCAACGGTGGGCTCGGGACCGCGAAGGCCCCAGGCGCGGGACGAGGCGGCAAGGGACGTTCGGGAGATCTGTGCCTGTGAGCCTGCTGGCCATCAGGCCACCCTGGACGGGGGTCTGGAGGGTCTAGCCCTCGATATGAACATTTGCTTTCTTTTTCCTCGTATCAAATAGTTCGGGCATGACGTGCCGAAGCTTAGCTCGGCGGCTTCGCGTGCGGAGGGCTGTGTGTCTATCTGCCCCCAGTCCTTGGCACGGCGCGGTGAAGGCCATCGCGGTCGTCGTCCAGCAGCAGACTCGTGGGGCCTTCCCGCCTCACGCCGAGAGCACTGGTGGTGATGAGGCCACAGGCGCATTCTCAATCCAGCCCAGTCTTTCTCCCCTCCCCCCCCCCCCCAAGGCCTCTGGGCTCGGTAGTTCTAGGGGCGCCGCGGCAAGGAAATAGCCCTGGACCCTCTGCGGCGGCGGGTGTTGTAGACGGGCACTCGGGCCATGTCTGCCACAGCGAGGATTGCTCCGAAACAACCACTGACGAGGGCGCGAAGAAAAACAGCCAGCCACCAGCACTATGGTACCATCATGCGTGCGTGCGTGCGTGGTGTGGTATGACGTCTCCCCAGGGTGTAAGTGTCTCCGGGCCGTTGCGTGTTCCTCTCGAGGTGGCCGTCCCCCCCCCCCCCCCCCACCCACGGCCGACCAATGCTTCCGCCGAGGCTCATCCCCGAGGGCAACCTACCTCATCGTGACTTCACCAAGGTGGGCTACCATGACCAACAATGACGGTCCTCGGGAATGCTCGAGAGCGGAACCGTTGGGTCGTGCCCCCCCCCCCCTCCCCGGCGAACCACAGGGGGGGGGAATGTTTCAGGATCTGAGATCGCACGTTCGTGGCCGCGAGCGAGGAATGGAGGAAACTCTGGCAGATGAGGCGGGTGGGGGTCCCACAAGGGGGCCCTCCTCAGTCGTCCCATCCCGTCCCAGGTTGGGAACCGTAGGGTCCCAGCAATTCCCGGAGGAGAAACATGCACCGCTGCTGCAGCGATAACAACGTGGGAGCCACGTCTGCGGTATCTGCTCCGTGGAAATACCACCGTAGCTTTCGTTCGTATGCAGCCGGCCCTGAAACAGTCAAGAACACGAAACCCATTAGAAAACATCCATCGCGGGTATTGGGGCGCCCATCTTGTCTCCTTGGGTGCTCCTCAGGCAGAGAGAGGCCTCTTCCTTGGGCTGCCCTGGCTCGCAACGTCCACCATGTGTCACCATGCAGAACCGGACCACCCACCCACCCACCCACCATCTCCAGCGGACTGGACGGGGGCTTGCGTATGCAGACCTCGAAGGGAACAACCCTGACAGATACCGTGATACGGTGGGCGGGAAGCGCAATCTCCACGATAGCGCCGAGGTAACGCTCTGGCGTTGGGGTCTAGGCCGCCTCGGGCGAAGAACAACTGAGCTGGCAGAGCCAAATTCTTACGTGCATGCCTAGGTCCTCACAACCCCCCGAGCGGAGGGCGTGCGTGGACATAGTACATCATAGCGGCCTTGGTACTATGCAATAGTGGTGCCAAGTAGTAGTGGCTTTTCAGAGATTTTTGAAGCCCATTACCAAGTTTAGGTCGTGTCCCTGTGAAGGGTTAGGGTCCAGGATTGGCCCCCCCCTTACGCCACGCATACCTGCAGAACTACATAGTACATAGTACATACTGCATACTACTACCGTAAGCCCCGATGCTACGTTGTACTATCTCAGTACCGCAGTACTATGTACTATACCGTACTACTTACTACTTACTTACTATACTCTCGTGTGTGCTCGACGTCTCTCCCCTGCTCAGGTCTTTGCGCATCATCAGACAACGATGATCCTCCCACATCTCAGTTCCCCCCCTCCCCCCCCATCGCCACCTCGCCCTCACTACCATGGCCGCTAGATCAGCCCAGTCGTGGTCTTCCCGCCGACTGTCTTTGTACGGTCCGCACCATGGCATACCCGTTCCATTGTTCCCTCGAGGTTCCCGCGGGCGCAGCCGAGACATCTTAGCAGAGCCCCATCCGTGTGCCATTAAATCGTGTGCCATAAGTACTGTAGTAGTAGTAGTAGTAGTGGTGGTGGTGGTGGTGGTGGTAGTAGTAGTAGCTCCGGAAGGCTGGCTGCCCTCCCTGGCACGCTACGTAGCTGGACTCAGGAGCCCGGTCTCGACCACGGCGGCGGTGAGATCGACAACATACTTTGGGCCATGACTGATTCGAATTGCTTCTTTGGGCCCACAGCCGGTATGGCCGCCACACCCCCTCTGAGCTTAAAATACCAACAGCCCTGGACCCCCAAAAAAGCAATTACACATGTAACCAGCCACCCAGGCCCGGCTGATAATACCGGGTCTGAGAGATGTCGTATTCCAACCGACGGGCCCGACAAAAAGAAGCTTGGCTTGCTTCAGCATCCCGGCCAGCGATCCCGAGCCTTGATTCTGTGGATACCGCGCGTCGGGAGGGGCCCACAGCACCTGGGCCTGCCAGCTGCTCGCCGTGACGGGGTCTCGCGCCATACCGCGTTGTCGTCGTTGTAGCTCCCACACAGTATCTGCGGCCCCCATCATGCTCGGTAGGGCGGCGGTCCCCTCCCACGCGCCCAGGAGCTGTCCACAGAGTAACGCCGTACCTCCGGGTCACGCTGCTGGCCGCCTGTTCATCGGAGACGGCTGACGACGACGGCCACGACGGCTGCTGTCCTATCGCGGCACAGATATTCCGCTCTCACGCCCAGCCTTCGTCGCGCTAGGACCACAGAGGATCATCCAGGTCCTGCAGCCACCTCATCTACTGATACGTGCGGACCGTTCGTGATTCCTCACGCCCTCCCACTCGGGTTGGAACATATACCGCGAGATGACCAGCGGGGGCGTCGGCCCCCCCCTGCTTATCAAGATTTGGACCGAGCTGCAGGGTTACAGTACTTACTTACTATGTACCGCCGCAGCGGTAGTCAACCTAGCACGCCCGCCGATACGACCTCCTGAATAAGGTTGAGGCTCTTGGCCCTTGGCACCCACCCTCACGCCAGGGCCATCCCAGACAGGTTTCCCGAGGCGTTCCTGACCTCGCAATGCGCTCGGTTCCTCCAATACGATGGGCCCAGCAGGGTATCTTGGTTGTTGTTGTTGTTTTTTTTTTGGGGGGGGGGGGGGTTTTTCCACCTCTCGAAGGTGGGCTTATACCACAAGGTAGAGACGGTATATGGTAACCTGCTCGATAGCCGATACCGATCGTGCCAGGAAAACAGTAGTGCAACGCCCAGGGCGGCCGGGGCCCGTTCCCTACGACCATCTCGTCTGGCGGGAATATCCCCCATCGCCACACGGGCCGCCATCGACGACTGGCGAAGCTTCACTTGTCCTCGGCACCCAGAACAACCTCAGGGCTCCCTCATCAACACGATCACGAGACGAGCCAGAGATAGCGGGCGTCACATCGTCAACATCGTTCAGGCTAGCACTCAAAACCTGTCCTCCCCGGCTGCGTCTCTAGCCTCGCGGCGGGCGGTGCGCGGTGGGAGGTTCTCCCCCTCCCCCCCCCCCCGAAGAGGTACCTGGAGGTGCGAGACTGGCCAATGTGGTACTATTCGGCAGGAATGTCGACAGTGACATCAGAACACGGGCGCGAGGCTCACAGCCTCTCTCCCCCTTCTTTGCCTGAGCCGCTTCGCCCCGGTGGGCCCACAGCGATGGTCCCACAGCATGGGAGACCCACGCTGTCGGGGCGCCTGGGTCACCTCCTTCTCATTCGCTGCTGTAAGCAGTCTCACGTCGAGAGTTCTGGATTGAGGTGCTATAGGTCAGCACGGCGGGCTGGCTGGCGAGCCCGCCCGCTGCCCGCCTATTCATGCAGCGACGGCGACCTCGTATCCCCCTCCAGGGGTGGGTCGACGGCCTCGAGGTGCATCCGTCTTGATCCATGCAAGCTTCGAGTTTAGATGTCTGCCCTCGGGGCGATGGGCTGACAACAAAACTCGATTGTCTGCTCGCTCCGACCTTCTGCTCATGACCTCTCCCCGTTTGGTAAGGGCTGAGGTTCTATCTGTCGCTCACGGTTGCCACTCACTCGTTCGTGTCTTCCATCGCTCGCTCCATCTCCTCCTCCCCAGAATCTCTCCTTACTCAGGATTCTGAATCCCGTCCTCCTCTTCCTGTTCCTTACATCCCCCCCTCTCTCTCCCTCCCTCTCCCTCCCTCTCCCTCTATCTCCTTTTTTTTTCCTTTCCTTTTTTCCCTTCCCCCTCCAGAGGGGTACGCGTAACTAGCCAATATCTGATGAGGTAATCGAGGAGCGTCGGGGACCAGCAGAATGTTCGTCCCACAGAGGTTCGCCCTCCTCCTGAGCTGCCTGGCTGTCCCGTGCTGGGCCCTCAGGTACTATCCGGAGTTCGTCGACTACAACCTGAACCAGAATGAAAACACCACAGACCCACTGGAGTACTCCGGGAGGTGGGAAGACCACACGTTCCACCCCTCGCCCGACAACTGGAGGTTCCCGTTCTACACCCTCTTCCTGGACCGGTTCGTCAACGGCGACCCGACGAACGACAATGCCAACGACACGGTCTTCGAGCAGGAGGTGATGGGCACGCAGCTGAGGTTCGGCGGCGACATCCAGGGCCTGGCCGACAGCCTGGACTACATACAGGGCTTCGGCATCAAGGCTCTGTACGTAGCCGGCTCGCCGTTCATCAACCAGCCCTGGGGTTCTGATGCCTACTCACCACTGGACCACACGCTTCTCGACCTTCACCTTGGCAATATCTCGGCCTGGAGAGCCGCCATCGACGAGGTCCACAGGCGTGGCATGTGAGTGCCCTCCTCCTCTCAGCTTATCGTCGGCAGCCTCCGTTGTACCCCTCGGGCAGATAGGTGGTGGCCGTCCGGCCTGGGAAGGCATCCCGCGATGCTGACCGCTGTTTACAGGTACATCATCCTCGACAATACCGTGGCCACCATGGGTGACCTTGTTGGCTTCAAGGGTTACCTGAACGAGTCCGCGCCGTACGTCCCTGAGCACGAGCACGAAGCACTGTGGAAGGCCTCCAACGGGAGACGCTACCATGACTTCGACTTTGGCACCACGTTCAACTCGACGTGTGAAAACTTCCCGCGCCTGTTCTGGGACAACGGCTCTGACGTTCAGCAATCCGTGTACGATACCTTCGGAGGCTGCTACGATGGCGACTTTGACCAGGTGGGTTCAACCCCCCCCTCCCCCCCCACCACGGTGTCCCATCCCCCAGGACAACAAACAGCTGACCATGATCTTATCTTCTAAAACAGTTTGGTGACACCGAGGCCTTCGGGGTCTACGCCGACTACAGGCGACAGCTGACCAAGTTCGCGTCCGTGCAGGACCGGCTGCGCGAGTGGGTCCCCGACGTGAGGGAGAGGCTCGAGCGCTTCTCCTGCCTCACCATCCAGATGTTGGACATCGACGGGTTCCGCTACGACAAGGCGACGCAGGTCACGGTGGACGCCGAGGGCGAGTTCTCGTCCAAGATGCGCGACTGTGCTCGGGAGGTGAACAAGACCAACTTCTTCATCCCCGGCGAGATCACCGGAGGCAACACCTTTGGCGCCATCTATGTTGGTATGTCTGCGTAGACCCAGCTCGGCGTCTAGTGTGTGTGTGTGTGTGTGTGTGTGTGTGTGTGTGTGTGTGTGCGCGTGCGTGTGTGTATATGATAACTGATTCTCTCTGGTAGGCCGTGGCCGTCAGCCGGAGCAGTACCTCGACAGTATCGAAACGGCCGCCAACATGACGAACGGCACTGCTTCGGGCAGGGACATCTTCATCCGGGACGAGGGACAGAACGCCCTGGACGGCGCTGCTTTCCACTACTCCATCTACCGTAACCTCCTTCGCTTCCTTGGCATGGATGGTGACATGACGGCCGCCTACGACCTGGACATCGACTTTGTGGAGGCCTGGAACACCATCATGCTGACCAACGACATGCTGAACGCCGAGACGGGCGACTTTGACCCCCGACACATGTACGGCGCGTCGAATCAGGATGTGTTCCGGTGGCCTGCCATAACGTACGGTATAGAACGGAACCTCCTGGCCTTGGTGAGAACAAGCCCCTCCGCTATAACGAGGCGCGCGACCCTGCTGACCCCCCAGGACAGTTCATCACCACCCTGCACATGCCAGGAATCCCCCTCCTCCTGTGGGGAGAGGAGCAGGCCTACTACGTCCTGGACAACACGGCGTCGAATTACATGTTCGGCCGGCAGCCTATTGCCTCGGGCCCCGCCTGGCAGGCTCATGGGTGCTACTCCCTCCTGCCCGCGACCCTGTACTTCGACATGCCCCTGAACGCCTCTCTCTACGGCTGCGACGATGACACCGTGTCTTATGACCACCGCGACCCCAGCCACCCGATCCGCAACGTCATCAAGCACATGTACCACCTCCGCGAGGCCTACCCCGTCCTCAACGACGGCTTCTACCTGCGGGAGCTGTCCAAGTCCACCGAGGAGATCTACCTCCCCGGCTCCTCCGGCGTGGGCACGGAGACCGGCCTCTGGTCGACCATGCGCAACCAGTTCCTCGGGATCCAGGACCTCGGGGACGACGCGACGCCGATCTGGCTGCTGTACCACAACCGCAACGAGTCGCACACGTACACCTTCGACTGCAGCAACAACGGCTCGGCCCTCATCTCCCCGTTCGACGCCGGCACCACGGTCAGGAACCTGTTCTTTCCCCACGACGAGCTGGACCTGACGGCGTCGAGCGAGAAGCTCGGCATCAACGGCTCAGCCGAGTACAACGGCTGCTACGACAGCATCAGCCTGGACCGGTTCGAGTTCCGCGCGTACGTCCCGGTCGGCGACTGGGTGCCGCCGCCGCCCATGATCACCAGGTTCGAGCCCGGCCACGACACGCGCATCCTGTCCACGGAGGCGAGCACCACCGTGGCGGTCGAGCTCCACTTCAACACGGACATGGAGTGCGACGCCCTGACGCGGGCCATCAGCTTCACCTCCACCACCCAGTCGGGCCTCACGCCCAGCATCGACAACGCCACCGTGGCGTGCGGGGCCGCGACGGACACGCAGCCCGGCTACCCGGGCGTCATCGCCTCGGCCTGGGGCTGGTCCGCCAACGTCACCGGCCTCGCCCCCGGCATCCACCAGCTGGCCGTCAACAACGCGACCACCGCGGACGGCGGCTCATTCACCAACGCGGTGGACCGCTTCCTGCTGCGGGTCGGGGGCCTGGACAACCCCGTCGTCTTCGCCACGACCGCCAACTACTCCAGCACGCTCCTCAACCGGACCGCGGGCGGCAACCTCACCCTCACCCACAGCGCGCCGGGCGCCAGCTGGTTCCGGTACACGACCAGCTGGGGCTCCACGTACAGCGGGTGGAAGCGGTACGAGCCCGAGACGACCATCTCCGAGCTGGCGTGGAGCGGCACCGCGGACCAGGCGTGGGAGGGCACGCACGTCACCGTGCAGTACTGGAGCCAGCTCCTGGGCAGCAGCAGCTACGTGGTGCACGCGGACCTGGACTACGACGGCCCGCAGAGGCGCTTCCCGCACCTGTGGGCGTCGGGGCCCTTCAACCAGTACGGGTACGACGCCGGCCTCGACAGCGAGATCAGGCACACCGAGGAGTCCCTGTGGGAGTGGCACTACATGGACGAGTGGCCCGCGTACTTCCAGGTGAGCGTGTGGGGCATGAACCCGGACGAGCAGCCCGACCAGAGCTTCATCCTCGGCGACGTCGACTACGACGGCGTGCTCGACCGGATGCCCCCCTCCTCCCTGACCGAGACCGACATCAACATCACCTCGCACCCGCCGCGGCCCCACCTGGCCTACCGGCTCGTCATCCAGGACTCGACCCTCAAGTACGGCATCGTCCCCGTGGGCAACATGTGGCTCCAGCTGGTCCTGTACGTCCTCCTGTGGATCGTCCCCGTCATATCCGCCCTTGCCGTCGTGCAGGCCTTCAAGCGCTCCTTCTACAAGATCAAGTTCAACGAGGTCGGCGTGGCCCAGGGCTCCACCGTGGCCCTGCTCGCGCGCAGGGTGAAGCGGTCGCTCCTCAGCGAGAAGCACGCCGACCCCTCGTCGAGGGTGCTCGTCGTCCCCGGCGCGGAGGGTGGGGGCAACAGGCGCCGGAGGGTGCTCATCGCGACTATGGAGTACAACATCGACGACTGGAACATCAAGATCAAGATCGGCGGGCTGGGCGTCATGGCGCAGCTGATGGGCACGGCGCTCAAGCACCAGGACCTCGTCTGGGTCGTCCCCTGCGTCGGCGGCATCGAGTACCCCGTCGACAGCCCCGCGGAGCCCATGTTCGTCCGGATCATGGGCCAGCTCTACGAGGTCCAGGTCCAGTACCACAGGCTGGAGAACATCACGTTCGTACTGCTCGACGCGCCCGTGTTCAGGAAGCAGACCAAGGCGGAGCCGTACCCGCCCAGGATGGACGACTTGGAGAGCGCGGTCTACTACTCGGCCTGGTGAGTACTCCGGCACCCGCCTCCGCCCCCCCCCCCCCCCTAATCCCACCCGGGGCCCCTCGGCACATATGCGACGCGTTCGAGTTTGAGGTAAGTAGGACGCTGACAGCCCGGGCAGGAATCAATGCATTGCGGAAACGATCAACCGGTTCCCCGTCGACCTGTACCACATTAATGACTACCACGGTGCCTGCGCCCCGCTGTACCTCCTCCCCAGGACCATCCCCGTGGCCCTATCGCTTCACAACGCCGAGTTCCAGGGCATGTGGCCCATGAGGACGCCTGAGGAGTGCAAGGAGGTGTGTGAGGTGTTCAACCTGCCGGAGCAGGTCGTCAAGGACTATATCCAGTTCGGATCAGGTGAGAGCAGAACCACTCTCTCCACCCTCTTCCCTTTCTTCCCAGTCCCCGGGTACAATTCTGCGTGATTCTGACTGTGATCTAGTCTTCAACCTTCTCCACGCCGGCGCCAGCTATCTGCGCATTCACCAGCAGGGCTTCGGAGCAGTCGGTGTCTCGAAGAAGTACGGCGACCGGTCCTTTGCGCGGTATCCCATCTTCTGGGGACTGTCCAAGGTCGGACAGCTGCCCAACCCCGATCCGACGGTGAGCCTGCGCGACGTGTCCCCCAGACTCTTAAACGCACGGCACAGAGCTAACTCGGACGATTCTAGGACACCGGCGAATGGAGTGCGGACGCGTTGGCCAGCGAGAAGCCCACCATCGACCAGGAGTTCGAGGCACACAGGGTCGAGCTCAAGCGCCAGGCCCAGGAGTGGGCTGGCCTCGAGCAGAACCCCAAGGCCGAGCTGTTCGTGTTCGTCGGCCGGTGGAGCCTGCAGAAGGGTGTAGGTGAAAAATCCGCTGATGGAGGGGAGGGCATTGTGCATTGTCAGAGCTGACACAAAGCGCAGGTCGACCTGATCGCGGACATCTTCCCATGGGTTCTGGAGCAATACCCCCAGACCCAGGTCATCGTGAGTAATCACCCATCTGGACAAGGCCAGGCAATACAGCGCAAGAGACTGACCAGGCCACCAGTGTATCGGGCCCGTCATCGATCTCTACGGCCGGTTTGCCGCCCTGAAGCTGTCGAAGCTGATGGAGAAACACCCCGGGCGTGTCTTCAGCAAGCCCGAGTTCACCGCGCTCCCGCCTTACATATTCAGTGGTGCGGAGTTCGCCCTGATCCCGTCTCGAGATGAGCCCTTTGGCCTGGTGGCGGTCGAGTTCGGCCGCAAGGGCGCCCTGGGCGTCGGCGCGCGCGTGGGAGGTCTCGGCCAGATGCCTGGCTGGTGGTTCACCGTGGAGAGCACCAAGGTGACGTCGACCCATTACGCCCTCGAGGAACGTGATATGAACAAATGCTGACGACAATCCCAGGCATCCCATCTCCTGCAGCAGTTCAGGAACGCTATCGTGGCAGCCCTCAAGACCGACACAGAGACGCGGGCCCAGATGCGAGCATACTCGGCAAAGCAGCGGTTCCCCGTGGCCCAGTGGCTCGACAAGCTCGAGACGCTCCAGAACGCGGTGATCAAGATCCACAACAAGAACGCCAACAAGGCCAGGAAGGGTTTCATGTCCAGCACCAAGAACCTGCTGAGCCCGAGCAGGGAGAACCTGGGCGCCGACATCCAGCTGCGGGACCAGCGGCCCGCGTGGATGCTCTCGGTGACGGACCTGGGCGACTCGTCCACGCTGCGTGACCCCTCCCGCATGAGCTCTGCCATCAACTCGCCCGCGCCCTCACGGCCCGGCTCGCCGGCTTACGAGGTGCTATCCCCCGGGTCCTCCACGCCGTCGTCGCCCCGCATGCCGGGTAATGAGTGGAGGCTCTCGGACTCGCACTCCCTGCAGTCGTTCTCCCGCCCCTTTGGACACCAGAGGGTGGAGTCCTACCAGAGCATGGCGACCATGGCGACCCTCCCCATACCTGCGCCCTTTGCCATGCAGAACAATGCCGCCCGGGCGTCCGTGCTCAGCCTGGAGGAGGTCGTGGGCGAGCGCCACGACTACAAGCTCCAGCAGGTCGACCCTTTCTTCACGGACAAGGACGGCGGCTTCTACTCCGCCTTTGAGCGGAAGCTGGGCGCCCTCGACGCCCAAAACTCGATATCCGAGCTGTGCATCGAGGACTACCTGATCCAGTCGGAGAGGGAGTGGTTCAACGAGTACCGCGACGTCAGGCTCGGCCGCGGCCGCGGCCGCTCCTCGTCCCCAGCTGCCAGGGACCGCTCGAGGGCACGATCCGCAGGCCGGTATGACAGGTCCCGGTCCCCGCCGAGGTCCACGCTGGGGCTGTCCCTCGGCAAGGGGGACCGCACGTCGCAGCTGCGCCATGCCTCGTCGCCGTCGCAGCTGTCGCTCGAGGTGCCGTCCCCGGACAACTCGCCCAGGGACAGCGCCATCACCGGCGGCGGCGGCGGCGGCGGCGGCGGCGGCTACGAGGCCTTCGAGATCCCCGAGGACTACGTCCCGCCCACGGGCCTCAAGAAGTACCTACAGTACCAGCTCGGCGAGTGGCCCATCTACGCCATCCTCCTCGCCACCTCCCAGGTCATCGCCTCCAACTCCTACCAGATCACCCTCCTCACCGGGTCCGTCGGCGAGCCCGCCTCGAAGCTCTACGCCGTCGCCAGCATCTACCTCTTCTCCACCATCCTGTGGTACGTCCTCTCCCGCACCGTCCCCCTGGTGTACCCGCTCTCGATCCCCTTCGTATTCTACGGCGCGGCATTCGTCATCCTCGGCTTCTCGCCGCTGGCCAGCGACGGCACGGTGCAGGGGTGGGTGCAGAATGTCGCCACGGGCTTCTACGCCTTCGCCTCGTCGTCCGGCGGCATCACCTTCGCCTTCAACTTCGGCACCGACGGCGGGTCGACCATCTCGTCCTGGATCATGCGCCTGGCCATCATCCAGGGCGCCAGCCAGGCCTACACCCTCGGGCTCTGGGCCTGGGGCGCCACCGTGTCCGAGGCGGCGGCCAACGGCGGGTCCCAGTTCATCGCCAACAGCCCCCTGCTCCTCACCGTCTGCCTCCCCATCGCCGCCCTCCTCTGGGCTGTCGGGGCGGTCCTCTACCTCGGCCTCCCGGACTTCTACCGCGAGACCCCGGGCCCCGTCCCGCAGCTGTGGAAGACCCTCCTCAAGCGCAAGACCATCGCCTGGTACCTCCTGGCGGTGGTCATCCAGAACTACTTCCTCAGCTCCGTCTACGGCCGCAACTGGTTCTTCCTCTTCTACTCGTCCGCCCTGCCCACCTGGGCTGTCGTCCTGCTCGCCCTGGGCTTCTTCGTGGTCATGTGGTGCGCCACCCTCCTCGTCCTGGCGCGCTACAGCCGGTCCCACCCCTGGCTCTTCCCCATGTTCTCCGTCGGGCTGGGCGCCCCGCGCTGGGCCCAGATGTTCTGGGGCATCTCCCGCATCGGCCTGTGGCTCCCCTGGGCGGGCGGCGCCGTCGCCTCCGCCGTCCTGTCCCGCCTGCTCTGGCTCTGGCTCGGCCTGCTCGACGGCATCCAGGGCGCCGGCATCGGCATGATCCTCATGCTGACGCTGACGCGCGTGCACGTCGCCGCGGCCATCATCGGGGCGCAGGTGCTGGGCTCGATCGCCACCATCGCGGCCCGCGCGAGCGCCCCCGACAAGCTCGGGGCGGGCCCCGTGTTCCCGGACCTGTCCAGGGGCGTCGGGGCGGTCGTGGGCAGCGCGTGGTTCTGGGTGGTGCTGGGGCTGAACCTGGGCATCTGCGGGGGCTACTTCAAGTTCTTCCGCAAGGAGCAGGTCAGCAAGCCCTGATCGCGGCTGGGCATTAATGTTTAGTTTCTAGATGTATACACACAGAGCTTCAGAGCACTACCTGTAATTGGGTTATAGATTTTTACATAGAGAGCAATCTTCACCGTGTGTTAATGTTACGAGAGATCAAAGGCAAACCAGTCCGCTCGATATACCTGCATATGACAATATCGAAGAATGAAGATGTGATCTGATGATTTGGGAAAGGTTATTGGCACCCGTGGCCCGAGTTCAGTAATTATTACCACCAGCTGAGGGAGCCTCGCACCCAGAGGAGGCCCGGCCACCTTTCGAAGATGACCCTTCCTTATCATTATCATTAATCATTACCGGACCCTGGGCTTCTGCCACTCCGTGTCTTGACAGCACAGACAGGTATGTATGTAGAGCATTCGGACAGCGCGTGCCGCACCGATGCCTGCCACTTGAGCAGTGTCTGAAGAAACCGCAGATGTGGGTGAGGTTGAGTTGGTGGACAGCACCACCGGGCACAAAAAGGTATTAGGTCTACATGCTACGCCTCGCTCGCCTGGGGGTCCAGCGCGCACGAATGCTTAAGCACGACGCTGGCTACGACGGTATGGAAAGATATCTGTGGCCGCTGCCAGGAGGAGGAGGGGTGACAATGTGGCGAACGGCAGATGGTTCACCTCACTCGTGGCACATATGCGGGGAGGTCTACTAAGCTGCAGCAGATGTGGTCATGAATCTGACCACCGGAGGGATCCAGATGCGGTGGGGGTTTTATTTTTCACATCGTGTTTGCCCAAAACTAACTCCCGAAATGTACCCAAGTGAAGTCCGGCCACGAGATACACCTGCTGCGTAATCACCTGTACCACTAGGATTGTCTCGGAAACGAGGCGAAACACGTGCGCATCTCTGTCCTTTGATCAGTTACGAAGCAGTGCAACCTGAAGCCATCGTTCTGCATCCGGCGCCGTCCTCAGGGAGACGCGAACCAATCTGTTGTGTATCCCAAGTCCTACTCTGGCCGCGACATCGCCTGTTCGACGCCGCTTGCTGGGCTATTCTGCGTGGCCTGTGTGTACGTGTGTGAGGGAGAGAGAAAGAGAGAGAGGGAGAGGGAGAGGGAGAGGAAGAGAGAGAGGGAGAGAGGGAGGGAGGGAGAGAAGCCTCCGGCAGCTGAACAAGAACCTTTCTCCCGGCTTCGGTATCGTTGTCTACCCTATACTGATCTCCCAGGTGCGTCCCTCATTCCTACGTAGCGTACCACCTGGTCACGACAGCATCTCGTTCGCGTCGTGAGGTCAGCCACCGAGCACCAGGAGGAAAAGTGTTGGTCTGCTGATTCCCAATGCCGAAGATCCCAGGTTGGTGGTGTACGCAGGTCAAAAGAGGCCAATGCAGTCTACCGGCGCCCGGGCTGTAATTAATATGCACTCGCTGCTTATGGCTATAAAAATGCACATCATGTTGCAGACCGCCTTCTAGCTAATGTAGGATCCCGTCGGACCCTAAATAAGGGATGAACTCGTTCATATTCATGGGCTCTTTTGGGTGGATTTTCTCAACCTCACCTCGCTGGATAGCCAAAAAGCTGGCTTGCCTTTCTCGGGCACATCACCTTTGAGCTGACTTTCTTGTGAGCTTTCACCCCGTTAAGTCCAACGGGTCGGTCAACCTGGAAAGTCTGCCATCCTTTTTTCTTCTTCTTCTTTTTTTTCTGTTCTTCTTCCCCCCCCCCCCTCTCGCGGCTGACTTTGAAGGCCTGGGCTTCGATATTACCACGCTTTTCCGAACCTTATTTTCCCCCCTTACCTTTCCTCTCCCCCTCAGCTCCATATTTCAACCCCGACTTTCGGCTCTTCTCATCACGCTTTGGTCTCTCTGGTCTTTCACGATCACGACCATCACGCTCTTTTACTTCCCTGTTAGACCAAGAGGGGCCTGGCTTGGGGCTTCTTCTACCTGCCCTCGCTCGCTGACCTCACCTCTTGCGGGCTGGTTCAAAGCCCCTCCGCGACGACGAAAACACATAATAGCAGCTCTCAGGAGGGCACCACCCCCCTCCCTCCCCAAGATGCTCGCCCTCAACACCCTCGCGTCCCTCGCCGCGGCGCTGCTGGCCCCTGTCCTCTCCGCCGCGTCCTGTAGCCACCTCACCTCCGCACAGCCCTCGTCCTCCCCCTCCTCATCAGCCCAGGCCGGCAACGGGGCTCATAACACCACCGGCCTCTCGACCGCCTACTCGACCCGCATGATCGCCTCCATCATCACCCGCCAGCAGGGCCTCGTCACCAGCGGCCAGGCCACCTCGACCCTGGAGTCGGGCCTGATCTCCCTGTCCATCCAGGCGTGGCTGAGCCTCTACGACCCACCTCCACCTGATCCCGCCTCCTCGCCAACCAAGACCAACACCACCATCGGCAGTCCGGACAACAACGACGACGACGAGGACGACGTCGGTGGCAACATGGCCGCGGCCTTCCGGGACTACGTGGGCTCCATCCTCAGCGAGGTCTCCTCCACGGCCGGGTTCACCAACGTCACGGAGTCGACGCACCTGCCGTTGGACAGGCTGACGGTCGCGCAGGCGATCCGGAACCTGCAGTATGAGAGGGGCGGCAGCGGCAGCTCATCGGGGGGCGGTGGGGTGCCCGCGCTGCAGCCGGGGACGGAGAATGTGAGTGGTGGTGGTGGTGGTGGTGGTAATAGTACTGGCGGTGGGCGACAGTGTGAAGGGGGTTGTGAGGAGGGCGGCGGCGGCGACCACAGGGCCAGCCCCACGCCGCCGGACCAGTTGACGGTGCAGGAGACGATGGCCCTGGATGTGCTGAACATGAGCCTGGCAGTCCAGGAGAGGAACCAGTACGGCGGTTTCTGGTATGTGTTTTTTCTTCTTTCTTTTCTCTCTAGTTATTTTTCCTCCGCCGATCCACCACATGAGCGCACCAAGATTACATGTGAATGGCATCACATGATTCCCCTCCCCCAATACTCCTCCCTCCTCCTCCTCCTCCTCTCTCACGGACTAGCTGGCTGACACACCCCCCCCCCCCCGCGGCCAAACAACAGGTACTACACCTACCCCTCCTGGTCCTATCTGGACGGCACCGTCTCCTTCCTCCCCTTCATGTCCGCCTCGCCCGCCCACTGGTCCCCCGCCGACGCCCTCCTGCAGATCCGGCTCCTCTACTCGGCCTGCCGCGACCTGCCGGGGGCCCCGGTGGGGGCCGCCTCGGGCCTCCTCGTCCACGGCTACGACGCCTCCCGGACCGCCGTCTGGGCCAACAACGTCACGGGCGGCTCCCCTTACGTCTGGGGCCGGAGCCTGGGCTGGTACCTCGCGGGCCTCGTCGACGCCTGGGAGGTCCTCACGACGACCACGGCGGCAGCAGGCGGCGGCGGCCACGATGCCGATGTCGGTGCCGATGGGGGCACGCGGGACAGCAGCAGCAGCAGCAACGACAGCGGGAACGGTCACGGGCGGGGCCGCCGGGCCGTGGCGGACCGGTGTCGCGGCCAGGAGGCCGACTGCGCCGAGCTGGTGGCCACGATCCAGGGCCAGTTCGGCGCCCTCGTCCAGAACCTCGCCGGGTACGCCGACGCGGACACGGGCGCCTGGTGGCAGCTGCCCACGTTCCCGGGACGGGCGGGGAACTACCTCGAGTCCAGCTCGACGGCCCTCTTCACCTTCGCCATCCTCAAGGGCATCCGGCTGGGCCTCGTGCCGGACGGGGAGGTGGTGGCAAGGCCCTCCCCCAACGCCACCGCGACGACGGCGAACGGCACCACCACCACCCAGTCCCGCGCGGCGACACTGCGGGACGTCGCCCTCCGCGCGTACGCCCACACCACGGCCGCCTTCGTGGTCGACTACGGCAACGGCACGCTGGGGTACGACGGCACGGTGTCCGTCTGCAGCCTCAACTCGACCGCCAGCTACGAGTACTACGTCGGCCAGCCCGTCATCCCGGACGCGCCGCTGGGCGGGGCGGCGTTCGTGCTCGCCAGCCTGGAGGTGGAGCGCCTGGGCGGGTGAGCTGGGCTAGGCTGGGGAGGAGAGGGAGGTGAGGGCGAGGGCTGGGTGGGCAGCAGCAGGGGAGGGAGGAGGAGGTGGCACGGGGCTGCCCCCTCCTCCTTTCGTCCGCCCTCCGGGTGGACAATAATGCCGTGCTTGCTCGCTCGCTTGCTTACCCTGCCTGACTTGACTGTGCTCCAGGCCTTCTCTCTGGCCTTAGGCTTCCGCTCAGCTCAGTCAGTCAGGCACCCTGCATTAACCATCTATCCCTCTACCCACCTACCTCGACAGCCAGCAGACAGCCTGCCCATCATGGGGGAAGAGTGGTGGGGGAGGGGAACCAGCCACTTGAGACGAACGAGATGATGATGAGAAGATAAAAAAAAAAAAAAAAAAAAAATTGAGGACGCGGCGCACACTGTAATCATAGATAGATAGACATCCAGCAAGGGGCACGCTCATGGATTGATCGACAAACGCACCGTGGATGAAACCACGAACACCATCCATAGCGGTTAGAGTAATTAATAAGGGAGGAAGAAGACACCACTTGTATATCACCGTGTTCCCCGTCACCGTCCGCACCAATATCCATCGGGCAATGAAGCTACATCGTGGAGGGAGGGTCTGTCCGGGGGGGGGGAGAGGTGGTATCGCTACTTTATAAGGGCTGTAATGCAGTGAGTAGGTAGGTGCGTTGTCATCAAGCCATCGCCTTGTTCTTGTTCTTGTTCTTCCTGTTTACCCGTGATCTGTATCGTGTCACGTCTTCTATCATCCATCCCGCCCCGTCTTGAAAACTCCAGGCTGTCTGTCTGTCTTGCATCCAGTCATTGTGATGCGTGTGTGTAAAAGCCAAACGAGGCCTTCCATTCTGGCCGTAAAAACCCCCCAAAAGAAGCCAACAAAGCCAAGCCGTACAGTCGATGCCGCGCTCTAAGGGTCGGGAGCCCCTAGTCCCCGACGAGCACTCTTCATTACCCAGATCCAAGGAGAGATAACCGTATCCTAAGGCTCAAGACTTTCCCCGTGTTTGACATCACCCCACGGTGTGCCTTCTCCCAGTAATCCCACTCACCCTGCGTGGTGAGGCACTCATCCCACCAATGCTCGCGATACTCAAAGCACGCCCCGGATGAATGATCCCCCGACAGCCCCAGGAGATCCTCCAATTCTTCTGCACCTACTAACTGGGCTTCCACTATCGCCCCCGCCTGTTAACATGGGTACCGCTAATAGCCTCGCGGGTATCTCTGGGCGAGACATCCTTGCGCGAACCAGAACCGGAGCCGCTGCTGCTGTTTGTGCTTCCCTGCCTCAGCGGACTTCGCTGCCCAGCCGGCGCGGTCGTGCCGGCTGTGGTCCAGAGCACGCTACTGCTGGGTACGGCGGCCCTCTTGCGTGCGCCTGGAGGACTGGCGACCTCGCTGCCGGACGTGAAGAACGAGCTCCGGTTGAGCGCGTTATCAATGTCCACGTCTTCATCGTCGTCGGGCCCCTCCTCGCCTACAAACGTCCAGCTCTCCTCCTCGGCGTCATCGTCCACGGTGTCGGAGCCATAGTTGCTCGAGCGACCAGCTGCGGCGGCGTTCTTGCCTGCCTTCTTCTCGATGAGGGATTTGGCGTATTCCATGTCGCGGTAGATGCATTGGATTGCTGTGTCGACGCCGTTCTCCTGCATTTCACGATCAGGCAATGGTTCAGATACCACAAAACGATGGGCCATCGGGATCATGACTTACCTTGCGAATGTTCTCCCCCAACACTCTCGCCTTGACGATCATCCTCTCGGAGTGGGTCGCCTCCCATAACGCCCGTGCAAATGATTTGACGCCCCACTTCTTCAGCAAAATGCCCACACCAAGATCCTCGACACGACCGCCAAAGAAGAATTGATCCCCAAAGAAAGGTCGGATGATGGCGGGGATGCCGGCTCGCAAGCTGGCTCCCGTCGTACCTGATCCGCCATGGTGTGCCGCGGCGTCGATCTGGTTGAACAACCAGTCGTGCGGGGCCGACTTGATGGCGAAGATCTCAGGCGGGAGAGGAATCTCTGTTGTATCGCGGGCGGCGGCCTTGGCGTCGCGGCCGATATGGCCAGGCTGCTCCTTGGCAGCACCCTGTTCGTGGTGGCCCTCGGCCTTGGGATCCAGCCGGTCGCTCCAGCCCTTGCTGAGGATACACCTCACATCTGCCTTGACAACGGCATCGATGATCTCACGCGTGAACTTGGCCGGGTTATCCAGGATGATGCTGCCGAAACCGATGTAAACCAGCTTCTTGCCGTCCTTGTGAGCCTTGTCGATGAAGGCGACAAGGTCCTCGGGCGGCGTCCAGTCCTTGCCGCCTTCATCAAGGAACCAGTATCCGGTGACGCGGATCCAGTCGCTGTAGTCCATCGGTGGAGGCACAACCTGCGGCGAGAAGTTGTAGAGGAAGGGCACCTTGTTCGGCTGCAGCTTCTCGAGGCTGGTACCCGGCAGGCCAAGGGTCTTATTTCGCCATTTGTTGATCTGGTGGGCAGTGGCCTTCCAGAACACAGCATCGAAAAGAACGTACGTGATGAGGTTGTAGGCGCCGCCCATCTTGCGCTCCGGCATCATGAAGGCATGTGGATACGCCCTGGTCCTCGTCCATGGCATGCCAAAGGCGCGGAAGTAGGGAATGCAGAGCTTCTCCGCGATGTGGATGCCTCCCATGGCAGAGGGGCTCTCGATGAGCACGTCGGACCCTTCACACGCCAACCAACTGCTGCTGAGAAGCCCGTCGAGCCAACTCCGCATCGTCGAGTTAGCCTCTCGGAGAAATGCGACTGTGAAGGTGCCGTTCTCGATGCAGAGCCGCATCAGCTCGCCGGGGTCACCTTCGACAGGCGCAAACTCAATGCCATGTTTTTCGATCCAGTCCTTGAACTCGAGATGGGTTGCGATCTTGGGCTTGTGACCCTCGGCCAGGAGCCCCTTGCAAAGCGCGATATAAGGCTGCACATCACCCCGCGAACCAATAGTCAGACAGGTGATACGTAGAGACTTCTCCGGCTTGAAGTTGACGAAGGAGGCCTTAGGGTCGTCGAAGATGATGGTAGGCCCATCAGACGCGGCGGAGGCGTGTCGTGGAAGTGTCAGCTCGTGTTTCGGGAACTCGTCGTGGCGAGCTTCCTCGAGCGCTTTCTGCTCGGCCACAGCCTTCTCCGCCTCCTCTTTCGCCTCAATATCCAGCTCTTCCGAGTCCCTTAGGAACTTCGAGGCCTCTATGCCTTTATGCAAGAAGACAGTCAGATCGTCACGAAGGGCCGAGTCGCCGAACTCGAAGAACAGCTCCTCGTGACCACGGATGACAACCACCAGACCAGCATACCCCAGTCGGAAGCCGCTAGATTTCGTCACGTTCTCGACATCCCTAATCGGGAGGATAAGCTTCGTGCGTGTTCCGGGCATGAGACTCCGGAAACACAGCGTCCGATCGCTGAGGTAGACCTTGCCGTAGAGAGGAAGAACCCGCATGAAATATCCGAAGTAGGTGGCCCTCAGCCTTTCACCCGTCGGCAGGGCGAAGTGTGCCTGGAAGCGCTCCTCCGCAATCCTGTCTTGCTCCTCGTCATCGGCGTCCTCACCGGTCTTCAGCGCCGAGTGCTCGTCGTAGTGCTTCTGGCCGCCCTTCCACATGCCCGAGACCTTATCAGCGTAGCCCATAGATTCTGCTGCAAGCATGCCGCTCATTCTTTTCGAGTGACGGGTGAGGTACTCTGCAAAAGCACCGACTCGCTGAAGGGGATACGACCCTATCTTACTGATCGTCTGTAATGTCGGCGCCGGTGCTTCAGGACCCTCACCCGGTGCTGGGTCAGGGACGTGTCCGGTTGTCGCAGCGTGGTGGGGCCGATAGTGATCCAGGCTACCCGCAGAATGATGATGCGCGGGGCTTCTGGGCTCGCGGTCCTTGCCTTTTGCTGAGCTGGATCTCTGGACAGTAGGACTGTGGAAGACATCGCTGCCCCTGAGAATCTGGCTCGCCGATTGCTCCAGTTCACCGGAGGTCGTCATGGCCGAGAAGCTCGCTATACTAGGGTCTTCTGTAGACTCGGCATAGGAGTCCGTAGATTGTAGACGCTTGTCTGAGTGGCGTCGCCTGCTCAACGAACGTTGTCTGTCCCTGCTGAAGCTGTGTCGGGGTGAAGCATCGGGGCGGGGGATCTCGGTACTCCTGCGCGCGAACTGCCGTATCGCGTCGAAGCTGCTCCTTGAAAAGTCGCCGCTAGCCCGAGGGGACGGGCCCGTCGGGGATCTCGGACTGAGTGGCGAGAGTGTGGCCTTGACTCTCCCGGTGCGTATCTCGGCGGGTGCGGAAAGTCCGGGTCTGCTGCCGATGTAAGAGCTGCGTTTTGGATGTGGTCCAGTGGCTGGTGTGGTCTCGTTGACGATCGGTGGTATCTCCGCTTTCTTGGCCTCATTATCATCGCGCTGCTGTGCGGCATCCTCGATAAGGATTTTGAGCACGCCGATGGCTTCTTGGCCGAGGCTGAAGAAGGAGAAGAAATACTACTCGGAATCAGCGACAAAAGTAAATGTCATAAGAGTATCGAATAACTCCTCACCTCGTCGATAGCATACGTCTCATCATTGTCAATGACGCGTATCTTGCAGGTATCGGCAAACTCGAGCATCTGTGTCTCCTCGATGTCAATCACGTTCTGGGTCGGCAGGCTGATCTTGACGCTGTCGCCATCATTGTGGCTCCGGAAGATGACCCGCTGTAGGCACTTGACCCATTCCTTGGCACTCTGTGCACTATCGGCCCGGAAGTAGTAGGTGCGGTGGTCCGTTTCCAGGGTGAAGTTGACGCCGTCCTTGTCCTTGTCCGTGACGGTGGCGGAGATGCCATAGCGGAGGTCGATTTGGCCGTGGGGGAAGTAGAGGTTAGACGGGTCACGGTAGTATGAGAAGACATCACCCTTGAGTCGGAACCAGTACCTGTTGTACTTGGGATTCCGCTTGCCCGACTTTGAGAGATGACCGGACTTGGTAACTTCGTGCTGGTATACTGTAAGCGACATCTCCTCGGCGTCGAACCCGGGAGCACTGACCGCCTTCTTGGGAAGGTAAGCGTAGAAGCAGATGTGCTTGGACGTGATGTAGATGTAACCCTGGAGGAGCACGCCCTGCAGTAGCCAGCAAGGATACTCTGCCATTGATGTTAGCAGACGTCCTCAGTCCCCGACCTCGACGACGGGGGCACTGACCTGATATGAGCTCCTCGGGCTCGTCGAGCTCAAAGATCCTCTGCAGCCTCTTCGAAAGCTCCGTGGGTCCTGTCTCTGTCAGGTCCAATGTCTCCGGTCCCGCATCCATCGGTCCTCGCTCGAGGTCAGAACTCGGCCGTGCGGCGACTTCCGCCCGTGCCTCCAGCATGCGGCTCATCACCGGCGCAAGTCGGTTCTCATTGTGTATGCCTGATGGTATCAGGCCGCCGCCCATGGGGGATTCCGGCTCGGACTCTTCCTGTATCTGTGTGACCGGTTTCTTGCCCTCCTTCTTTGACCGGCTTTTAGACGACAGCCTCGATAATAACGGGACCGATCTCATAAGTTTGTCACCGCTGAACTTCCTCCTATGCCTCCTGCCGGCCTTGGAGCCGGGCTTGACGAGGATCGTGGTCTGCGACATGGGATCTGCCGTGGCATCGCGCCTGGGCTTCTTGTGGCCTGCTTCGTCGTCACCAGAGTCGTCGTCTGCATCCTCCTCCTCGCTGCTGTGGCCCTCGAAGCGGTTGTGGAAGTCGACCTTGGGGCCGGCGGCGGCGATGAGCCCGAATATGCTCTGGTTCAGGTTTACGAACGGGCGATTGCCCTGACCGAGCCCGACCGGCAGCACATCCTCCTCCTGTTCCTCATCCCCCTCCTTCCGCCTCAGCTGATCTGGGAAGTCCATGGTGTGGGAATGGGGAGGTTGTCGCTTCTGGAGCTTGCGGTGGGGGGGTCGGAGGCGAGGATCGTCGGCGGATGGGCTGGTCGGAGATAGAGAGGTCGTGGGCGGCTGCGGCAGTGAGGTCTGTGAGAAGCAGAGGTTGCTTCGCTGATGGTGTGTGCTTCTCCGGGCGTGAGGGTGGGAGGAGGTAGAGGGCTGAGGAGAGGTGGGAGACTGAGGCCGTTGAGGCCCCATCTTGAGCGGACGGGCCTAGGCAGGCGGCAGGCGACCCAACCCAAGGGAAGCTGCAGGGTAGCCTGTAGGGAGGATGGGACGCAAGTGGCCCGGTGGGTACGTATGACGAAGGTGGACGGGGATGCTGCTCTGGTTGGGCACAGAGATCTCGGAAGTATCTCAGTGATGGGACGAGAGGTTGCACCACCGGATGTGCAATCGTACTCCGGACGTGACTAGTACGGGCTCGGGTCGCAGCCCAGAGGGCGACGTCGCACTCGGCCAGGGATGGTGAAGCTTGACGTGAAGGCTCTCTCCCGTCTGGCAGCAAAAGATTAGCCGTCGAGAAGAGAAAGGAGGGCCGGTGACTGGGGTTCAGATGCAGGCTATGCATAAGGCATGCAGGGCGTGGCAAGCCTGCAGAACGAAGGATTGTTGAAGAGCCCGTGTGGCCCCAGACTCTGCATCCTGTCCACCCGCGTCGTCCTGCCTGCTGTGCGTGCGCCGTGGTGTGTCTATCTATCAGATGCAGTCACATGCCAGGCTGACTCACGCAGCAACAACGAGGTCCAGAGCAGGTGACGATGACGATGATGGTGGTGGTGGTGGTCAAGAACCGTGAACAACTGACCGGACTCGTGGATATGAAAGGAGAGGAGGACCTCCTATTGCAGCGACTGAGACTCCAGCATCGATCGACGCCAGAAGAGACGGACCAGATCAAAATCAAGTATGTACTTCGCAATGTGCAAAAAAGAAGGAGGACGTCCCGTGGAGGCTCGAGGGGCTAATTTATTTTAGGGAGCCGAACGGGGAATGCAGCGTGCTGTGCTGTAAAAGAGGACCGTTCCCGCACCTCAGAAACTCAAGGCCAGAAAACCTATATCGTATACTCATCCGTGACATCAGGAAGCAAGAGAGAGGAGATGGTGCAGTCCGCATGCTCCGGTCTGTGATGGCCGTCACGACCTACGACCTAGGCTGTCTTCCTCGTCGTCGTGGGCCTAGCCTGACCTGGGGCTAAGGAAGGTTCTGACCATTCGAGCTTGTGACGGAAGCATCTAGTCCAGCAGGTCGGGGTGACAGCGACAGATGACATCCTTAACCCAGCGCGCTACCGAGGTGAAAATGATTGGCCAAGATAGCGATCAGGGGGCACTCTAGCGGGGCAGCAGGGCCCCCATCCCACCAACTCTTAGCGCAGGCCTTATCGATAATAGCAGGCTCAGTGGTAACGACGGGGAATACTCAGTGCCCCCGTCGCCGACCTACATAGCGCGAGGGCGCGAGGTCCGCAAAACGGGCTGAGATCGGCCCCAGCAGGCCCAGCAGGCCCAGCAGGCCCAGCAGGCCCAGCAGGCCCAGCAGGTCCCATCTGCAGGCCCTGCCTGGCTCCTGTGACGACCATCACATGTCAAAATGGAAACGCCGCATACTGCCACAACACACCAACCAACTACTATGTACTCTGGATGGCCATTCTTTAGGATGTACTCTGGATGGCCATTCTTTAGGATGGACACTTTATTCCATAAGCCTGTTGAGGAACGAGTAAGTCAATAAAAAAAAGGAAAACCCAAGCTCTCGGCTTTTTGGTCAAGTAGATAGTTATGCTTTCAGGAAATTGTCAAGTCCTTCCTATGGACGAAGGCCTAGGGGTGAGGCAGTACCTGAGCCGCAGGCGGCGAACAGCGCCACGCCCCCCCCCCCCCCACCCCCCAAAAACCCCAGAACCCCACTAGGCGTTCCTCTTCCCTAGCGACACCGCAGTACGCGTATTGCGTGACCTTCAGCGGTCTGATGAGTTCCAGAACAAACAAGAAAAATCCTGGTTCCCCTTTCTCGATACGATATCACTGCTCAAAAGCGCCTGACTGGAAGACAATACTTGCAAGGGGCCAAGGACCCGGCGGGCTGAGAGGGATAGGGCTTGCGATGGCTTATACACGTATTCCCTCCATGCCAAACGTGAAAAGGCGCGCATTGCCCCATGGCCATCTGCGGCAGCGGCATAGCCTCATCCGGTCCTAGCCAGTCTCAAGGTCAGTTGTCATCGGCTGGGGCGAGAGAAACGCCAAGAAAGGAAAACAAAAAGACGGAAAAGGGAAGAGAGTGGGGGAGAGAGGAAAAAAAAAATTGGGGGGGGGGGGCCCGGAGATGGGATCCTGACAAATATACATCTCGATTTGCGTTGTCCCTAGAATAACACAGTGCCCTAATAGGCAAACATTATGGCAACTTCTGGCGAGGAAGCATGCTCATGTACTTTTAACATACAGAAACGGCCAAGGCCGCCTGTCGACACCCCCAACTCCGAGCTGTACATAGGCCTGACAAAACCACAAGAAGCCCTCTCACGACCACCCATTCTACATCCAGAGGCAGACCTTCCCCGACGCCGTCCCGCCCACGACCCAGTTCTGCGTGGGGTGCAGGTGCGCCACGGCGGGCACGGCCGTGATGCCCTCGCCGTCCAGCTGCGCGAGCTGCTCGCCGTCGGCGCCGTAGACGTCGACGAAGCGGTTCATGTTCCCGACCGCCAGCTTCGGGATCCCGTCCGCCGGGCGCCGCTGCCACTGGGGCTTCAGGATGGTGACCCAGCGGCCCGTCTGGTTGTTGTGCCTGACCACGTGCGCGGGCTCCAGGTCGCCGTCGGCGGCCTTGTGCCCGGCCTTCCAGCCCGTGGCCCCCGAGAGGTCGTAGATCTTGATCGTGTCGTCGTACGAGCTCGTGGCGACGTGGCCCGTCGGGCTCCACGACGCGTGGGAGACGGAGAGCCGGGACACGTGCTCGCCGACGGGGTGCGGGTGGGGCGAGGACCCGCCGGTGATCTTGCGCATGTCCCAGATCTTCATGGTGCGGTCCAGCGAGGCCGTGGCGAAGAGGTGCGGCGCGAGGGGGTGCAGGGAGAAGCCGCCGATCTTGGCGTCGCTGAGCTCCCAGATCTCGGCGTCGTCCTTCGTGCGGAGGTCGTACCGGCCGAGGGAGCCGGAGAGGGTGGAGAAGACGATCGTGTTGGCGTCGCCCGGGGCCATGTCGATGGAGCTGATGGGGAGATCCTCATCGTCGTCCGGCGCGAAGACCTGGACGGAGACCGGCGTCCCCACGCCGAGGTCGAGCTTTCGGATGGACGAGTCGTAGGAGGCCGTGTAGACCGCGTTGGTGTCTGCGAAGGGGAAGTGGAACGACGATATAGTCCTGGAGTGCGTCTTGAAGGCTGATATCACGGGCGGTTCGACCTGGTCCCCGTCCCCGTCCCCGTCCCCGTCCCCGTCCCCGTCATCAACCTGGCTGACCTCCTGTGAAGCATCGAAAATTCCCATAGCACCTTCTTTGTCGCCAGCAAATATCAAAGGCTTCGTCTGGGTGGGGTGGAAGCCCATCGAGTAGATTCTCTGCGGGACGATCTTGATATCTGGGGGAAAGATGTCAGCAGGTTTGATCATTGCTACCACGCGATGATAAGTCGTGATAGCCTCACCATTCACCGCCCACTTGTCATACATCTCCAATTTATTCATGCTCTCTCTCAGCCGCTTCAGATCCTTATCCGTAGTTTCCTTTATATCGTCCTCGTCGAAAGTCCGCACGCCAGGATCAGCCCCCATCTTGGGCAGCAGGCCCCCCAGCGAGCTGATATCATCGGCAAATTTCCTCCCTTCGACCATGATGCTGTCCAGGCTCAGGTCATCCGAGACCCTCGCCTTCTTCGCTGGCCTCTCCGGGGGCAGCAGGGCGGCCGGGACATTGTCGTCGTACTTCCTCTTGACAGGGGCCTCGCCCTTGAGTCGTGAACTCGCCCTCGTCGCAACGGCAGGCTCCCGCTTGGGCCTCTCCCTCCTGCCGACAGGCGACCTCTTACGCCGCACCGGCTTGGGCGCAGGAGCAGGCTTGGCGATCTTGACAGCCGACTTTGAGATATCCTTCAGGATGGCCTGGTTGGCAGCGATGTTCTGCAGCCTGCGCTGCTCGAAGAGCGACACACCCTCCTTCTTGGGAGGCATCTTGTGAAGATTTTGACGTTTGAGGGTGAGAAGATAGGTGAGTTCTGATCCAACTGATCAAGGCAGCCTCCGAGCAAATGAAGCGGGTGAGGGGTTCACAGCGTCATCAAAGACAGAGACAGAGAAACCCTCAGACAAGGAAAAAGGCACTTTGAACAAGACGCGTCGACTTGGCGCGATTGATGGATGCCTCTTTCGCGAGTGCCACACGCTAGCACGCTCCCCCAGCACGCTCCCTGGCAAGGGTGAGAGGCGATAAGCAGGCCTCCCTGTTATCGGGGGAGCACCCCTGCAAAATTTCTTGTCGTCAAACTTCCAGCTCCAAACCTAATTTTCTGCTGCCGCACTCTTCTCAACCACCACCTTCAACACCACTCTTGGTGGGACGTTGGCTGCCTCAACATGCCCACCACACTCACCCCGTTCCTCTACCAGACGGGGACCCTCTCAAGATGTGCAAGGGCGGCGGCGGTCTTGCGATCCGGCTTCCACACGACCCCCCCCCGCAGCCATGACGACGATATCATCCCCTTCGAACTGCCACCGGACCTCGAGAACAACAGGAGGGGACGGGGCCACCAGCGGGACACTATCACACCGACAGAGCGGATCACATTCGAGAACATCTTCAGGGAGATCGCGCAGAAGGGCAAGAAGCCCAAGCTGTCCAGATCCGGTGCGGCGAAGGTGGAGAAGAGGGGCCAGCACGACACCCCGGGCATCCTCTCGGCCCTGCTGTCGATCGGACAGGATGGGAAGAGCAGCAGCGGGAACGAGGCGGCCTTCAACGTGAACGCCATAATAGAGGACGCCGCATCGAGGTATACCAAGGCGCAGCCGGTGATCAAGGGTCTCGACCCGCTGTCTCCGCTGGAGTCTACGTACTCGGCCGCAGAGCGCGAGAAGGCCCTGCTGCGGTTTCCCCCGACGCTGAGGCATGCTGCGAGGATGGCCTTTGGCATGTTCAACCCGGTCTATCCGGCGCCCAAGGCTCAGCCGGAAGGCGGCGAGCAGCAGGAGCTCGGCACGGCGGCGTCTTCGGACCCGGTCGAGGCGGTGGGGGCCGGACGGTTTGAGGATAACCTCGTCAGGACGGTGGAGATTGAGGCAAAACGCCGGGCGGAACGGCTGCGAATAAAGACGCGGATGGACGCAGCTCGCAATGACTTCGAGCTCTGGGAGGTCATAGAGCAGGAGGTCTTCCCCCTCGTCAACCGCCTCGGCATTACGGAGTCGCCGGCGAACCCCGCCTTCACGCCGAAGAGGATTAAGCGTACTAAGGAGAAGGCTGTTGTAGAGGGCGAGGGCGAGGGCGAGGTCCAACCAGAGGAGGCTGAGAAAACGGCCCAGTCCGCCCTCGACATGGAGGTCTACGGGCCGATCTACCCACAGCTTCTGCTGGAGAGTCTCGAGCTCCTCGATGCCAAGTTCGCCCGGTCCTCTCCCTACGTCACACACCTCCTCCCTCGCGTCAAGGAGCTCGGTCTGGTATCGTACGTCCTCGGTGTCAGCACGTCGTTCTACAACCGGCTGATGTCTCAGCTGTGGAATCGCTACGGCGACGCCCAGGGCGTGTTGAACCTGCTGGAGGAGATGAAGCACGCGGGTCTGTACTTCGATGAGGACTCCAAGTCCGTTGTCCACCGCATTGAGGAGCTATATATGTCCGTGGACAGGGGAGACAAGGCACACTTTGCCCAAAAACTCATGGATATGCCCGAGTACGAGCCGATTCTGGCGGGCAGGCTAAGTTACTGGGTAAGCCACATTGATCGGAGCATCAAGGAGAGGAGGCTGGGGTTGGGGTTCTAAGTTGGTGACGGCTCCTCGCCGATACAGACGGCTCCTCGCCGATACAAGCTGTGCCTTGGGTAATGGAAAATCCTAATTCCTCTCTACTGCCTTCTTCACTTTGTGGTGTGATGCGTGACTCTCCGAGATGGTGCTGGTCTTTTGACGGGAAAGGGGCCGTGGATTTTATCGCGCGGGACAGAAGGTGGTATTGTCACAGTCAAGCATCTCCACTCGTTTCTCCTTGAGCACTGTGGTCTCCTTCGCTAAACACCAGGTTCCGACAAGATTTTCATTAAAGATCTCAATTGCCCATGGTGCCGCGCGTCTGAGATAACACGCCTCCACGGTTGGTTTCAATCCACATCAGCAGCCTAACAATACGGTATGACGAAGAATACTGCTGACACATGGGCCCTTCTAAATCATCATGCCGTACCAGACACCATTTATCCGTCCTGTGCTCATCAACCGCACTAGTCCGATCATTCCCGTATCGCCGTAAAAGTCTTCATCGCCCTCCGCCAGAAACGTCGCGAAGTCCTTCGTTGCACATAGAATTTAGCACCCCCCATTCACCTTAGCCCTAGCACATAATATTTCGGATCTTGCTCACGACATTGGCCAGCTTTAGATTCTTACCAACGTAGCAGGGCGGGATGCTGCCGCCGTTGATCCATCTCTTGGGGCCGAACCCGGTGATCCTAGGTCGGAACACGTCGGGGACGTGCAGAACCTCGAGACAGGTCTGGAGGTCGTAGTGCTTGCCTGGTTTCTGACGAGCGACGATCCTACAGAGCACAGGGTCAGTCGACACCACCCGGGCCAGGATGGGAAAGGGGGAAGTAAAGGAACACTCACCACCCGCGAACCTCCTCAGTATGGACAGTAAACATCATCATCTCCCCCAGGCCAACCCCGCCAAGCTCGAGGATGTTGCAGAACTCAGCTGCCGTGTACCTCTCATCAAAGACTTTCTCGCTCCAGCCCATATATGTCTGGGATGGCTCATCACAACGCAGCATGGTGACGCGGAAGATGGCTTCCATGTCCACCATATTGCGTATCTTGAGCAGGCATTCGCCCTTGTCCTCGACATCTGGACCGGAGGAGTTACCTATGCGGCGGATTTGAAGATCGGCCTGCGGGAACAGCATGCCCAGAGAGGGGAGGGACGCGCCGCGCAGGCGCATCCTCCTTGGTGGTCTGGTATCAGGAGGGTCCTGAGCGCCGTCGCCGCCTACATCCTGAGGCGCCTGGATGGTGTGTTCTGTAGGGATACCGACGCCCTCCTCGGGCGCGAGAGTAATGCTCCTCTCACTGTCATCGTCAAGCTGTGCAGGACCAGGAGCGGTCTCGGGGCTCTTCGTCAACCTCTGTGTCAAGGTGCAGGGCTGGATATCCATTGTACTTACCAGGTCAACGACCTCAACGTGATCAGCCATTCTATGCCTTTCTTGACAGGATGACGGACCTCCTTGGAAGGAAAGCACAGTTTCTGGCCCTGTGTTTCGTGGGGACGATAACGAAGCGGCCAGCCTTGTGGTGCGAGGAGGAGAAAAGCTTCGATTATCTGGACAAGGCTGTATCGATAAAGACCATGATGGGGTGAGATGTGTTGGATGCCAGGATAATATTTGGAAGGATGGGATTATCGATTTCAAGAACGCCAGATGGGAAGACTGGGAGGGGCCTGGGAGATCAGATGGGAACGAAGAGTGCGGAGGAGGTAATTCAGAATTGGGAAGATGATCTAGCTGACTAACGCACCCTGAGCTCGAACTTGTATCCAGGCTTTTCGAACTTTGAATAACCGTACCGAACTGCTCGCTGACCTCGAAACTCTAAGGCTTCAGCAAGAAAATCCAGCTTTGCCAGCCTTATTTATCCCGAGGATCTGCCGAATACACCTTCACTTCCTGGCGTTTCGAGTACCCCGCCCCCACCTCGAGCTCGTCTCGCTTACCAGGGAATCCATCACCTTGGATTTTATTGCAAGTCGAAGATATAGGAGGTGAGGAGTGACCGGCTCATCCTACTGCGGAACGGACCTGGCTGCACAAAAGGCAGGAGTGAGGCAATCCAGCAGAGCCTTTAAATATCCGTAGGTGGGATGATTGAGACCTAGAAATGACTCAGAACATATCTGCAAAAGGGATCGTCCTGCTAAGAAGAAGGACCAGCGTTGGGCCAGCCATGATTCGGGAAGTGAGCCGATGTAATTACCTCGTCCTGGCCTCCTCCCAGATGTGGTATATTTAGAGTCCCACTCTTTCTTCCTTTCCTTTCGCGCCCTCGTCCGTTCTCCTTTTGGAACAGAAAAACCCAACCCCCCCCCCCCAGAAAAAACAGCATCCATGCTGCTGCGATGTCGTGAGGAACTTCCACTCAGCGTGTGTTCATATCCTATTTGTTCTACGTCGGCGAATGAGTATGTCCCCAATTCAAATAACCTCTCCCCTGGGTCTCCCTCTCTGCGTGTGGTGTAAAGCGCTTTTCCACGTCGTCCTTACCTCAAGTTATTGTATATACACTGAGATAAAGGTGGATACTCTATTATAAGATCTGGGATCAGCTTTCTATTTTCTTGCGATGCGCGAATATAACGGCGGATTCCATCACAATCCTCTCTTTCCCCAAATATGAGTAGTCTCGCACTTGAAGATCTGGTGGTTTTTTTTTGTTTTTTTTGGTTGTTGTTGTTTCTCAAATAATAATATTGAAGATGCAGGTCATCTTCCTACGTTGACATCGACCTCTACTTTGAATTGTTTTGGACTCTCTCTACTACCACATCGACATTTCAGTTCAGCTCTCCTCTAGCACACTATAACAAACTCGCGAGCACCGCCTAGGTCACTTGCCACCTTTCAGATCCGAAGTCTTTTCCCCTTCATGACCCCTCCGACAAAGCTCGTAGGCGGCTTGTCGGTCATCCAAACCCATCTCTTGCCAATAACCTTGCTATATGCTTCGACATCAAGAGGCTGGCTGACAACAACGTTAAAAGTTAGGTACCATGGGCAAAGTGACTCGCGTCGATGCAGAGCAGATATCGAGGCGTATTAAGCCGTTCGTCCCGGACAAAACCTGAAGATCCTGTCCTATCCTAATCCACGCTGTATCGTAGCTCTGCGATTACAAGCTACGTCTTATCAACAGAGCCTATATCTACCTGAGGATAGAGCCTGCCAGTAGCTAATAAAAATTTGATCGTCTACCCAGCGTCTACCCGTCTAAACTGCCTACTTGCTACCGTGACACGATACGCCTTTCTCCTCCCTTCAGTTCGGACCTCGATAGACACAAAACATACTCGAGATATTGATCTCTCGAGGCTTGTGCCTTCTTAGGAGCCTCCTTCCTGCTGCCGACATTCACATCTGGGCCGGCTAAGTCCTTGCCCCACACCTTGTGCGAGTTGCGCCCCAGATTCGGCTTACTATATTACGTAACTTGCCAAGTTATATTATGCCTTGTATGAGAGACTTCTGTAAGAGGTGGTGTTAGATCCTAGTGTCTTGACTTTGTGCTCTGATGACCTGTTTTGAGTCTTGAATGATGGGTGAGTCATAATATCCCTGCGTCTCCGATAGACTATACTGAACAATCCTGTCTTGCTCATATGAGTCTTCTACTCTTGCATGATACCGTATCGTTTGTGGGCCAAAGGACAGTATCCATTGGAGGATGTTTTCCAATTCACCGGTCCACAGCAGTCCTAGGAAGATTACAAGACCTGTAACGGGAACCACTATAGCCCAGTAAATCCATCGATTCAGGTCCGTATTTCGCACATCGTGGGTATTGATGCCAAAAATGCTGGCTACCGAACTAAGTGGGAGGAAGACGATGGTAGCAATAGTGGAGGCATAAATAGCACACGTTCCTTGGGGTATTGTGTGGCCTTGACTTATTTTTGGTTCTATGGAGCCTGTCAGCCTTCACATGCAGCACATTATTTTAGTAGACGGTAAGACACGCTCAGCACTGCGGCTCACACGTACCACTGCTTCTAATATAACAGCTTGGCTCCGAAACTCGTCGAACTCCTTCTTGCGGCGATCCAGTTGACGAAGACAGCCTTCGAAAACCTCCTGGGTCTGTAGACGAAAGTTTGAAGCCAGGCGTGAGCCTATTGGTGTTGCAGTATACGGGCACTCCTCTTCGTCGTATGGAGCTCCCCTCGCGTTCGGAACGTTGAGTCCGATAACTCTCTTTAAAGTGTAGATAGTTCGTAGGACCTTGGCCACGTTGTGTCGATATTGTATGTCGACCGGGATGATTCGTAGTATCTGGATCCAAAAGTGTCATACCTCGATCCTAGCGGCACTCTACTTCTGGGTTGTATACTTCTCTGCAGAGTCAAATATTCGTTGTTGGGCGTCCAACGTCTTCTGTATGGCAGGAATTTCTGATGTAAGCGCCTAGTTCGTCGTTCGTGGGATCTGTCGAAGAATTTTTTTTTGGCAGTTTTTTGGCCTCCTGGTGGCCAAAGATTAGCCTTCTGTACGTAGTCTGTTGCCATAGGTAGGTACTTACGACTGTGTCTAGATATGCAGAACAGGGTTCGCTGATATCTGTACCGCCCAGCGTAACATCCCGAATCAATTTCAAGCTCGTCAACGAGACGATTTCCAAAGGTAGAACCACTGAACTGTCCAATAATGGCTTCAAACACAGCGACTTGATAATCTCGTTCATCCCCTGTTCGATCAGTACTTGCGCGGAGCGGATTAAGTCCTCGGCCCTGAATTCATCCTCTGGGCCATAAACAAAGGCTCATCAGAAGGTGAAGCCAAGCGTTGTTGACCTCATCTGGAATGGTCATCTTCACTAGGTCCGACCTACGAGAGTGGTCAAACACGTCGTTGAAGGAACCGATGACCATCGCTAAGCTGCGCAAGGCGCTGCATATGAAGCGTCCATTTCTCCTGATGCGGGACTATTCCCAGACGGCAACCGAGGTCTACCCTGTGCACTGTTCTGCCGAATGGTCCTGTGGGGCATCTCTTAGAAAGGCTTTACTAGAGCAGTCGCTGTAGATATACATTTTTCTCACCTCGATAAGCAGTTTGATTGCACCCCAGTACTTGTGCGTATCATTGCCACTTCAATGTCAGGCGGAAAGAAGAAATTGAACAAATCCCTTCCGAGGTTGAAGACATCAACTTTGTCTTCGTAGCTCGCTTGGTTCTCGTGACTAATATTCACGGATTTGCTCATATCAGAGCCTTGCTTGTCCAGAATGTGGTAGACGGACAGGCGAGATGATGATGGACAGTTTTGGTACACTCTGTGATCCGCCGTTAGACGTTCATAAGGATGTTCCTCCTGCTGATTTCAGCAGAGAATAGCTTTACCAAAAGTATGTTCTAGATCAAAATAAACACCATAAAGGCTATTTGGTGAGACCATGTTTCATTATGTTTCATTACACGGCTGGCCTGCCTACTCCGCGGTGCTTGTGGGTACGTTAGATCTCTCCAGGTTATACCTGATCTATTGAATATGGATCTCACTTATATAAAAACCAGGAGAAAACATAATATAACATGAAACTAGGCACTAGCCTACTACATTTATCCAATCAGCTCCAACCACATATGTGTCAGCCTCTCAGCTTTTAAGGAAAAGCTGAAGGGTTTGCATCCCACCTCTTCAACGTTAATCGCTGGGTTAAATCATTTCCCAACATCTCTACTCCAGAACTTCCACCAGATCAAGCCTTACGCCATGGATTCAAAACTAGCCTTAACGACGATTAGGCACTGGAGTGCGTCAGGTGAATTCACTCCTGACCGAGTGCTGCAGCGGGTGGACGAAATGATTTGGGAATACCAAGGCGTCGAGACAGAGGAGGCATCAGCCCTACGAGACATCCTTATCAAACAGGATCACACTCAATGCCTGACCGAAGAAGCGTTCGCATCCATCTTGCGAGACAAGGTTGCGCTGCCCGATTCTTCCGCCCGCGCCGCGGCAGAACACATCATCTTCACTATGCTCGCCTACCTCAGCACAGTTCCATTCCCCTGCAAGCCCTCAAACTTCGACTCCGACCTGCCCAAGAGCCTCTCACTAGCCCAGCCTCACACGCGGTCTTGTGTGGCTCCTTCCGGGACGCTATATGTCTATCTGCAACGGCGGCAGCCTCTCGCACCCGCACGCCCGCCGACCGCCGCCGCCTTCTCTTCCAGAGCCTGGCAAGTACCACAACGCACGCCAAGCCGTACGATCCAGCTGCCGCTCGCGCGCGAGCGGAACGGAACGCGCATGAAATCCCACTATGGAGCGCGCGCGACTATGCGGGTCTGAACCACGACGAGGACGGCGATGAGATGTTTCACGACGTGCTGGACGTGTTGTATGCGACGCAGTCGCGGCCTAACCCTAGCCTAGCGCCCGCGCGCCGAGATGCGTTCCGTGAAGTGGTAAAATCGCTGCCATTCGAGAAAGAGAGGGCATCGTTGTATGCATTGGCAATCCCGAGGGAGCGATTCACCGTCCTCGTGGGGTACTTACTCATGGTGCGCTGTTGGTATGAGAACCACGGCAGGGATCAAGAACCTGTAAACACTTTGCAGCTACAGAAGGAAGTAGAGACCTACACCGACGCCTTCTGTGGGGAAGCCCAGGACGGCCTCATCACTTGGCCTATGTTTGATGATGCTATGAAGAATAATAAGGTTTGTGTTGGCGCGGAACTTTGAAATCTGGGCTCTGAGACTCACATTCATTTTTACAGTTTGACTTATTCGATCCTCTCTATCAACAGCTCTGTCATGCCCTGTTTGCCCAAAAGGACTGGCTGGGTACGGCCGTGCGAAATGTAACCAGATGGCCTGATTCAGAACTATGAGGATTCAGGAATCGGACTCATACGAGTGCAGAGACCATCTAGGTGAATCTGTTTATTCCCATAGCCTATCTACTAGCCTTTATTGCATAATTAAGGATGCTTGAGTTAAACAAAGTTAAGTGAGCGGTTCATCGCCCTGCTGTTCATACTAAAAAAACTAAATGCAGTCCTCCATGCTTCACCTAGTATGCAAGGACTGCCTCGACGACGACAACGTAGTTGTGGGCGAACTGCCGGGTAAAATTCCCATCACGGGCAACCAATTCGTTTTCATACGAGCGTCGGGATAGATCCCTTGATTTCCTGACGGGTAAAGATGGATATTTGTCATGCCACAGGCTATTCCCTACTCTTGCACAATAGTTGGATCGCCACTCGAAGACCCTTTGTCAAGATCTGCCAAGCACATAAGGATAGAGAGCTAGATTCCAATTTTCAAGTATACTAGCGCGCTTTTCATTCAATAATTTTTTCTTTGGGGCTATCCCCTCTTCACTGCATTCGACCTTCTCGAATCATCTAGTGCCACATAATTGATTGAACCTGTAAGTAGCACTCTCTTAGAAGGTACTGGATTATCATCACCGCTGCAACCCAGACAGAGTGTAGGTAAAGCAAGTCACTCGAACATTCTCGATAAGCCTGCCTCACAGCAGTGAAGTATGAAAAAGTGGTGCCATCCCTTCACAATAGCAGGATAATCGGCCAATCAACGGGTGTGGACATGTGGTCCGTGCAGACGACGCAGTCAATATTTAACAAGGCCTTTAGTAGGTTGACCTGATATTATCTTGCTTTGAACAATTACACATCCTCCCTTGGCTTGTTACATCTCAGATGTATATATCAATGCTCCTGTCCTCGACGTCTCCACCAAATTTGTGTCAACACTACCTATTATCGCCGAGCCGAATTACTGTTGTTGACATGGCAGCAACATGATATCGACATACAACTCCGTCCTATCCTGGACTTGTTCGCGAGGCCGGCCTAGACATCAATATAGTCTATGGGATATTTCGAGTCAGCTGGAGACGGACACCTATTCTCGGAGCTACCATATTCGGTGCTAATGCATGAATCCTTTGCATTGGTCCAGTAGCACCAGCAACAGCACAAGAAACCCTTGAGGCAGGACCTCGAGGAGATTGTAATTTGAGCAGGACCTCAAGGAGAGAGACCACGAGGCAGGGTCCCATGGATCCCTCTCCGACTTGAGTCACCACTATGGTGACTCTCCAGCTGACGATATGGAGCGCTAGTTGGCCTGTGCTCACGCACCTCAATATGGCTCGACGACAAGCCCCACGATTTATAAGCTGAGGCGCCTCACGACAGCTTCCACACTCGGGGCGTTCTTTATTCTCTTGTCGAAAACAAGGTGCGAACTCCAAAAACAACTTCCAACCTCAACCAGTCCTCATCCAGCACCTCAGCCAGGACAAGCCACCAACCATATTGGCCTCCAGAATCAGAGGTCCAACGTAAGGTCTTGGCCTTCCTGAGAATACAAGATGGCAAATGTAAGTACACTCGCAACACTCTACACAGAAACCTCTTGCTGCTTGTCCGAAAGATCTGGAACCTACAAAGCCCTTTGCAGGCAATGTCACGGAATCTTTCTCTGGGGCAACGAAGCTTTTCATACACTACAGCACAACCATCAGCGTCCTAACACGTTCCAAAAAGCAGGTCCTTACGGATGGCCACCCAAGAGGCACCCTCAAGTACCAGCGGTTCATGCTGCTTGAGGACTTCAGCAGCTGGGTCGACACCCACTACCTCAACCGCATCTACAACCGGGTGGATTCCGAAGGCAGAAATCGAAGCAATGACGAGAGACTTCGCCTTCGTGAGAGTGGTGTGACCTACCAAAAGGCCCTACGCGCTCTAGCTAGCGACATCTGCCTGGAGAGCCCCAGATTGGGCGATGCGAAGATGGCTGAGATTCGGCGGACCCGGGTCTTGTGAGTTTTTGAATATCTCATAACTATACTTGTGTGGTCGGCAAAGTCAGACTAATGTGTTCGTAGTCTCAACCAAGAGTTCTTCGATATCATGGGATTCCATGGAATCCAATTTGACAGGGATAATTGGACATGGGTGGAGGGGTGTACGGCTGAGGAGACAGCAAGAGGCATGCGAGAGATTGGATAGCAGACTTGTCAAAGATTCGCAAAAAGCTTGTGATTGAAGGCTAAAGGTGACTCGACAGAAATTACAACATGTTTGAGCAAGAAATCGAGGATGTCGGAGCTGATGATATATCTTTTCTATGTGTATGTGTTGTATTTTGTGATGTTTCTAGAGCTTGAAAGCTTCGTCGGCCTTCAAAGGTCTCGTCGCCTTTCTGAGGTGATGATCCACTGTTTCTCTTCATTTCTTGGGCGCTGCCTTCCCCCACTGGCGGTGGTAAATAATCTAGGAGAGCAGAGCAATCTTGGTGAGCTCCCTGCCAGAAGTGACCCCCCCCCCCCCTCCAGCTGCAATGGCTCTGCGGGCCACGGGCGCGCCCACCGCCGTATCCTCTACAGCGAAGCGAAGAGGTCTGCATCGTCTCCTCCTGCTCTGGGGAACGGAAGCCACCCTCGACCCAGTCCATCAATAAACTGAATTTGGCGACGTAAGGGTTTTGTTGTATGTACAGAGGTTGCAAGGATATAGGGTATACCTACCTGTTTCTGCCTCGTAAGATCTTTAACTTCAATCTGTTGGTTCATTGGTCCTTCGCTCGTTGTCCAAGCCTGAGGCCATCAGCAATGCAGCCCAACAGAAGGCAGTGGCTTGCTTGCTAGACATGTGAGTGACCATGGTCCCCATGGACGATCTCCTTGACTGGCGGGGTGCCTCCTCCTCCGCTTCGCTCATCTTTGTCAGGGTGGTTAGAATATCCTTGGCTACCTTCCAGTTGCCGAGGTTGGCGTCATCACAGTCGTAGTTCTGCTTGGACAGGTACTCGGCCATATCGGCCGCGTGACGTACGGCCATAGCCTCCATGCCGAACCTCCAAAGAGCAGGTATTACGCCTCCAAGGGACTTCCGAAGTCTGCTCAAACCTCAACAACTTGTTGTCATTTGGTATCTTTCCTCAAGTGTAAATGGGCAGAAACTCTGAGCCTTTCAGTTAGAATTCAAGCTTCCATTCAGCGACTTGAACGCCTCTATTCTGGTCTTTTCCGCCTCAGTTCCGCGCCAAGTCCGACCATGCAGATGCCTCAGACAGAGCTGCTGCCCGTTGTCAGCGTAATAAAGCCAGCACGCCCACTTGCTCCACTTTCCCTCCTTCATCTGGTTCCTTGCCCGCTGCCCAATGTGGTCCTCGATGAACGCGCCGCGGGGCATGGCCAACCGGGAAGGAAAGACGCGATTGAGGTAGTGGGCGGTAGACGCGATGTGGGTCTTGTCGTGCCAGAAGAAGAGAGGCGTCAGAGGGATGGTAACGTTGGGGTGGGATGCCGACTTGAACTCTTGATTCAGGGTAGCGGTAAGCTGCCGCAGGGCAGGATGGGGGTTGACGTGCGCTGAATCCGCGTAGCCGAGCATCCTGACTGACGGCAGGCAGACATACTTGACTGGCACCTCCTCGCTCGCCTCCGACGCCCTCATGACCTCGATGATCGACTCGACAGGGATGCTGGCGTCCAGTCTCCAGTCATGCTGCTGTACCCAGACGTAAGGTGTCTCGACCAACCTCAATGCCGACCGTACTGCCAGCCCGAACCCCAGACGTTGTGCCGGCTCAACGAGTGTGACTCGTCTGTCCGCCGTGCTCTTGGCCGTAAAGCTGGTGAAGTTCGGGTTGTCAGGCGTGCCTGGGGAACCGAACTCCGCCTTCCCCTCCTCCACGGTCAGAAACAAGCCGTCTGGATCTTCGACTCCGGCAACCTGCTGCAGAACGACCTTCTTTACGTTCTCTTTATACAATGGAAAGGTCGCCGCACCCTCTGTAGTCACATAACCCTTCTTTAGACGATTCGCCTGAGCCACTTTGTCGTAGGTGTCAAAAACGACAACAATCCTACACTTGAGCAGAACCGGGCAGTGCTCGCGGAAAGAATCCAGGATCGTATCCACAAGCTCGGTGGACGGAGCCGAGGGCGTCGGGGAAGTGGTGAGGATGATCGTCAGAGACTCGGATATCGGTGCCAGCCCAGATCCGAAGCTTGGGTCGGACATCGTCACCGGAGTGCGATCTGCAACACACAGTCCTGTATTCCCTATACCAGAACCTGCGTATACCACCCAGCGCTGCGGTTGGTTCGGCGTTGTGTCAGGCCCAGGTTACGACTTCCGGCAAAATCGTGTTAGGTCTCTAAGGCTGATCGACATCTCCATGGTCCCACACGTATGAGGACACTCTCGCCCTGCGGATTCTTGGTGGGGTCGTCTCCTCTTGGAAGGCCGTTAAGAATTCAGGCGACTCGTCTGGTCGTGTCCGCCATCGCTTTTAGTTGTGTGAAGTCTGGCTTGGTGAGATTGATCGACTTGACGCCAAGTCAAAACACAAGTTTTTCAACGACTGACATTAAGAGGGTTAGGGTCTCTTGGTGACCGCCAGCTTTCCTCCTTGTGTGTCGTATCGGGACATTCCCACCCTCATAATCCTCATTCTGCTCTACTTATCTCGACTGTAGCAAGCTTTACAGCAATGTTCGGTTCTATAATTATGAGATCAAGAGTGCTCTCCACCGGCAATTGGTAAATGATACACCTGGCCGGTCTCGAGCAACCATGAGTCTAATGGTCCACCATTCTAGGGTGAAGTAAAGGGGCAAGAAGAGGACGCAATACGATGTCGTGGTTGCAGTTAGATGCCCCATCTTGGTTTCTAATGACCGGTATTCCACTTCTTTCTCTAACACCACCAAACGAGGCTAGTCGCATAATAGTAGATGACACACAGCAACCCCTTTCTAGCCCTCCTAAGGTATCACTCGTACGGAACAGCCTTATTCTCCTCCACCCACAGCTGTTCTCCGGCACTCTTGTAGGCAGGTGGAATGAACCCATTCACCTTCCACAGCCGTCGTTCCGTCTCGTCCACATGAAATTCCCAGCCGTATCCCTTGTCTGCCACATGCGGCTTGAGAATCCGATCGATTCCGGCAGTTGTTTGGTGATACATGGCGTCGTCGTCGGGAACGTGAAACGCGATATGATCAACGGCTATTCGAACAAAAGGTTTTCCAGGCCGTGGCTCCCCGCCGATCCACATGTGATTTCCGTCCAATTTGATGAAGTTGACAACGACATAAAAGGCAGGGAGATTGAGGTCAGTGTAAAATTTTGTAATGTCTCGAGCCAGGGCTCCTTTGGCCTCATTGTCGACAAAAATATCGTTTGTATGATAAATCAACCACAGAGGCATGATGATTGAATAGCTGTGTAATAGATAGACTGTAGTGAATGTTGTCAGATGGAATGTAAGAGGCGGGCTATCAGAAACTAATTGTTGCGCATCAGTGGCCGACAATATGGTTGATAATTTGCAAATCTCACTGGAGGCCAATGTAGGTAGAGTAGAAACAAGAGAATCTTACCAACCCAGTCAAAATTCGACCATGATTTCTTTGTTCACTAATCAGCCTCACAGCACCTCATCGTGCAAGCTACACCCTAGTAATCATGACATTGAGAGTGCCTATCCACGCTTTAGATTTTCAAGAGCGTTTGTGATCTGCCGCGGTACGGGGAGGTCGATTAATAATCATAGACCTGGTAGGAAAACCCAAAAGAGGCTCTGATGGATGGATAAGGCTGAAATGCACTACGGTGTTGGTGTCAAGCCCCGCTGGCCTTCGCCAGCGCAGATGTTCAGAGTGTTCAGGAGGATCATCACTGCGTCACAATTCATGAAGGTTTGTAAGCATTTGTTCTGTCAAAGACCCATAGATGCTGTATAAATATGACAGCATCAAGCACTCGGGACACAACAACCTTGGAAACTTGCAGCATCGATCAAGCACCGCAGAAATCACAGAACTCGCATCGTTTCGACTCTTATCCACCATGGCATCAGAGATAGTTTTCATCACTGGAGCGACAGGCTTCATCGGCTCTCACGTCGCGAAAGATACCCTGAGCGCTGGTTACCGCGTGCGCTTGAGTATCCGCAAAGCGGAACAACAACAATTCCTGGAAAAGCTTTTTGCGCCGCACCATGCCCAGATCGAGTACGTTGTCGTTCCCAATCTCAGCGACGTCGAAGCCGTTCGAGGTGCCTTGAAGGGAGTTGACTATGTATTCCACATTGCCTCGCCCATGCCCGGCCAGGGATCTGATCTGAAGGCGGATTACGTCGAACCCGCTGAGCGCGGAACTGTCGCAGTCCTTGAGGCAGCGAATTCTCAACAGACGATCAAAAAGGTCATTGTCATGGCATCGGTGTTATCACTCATGCCTCTTGGTTCCCTTGCTGCTCCAGAATTCTCGGTGACCGGTATGTAACCCTCAGGCTCTGGACTTATTCATGGACTGACGTTGCTCAAATAGACAATACGGGAGAGGTCATCCCCGTTGACCTTAGCAAGCCAATTCCAGAAGGGCCTTTCAGCAGTATCCTCAAATATCAGGCGTCCAAGATCTTGGCCCACCAAGCGTATCGGGACTGGGTTGCGCAGCACCAGCCTGAGTTCACTACTATCTCCTTCCATCCGGTCTTCGTGCTCGGCCCAAGCCTGATTCAACAGAATGCACAAGATATCGGTGGGATCAACGCCGTATTCTGGATGTCTCTGCAATCGGAACAGCCTAGGATCCCTCCGACCTACGTCGACGTCCGGGAGGTATCTGATGCCTTCGTACGGGCTCTGACGAAGGAGATACCCAGCGGAACGGAGTACATTCTCTCGGGCCAGACTTTTACATGGCAGGATGTGGTGGATTTTGTCAAAAAACGCTACCCCGCCCTCGAGGTGAAACTCACGCCGCCGTTCCAACAAAGAATTATTGCCGATGCCAGTCGGGCCGAGAGTGATCTGGGTATTCAGTGGCGGTCTATGGAGGATCTCGTAAGCTCTGTTTTGAACCAACAACTTGCATTTCAAGGACAACCTCAGGCTTAGGATAAGAAAACGGTTGCCTGACGGTTCAGGCTATCGTCTAATACATGAGCATGACAAGTGGTGATTTGTAAAGCGGACTTATAGTGATCTTCAATATAAATATGTTTAAATAACTTCCGGTTTCTTGAGAAACGGGTTTGAATGATCGTTTTATAACCATATTCATCTGTAGAGCGAGACGAAATGGCTAGGTTAAAGTCTATGCCGCTTCACTTGGTGTAGAACCGGCAGCGCTGTGCCTATCTATTATGGGTTGACCTCTTTTATGCCGACTGTCCTCGTTTTGCATGATGCCCAAATGTTCTAGGTCTGCTGTCTTCGAGTGCTTAAAGTCCGACGTTGCTAACTAATTCCCTCTTCTTAGCCCTTCCTAATATTCGTGCGGGTGCCGTTTGTTCTAGATCACTTTCATGGCCTGGACGAAGTCTAGCATGGAAGAACAAAATGTGGCTCGCCATCTAATACCTTAGAGAGCGTGGTGGCAACTACTAGTGTGCAAAATTGACTTGATTTGTAACTGTCCAGCATTTTTCTCGGTCAGAACAAAATGGAATGTTTTTTAGAAAGGGGGGAGGGGGGGTGGGTTTCCCTCAAAGAAGTATTGCCTTCCTGCCTAGTCCTTTGTCATGTCATCTCCCCCGTGACTCTGAAAATCAGGTAGTCTAAGTCTGGGAAGCCTCTACCTTTGTCTTCCAAGCACCCGAGAGGAATTGGCGGACGAATTTGTCGACAAACTCCTGATCCAGTAGTGGAGGGTTTGCCAGAGCCTGGGACAGGCTTCGGGCATTACTGGTGACGTATTGTTTCGACGGGGCAAAATCTTCCTTGTCATACTTGCTGGCGAAGAAGTCAACAAGCTTGATGGGAGGATTTGTGACCGGATCCGGGTCCGAATCCCTAAGCCTGCGGACCCATTCCTTGGGCTCGACTTCCTCAAATTTTAGACCGGCGTTATGAAGAGCCGGCAACAAGTCATCCGTCCAGCTGAAGACTCGGTGATTCGCGACATTCACGAAGACACTACCACCATCCGACAGGGAGATCTCAGCCACACCCTGGGCAACAACATCGACCGGCAGCCACGAGGGGTCCTCCCTGAGCCTGGGCAGCGCGCCGACGGTGAGCGCGCTCTGCATGCACATGACGACTCCCTCGGTGGCATTCCAGATGCCGTGCACCGTGTCTGCGACGATCTGGCCGATCCGCAGCACGCGCACGGGTATGCCGGCGCTCTCGCCCGCCCTCGCGCATACCGCCTCCGCGACGGACTTGGACTGGGCATACCCCATACCCTGCGCCCATTCCGGCCTGGGCTCCGCCTCCGGCACGGGCCCGTCCGCGTCCGGGTGGCGCACTACGGCACTGACGGAGGAGCAGAAGTTGAACGCGGCGCCCCCATGCTGACACATCATGATGAGGTTCCTGACCCCTGCCAGGCTGTCCCCGAAGCTCGAGAGCTTGATGTTGAAGTTGACGGGCCAGGCCGAGTGGATCACTGCGCGGAGGCCGGAGCACACCTCCTGGTATACGGAGTCTTCGAGCCCCAAACCCCCCCGAGACAGATCGCAGGGGAGGGAGGTGATCTTCCCGCGCTCTGTCGGTGACAGGCCCTCATAAACCTTGCGCTGCACCATGGACTCCGTAGTACGTCTCAACGCACTGTCACTGTCGCTGGCACGCACAAGGCAGTATACCCGTTTGATGGAGGCGTCTCGAACGAGTTTGGCAACGATGTGTGCACCCAGAGAGCCGGTAGAGCCTGTGATGAGGACGTAACGTCCATCATTTTCACCTAGCTGTGGTGAACGTCGCAATTCGGATGTGAAATCGCTATACTTCTTGATCAGTGCTTTCATCTCGGCCTCGATATCCTCCTCATTCACCGCGTCAGCGGCGCCGAGCAGGTATGCGGCCAGCTCGCGGACGGACGGATGCTCGAAGACGACATTCTGCGTGAGCTTATTAGCAGTCTTGACCGACCTCAGCAATTCTGCCCTGATCTGGATGGCACGCAGGGAATCGACACCTAGGCTGAAGAAGTTGGTGTCGTCGTCGAAGTCCACATTGGCCTGGGGGCCGGTCAAGCCCTTTGAGACGAGGTCACGCAGGAACCCTCGGAGCTGGTCCTCGGACATCTCCTGTGCGTCCTCGTTTGAGGCGTTGGAGTTGATGTAGGCCGTCTCTATCTCCTTGGCAAATATCTTGTAGAAGGCTTGGCGGATGATGCTCCCTTTGTCGGTCCTGGGGTATTCGACATCATGGGGCAGGATCACACACATCTCCTTCGACAGCTGGGCAAATGCGTCGTTCTCCGTCTGCACAGCGTCCACGACAGGCCAGATCGCCTCCAACACCTCACCTGGAGCAAGCCCAAGAGTTGCCGGAGACGGGATGATAAGCAGGCCAAGGTAAGGCTGCTGCGCGCCAAACATGACTGCCTCCGTCACGAGCTTCGACGACTTGATCTTACCCTCGGTGACTACCGGGTTGAACTTCTCGCCGTTGACCAAGACGATGGTGTCGTCCTGGCGCGCGATGTACTTCCACGCTCGAGGGATGGTCGGGTGCGGCTCGAATAGGTCTTTGGTGCGGTACGAGCCATCTTCCATGTTGGTAGCGGTCTTCGCCGGCCAGCCTGGTCTCACGCAGCACTCATAGAGACCGGACCCCTGTGGCAGCCAGAGGAGAAAAGGAGCCAAATTGTCGTTCTCGCGGACGTAGTTCCAAGCCTTGTCGCCCGCCGGTCGAAAGGATGTCATGAGTTGCCCAACCTCAGTTCTCAAGACAGGTCATTGTCAGCAATACGTAGCGGTGAGATTTAGAACGGATGGGAGACTTACGCTCCGTAGTGGCTGACGAGATTAACGCCGTTCTTGACGAGCAAGTTACCCAGGTCATCTGGACAGGCTGATCCGCCGTACATGACGGTCTTGAGCTCGGCCAGGATCTTCATACCTTCGTCGCTCTCTGCCAGAAGCTTGAGTGCGTACGGAACGCCATAGAAGATCTCAAACTTGTGAGTGCGCATGACGCTGACGAGGTTGTCGCTTGTGAGAGGCAAATCGGCATTGAAGAGATGGATCTGCTTGCGCGACCACACAGCGCGGAAGAAGTTGCAGACGCCGTGGTTGTGGTACAGAGGAAGCGTGGTGAAAGACTTCATATCAGCATTGACGGGCAAGTTGGATAATGCCGCGCTTTGCTTTTGGTAGATGGCCTTCGGCAGCCCCGTCGAGCCTGGCGGCGTGTTAACTAGTGTCTGCTGGTGCGCAGGGACGTTGTTCAGGCTCACCACTGGAGTGAATGATGTAGGCAATCTCCTTCGTCTCGATATTGGCATCCAGTGCCGCATCGAGCTGTGTATCCACATGAACGGCGATTGGAAACTCAAAGACATCCCGCGCAGGCATATCCAGGACCTGTAGCTGTGGTTGTAGCTCCCTCACCGCTAAAGCCGTCTCGGTATACCGCGACTCTGCGATCAAGTAGGATGTCCCGGTCGCTTTGACGAGAGCCTCGATTGCCGTGGGTGGGATCCGGATCGATAGGAACAAGACAGTGTGGCCGGCCTTCATCAAAGACAGCATGGTTATCAGGTATTCCAGGTTCGATGGTCCCAGCAGCGCAACCACCGTCCGCTTCTGCTCGGAGCTTGTCTTCGCCGGGATGCTGGCCTCGAGGTGCTTCGCGACTCTGTATGCAAACACATCAAGTTGTTGGAAGGTATAGTCGACGTAGTCCACTCCGTGAGAAGGGTAGGACACGATTGGTACATTGGGATAAGTTGTCGCTCGTGAGCGAAGCAGCCCGTCGATTGTCTGTAACAAAGTATCGTCCATCTCGACATGTTCTACCGTTGCCGCCTCCTGATCTAAGTGGGATAAGCCGGTGAGGCTCGGCGCGAATTTGGAGGCAACAGCAGCGGTGGGGGCCATGATGAGAATGTTGAGTCGATGATGTTTTGAAACCCTGAAGAGTTCAGCTTTCGATCTCCTCGTCGAGTGAGAGCGAATGGCCAGTATCAAGTCAAGACGGCGCGCTACATACAAGTCTCACGTTGACGTACCTTTGCTGCTAGTTTTCACCGGATGTTTCTCCGTTATATGTTTCTGCTTACATTGTCCGTCATGCGGCATCAATGTTCACGAGCGTGGTAAGGAGGAGTCGTCCGCCGATCACGCAGCCCGGCTTTCCGGGTTGGAGGTTACCGAGGTGGCATCTTGCGGGTCGTGCTAGATCCCTAGTAACAACTTATTCCCGACCATCCTCCACGCCCACCAAGAGATGCCCACTTTCTCGTCGGTTCGCAACATCTAATACGTAGCGTTGATCAACGATCGGCACACTTACGCACGCCCGGGTCGGTGTCCTTACGCGGGTGACTGACGGTTTTTTGTTTATTTTTTTTTGGAGGAGGGGGGTGTTGACTTCTAAATACCATGACCGTCCTCATGTCTACGAGCGGAAGTACTTCAAGACGCACCTCGGACTATACACCCGACTCTGGCTGCTCCACCCCCGCGTTTGATACCGTGGGGGGCTATCGTTGCTCGAAGGGCAGACCACGTAATATCGCTTATGACAGAGGGCCATTATGGTACACTCTTGAGGTAACTAGGCACTGTCGGCCAGGTCAAGAGAAAAGCAGGGTGTTAGAGCCTACAACGGATCTGTCCTACTATTGGTGATGTAAACCCGGGGATTACCAACCTGCGCCTTTGCTGTATTAGATGAAGTCTTGTTTGTCGCCATCTTGACGGCCATATGCTGGAGTGCTGGGTTGTGAAATGGTAGTTGACGGGGTCCGCGGTGCACCTGGTGGACGTTCGTGGTGATGGAGGACTTAAAGTTATTACGATATATGGTAGTTTCTTATCTACAAGGTGTGGTCTGTGAGCAATAGAAGGGAAAAGATCTAGCATTGAGAGTTGAGGCGGTGGGAGGCCATATACCCAGGATAAGAGGTACTGGCCCCGTCGGACGCCACGACGGAGGCGCAGTCGTAGCACCGTTACAGTACCAGTAACCCTCACAGTTAAGCCATTGTCTATAGAACTAGTGAATGAAGAGCAGGCGAGGTAGCCTATTGGTCATGGGATATTCGCTCACAAATTCAGTATCCCCCCACCCCATGACGTTCACATCATGAAGGCATCATATAGCAGAGTGAACAGCGTTGAGCCCTGACGCGACCCGCCTTCACACTGGGATCCTTTTACTGGGATCAAATCCTTGAATCCGAAGGCATAGTGTAGATGCCTGTCTGGGGTTGGCAGTGAAGGGGAGGGGACTCGGATGGAAATCTTATGCGTAAGCGTATAAACGACTCATTATGATGCCACACGTATGTCGATCTAAGAAAACCCTAACATGTGTTTTGACAGAGCATAGTTGAGTCCGCAAATTGACCCCTAGAGACTATTTCAGGGCATATTTGTATGCATTGCGCCGAAGAGAAGGGAAGAGAGAGAGAGAGAGAGAGAGAGTTCTCCCCCTTATGCTGCAGGTCACCTCGCTGAAGCATTGATCACTAGGGTCCCTTATCGACATATAGCGGTGGTGGGGGTGTGTGACCCTATCACGGATGACTGTTGACTTCTGCAAGCCCAGTATGCTTCCAGAGGCTATCTCGGACGTTGGTGGCAGGGTGCCTATGAGATAAATATGACCTCTTTGTAGACATAGACTTTAGGAGAGGCCCCACTGAGTCCTCCAGAATAGCAAGGTCACACACGGTTTGTGGCCTTGAGCCTCTCCAGGAACATGTTGAAACCACACCCTGGGTTAAGTACCTCAGGGGTCACAATGACGATAGTAGCGTTGTCAGGGGCGCATTCCCCTATCCCCCGTTACGGGCAGCTAGACATAGGAGGGGATGCTCAAGTCATGCAGGCTCGTAGCCATGTCGTTTTGCAGGGTTCTGATGGGTTCGATCGGAATGAACTTGCCCCTACTCCCTGTCATCAGTGGACGAAGTATCGCCCAGGGCGGCTAGCATGTCCTCTTCTGGTGCTGCCAGAGCTCCATCCTGATGCCCAGGAGCTCACAGGCGTCGGTGAGCTCCTTGGGTTGCCGTAACAAATGTCAAACCTCTGACTTTCCGTCTAGGAGCTCCTGGCGTGCTCGCGCGGGTACCGTCCGAGAAAGATGCTGTACACCTCCCAGTGTTTTCCGCGGCAGGGCAGACGATACTGAGAGTCCTCGCCGGCCTCGATGCTTCTGCTGCACTGTTAGGGACGAGGAGGTCCTGAACCCCCCCGACGCTGCGTGTTTATGTTAGAGGAGGGACCCCTATCAGTGAAGTGTTATATATGCTGAAGGAATGCTGATAAGAAGACATCAAATTCAAGGACACGAAGAGCAGGCTGGCGTGGTGATAGTGTAAAACGGAGAGGAATACTGATTTGCTAGGATGGATTGCGAACATGGTAAAACGGTGCTCGGAGATGGCAGGCTGACACAAGTGATGGCAGAGGGAGTCACGAGCGCGGGGAGTCAAGATGCGACAGAATGGTCGCTTGAGGGAGACCAACCGCTCGTTGGTGGGTTGCATCGGGAGAGAAGCTGGTCATACGCGACCGTTATGAGCAAAGATGGATGGAAACAAGTGCGGGTTATTGGGAAGTATGTAATGTAGCGCAATGATCCGGATCGGAATTGTGCAAATGACACAGCCAGAGGAAGGGGGCCGCAGGTTGTTCCAATCGTGAAAGACGCCCCTGTGCCCTTGCCCAGGCTCACCCATCAAGCGAGTAGCCAACCTCGCCGGCCTGCTGGCCCATCTTGACCAGGCTCGCCTTCATCTTGCCCGCCCTCACCCTCGTCTTCTCGTCCAGGCCGCTGAAGTCCACCCGGTCGATCCAGTCCCGCAGGCCATGCTGCAGCACGTTCCTCGCCCTCAGCGTGGACCCGTCCACATGGCCGGCGCTCCCGTGCAGCGTCAGCCTGTCCTTCTTGGAATCATAGGCGCCACGGTGCAGGATGTTGTTGTTATAGAACACCACATCCCCGGCCTTCAGCTGCACGACCAGCTGGCCCGGAAGCCCCTTCTCGAAGGGGTCGGCGTCCCTCTCGACATCCGTCCTCGCGCGCCTGTGGCTGCCTGGCACGACGATGAGGCTCGCGTCGTCGTACAGGGCGAGGTTCCACTGCGCCGAGTACGCGGGCTGGCCCAGCCTCTCCATCTCCTCCTCGGGCGTGGCGGTGGCGGGGATGTCGTCGCGGTGCCACCGCAGCTCGAAGTCCCTGTCCGGCCGCACCAGCAGGTTGAACAGCTCCATGACCAGCTCGTCGTCGGTGCACTGCAGCAGCTCCCGGGTGGGGGCTACGACGGCGTCGCTGAAGTACATGCGGACGAAGGTCGACGACCGCGGCATGTCCGGGTGCATCATCCCCTGCACGCCCCAGATGCCCTGCTGCCTCGCGACCTCGGGCGTGTTCCGGGGCCACGGCGGGAACTGCTTGGGGAGGGTGCGCACGCTGGGCCAGTCGCCCGAGCGCGCGAGGGACGCGGCGCCCTCTGCGGCCTCGCGGAGCTCTGCCAGCTGCGAGGGGGGGGCGGCGGAGGGGATGACGACGAAGCCGTCGCGGTCGAGGCGCCCGAGGAGGGATGTTGCTGTCATCGTGGGTCTCGGACGTGGTCGTGGTGAAGACTGATGGGAGAGCTGCCGTCCTGAAAGCCAATATGGGAGGCGGGTTGATGGGAGGCCTGGTTTAATATGTATGTAGTGTCTGAGGGCGAAAGGGTGACGTTGGTTCAGAGCTGGGACCCCCGGTCGCGGTGAATACTGACTGTCTGAGGACCATCAGTGTGCACTTCATAAGTACTGTCTTTGTAGATGCTCTTGCTGGGCAAGCAGACTGTGCGGATACTGTGGGACTCTCTGGCCTCACCCTCATCAGCCGGGCCCAAAGCTACTACTACTAGTCAAGCAGGTCAGCCCGGATACGGGAAACGGGGATGGAACGTTGCAAGAACCGTGCCGCTGGCTAGTAGCTGTTCCACGGAGAAGAGGAGAGTTAGGATTCCACGGGAACTATGTACATACAGTCGGGGCGGCATGAGCCCATTTTATCATATACACCCGGACTATCTGCCTATCTGCCTGCTTGCCTGCCTGCCTGCCTGCTTCCTTGCTCACATTTTATATATCAAACGCCGCCAAACAACACACACTCCCAAGAGCGCTATTCACCGGAAGCCCAGCACGGGCAGAGGCTGTGGGATCTGAAGAAGAAAAAACCCCCCCCCAAAAAAAAACCCCTATCAAAGGCGCAGACGGGACAGGCGGCAAGCTTGAGGGACAACGGGCGTGATCCGGCTGCATCTCAACCCCGCTCCCCAGTCTCATTTCAGCTCCGACATTGCTTCTCAGCCGGTCCGGGATTTGTCGATCGACCCGTGCGGCGTCCAATATTCCTAGCCATGCTATGATGGCGCGCATACGTAGCGCGTCACGATACTGCACCCTGCCCTGCAACGTTTGAACGGTGGATGCTTTGGGGGGGGGGGGGGAGGGTGGCTCGGCAGCTGAGACCGTCTCCGTCTCCTTGCCCTCTCCCTCTCTCTCTCTCTCCCATCTTTTCTTGTCGAGCAAGATCGTCCCTGCTCGTATCTCGACGTGCTCCGTACTCAAAGGTTACCCAACCTAGGGCGTGAGCGGGAAAGAGAGGGCTCATATCACGTTGCTGGCCTGACCCTCCCTGCGCTCACCGTACCTATCTCCCCCGTAATTACATAATTATGTATAGTTCTGAGAAGCACCAACCCCCCCAACCACCCAACCTGCGTTCTCACCACCACCGGCGAATAACAATGATCCTCCTCCTCCTCGTCGTCGCCATGGCCTCCCAGCTCCTCCTCCTCGCCTCCCCGGCCCTGGCGGGCTTCGACCCGCCCGGCGTCCTCTCCCCGCTGCCCCCGATGGGCTTCAACGACTGGTCGCGCTACATGGGCGCCCTCAACGAGTCCCTCTTCGTCCAGACCGCCGAGGCCATGGTCGCCAAGGGCCTCCTGGCCGCCGGCTACAACCGCATCAACCTCGACGACGAGTGGTCCCTGATGACGCGCGCCGCCAACGGGAGCATGCAGTGGGACCCGGCCAAGTTCCCGCGCGGGCTGCCCTGGCTCGCCGGCTTCCTGAAGGCGCGCGGCTTCACCCCGGGCATCTACACGGACGCGGGTGATAGGTCCTGCGGCGGGTTCCCGGGCGCGTACGGCCGCGAGCAGCTCGACGCCGACACGTTCGTCGGGTGGGGGTTCGAGTACCTCAAGCTGGACGGGTGCAACATGCCAGACGCGACCGAGGCCGGCTACAGGGCCGTCTACGGGAGGTGGCACGGGATCCTGTCGTCCATGTGGCCGGACCAGATGGCCTTCTCGCAGTCCGCCCCGGCCTACTTCGCCGAGGCGGCCAACCTCACGGACTGGTACGCCGTCATGACCTGGGTGCCGCGGTCCGGCCAGCTCGCGCGCCACTCCCGCGACACGCTGGTCTGGAACAGCACGGCCTACTGGCCCGACATCACGGGGTGGGACTCGGTGCTGTTCAACTACGGGCAGGAGGTGCGGCTCGCCCGGTTCCAGCGGCCGGGCTACGTGAACGACCCAGACTTCCTGAACGTGGACCACCTCGACTACACGGACGACGAGCGCCGGAGCCACTTCGCGCTGTGGTGCAGCCTGAGCGCGCCGCTGATCCTGAGCACGGACGTGCTGAGCATGACCGAGGCCGAGAGGGAGTATCTCACGAACCGGGACCTGATCGCCGTGGACCAGGACCCGCTGGTGCAACAGGCCACGCTGGTAAGCCAGGACGGGACGTGGGACGTGCTGACGAGGAGCCTGTATAACGGGGACAGGCTGGTCACCGTCCTGAACCGGGGGGACGACCCGGCGGACCTGAGCGTGCCGTGGGCGAGGGTCGGGATCTTCCCGGACGACCTCCCCACGCCCGGGAGCATCGTCGTCAGGGACCTCTGGACGGGGGCCAACACCACCGCCGGCCTGGGCGAGGCGGGCATCACCGCAAGCGCCGTCCCCTCCCACGGCACAGGCGTCTACCGCCTCTCGAACCCCTCTCCGGGCGGCGCCGTGCCCACGTACCCGACCGGCATGATTTTCAACACGTACTCGCTGAGCTGCCTGACGGACGCGGCGTCCGGCGCCGTGAGCTGGGCTAACTGCACCGCGGCGGACGCACAGGTGTGGAGGGTCAGGCCGGACGGACACGTCAACAGCCTCCTCCGGCCGGACGCCTGCCTCACGCCGGGGGACGGGACGGTCGTCTCGGGGGCGTCTGGGTGTGATGCCGGGAGCGCGAACAGGTGGGACTACTTCATCTCGGGGAACCTGGTCAACGCCGCCTCGGGCCTGTGCCTGACGGAGGACCAGAGCGGGGACGGCGACCCAGCAGCTCTCTTGGAGGCGTGCGGATACCTGACCAACGAGCAGGTGGTCGCCCTTCCTGTCGGGGTAGCTGTGTGAAATAATAATATCTCCGTCTCGTACACCCCGTCGTCCCAATACCAGGCCCCTTAGATATCATGTCCACTGCGCCTTGCCACTCCCGTCCTCCACGAGCTGACTCCGCCTATCGACCCCCGCCCACTTCCTCACCCCGTCCCCCTCAAACACACCCTCGTCCACGGCCCGCCCGGGCCAGCAGATGTGATCCCGCACCTTGAACGCCTCCCGCCCCCTGGCCGTCCTGAGGCCCCCGATGAGCTCCGGGAACAGCATGATCATGTTCCGCCCCTCGTCCATGATCGGCGTGTGGCAGGCACCGCAGTAGACCTTGCACGGCAGCGAGTGGACGGGCTGCTTGAGTGTGGATGAGTAGAAGGACAGGCCGTCGGTGCCATGCCTGAAGCGGATGTCGGCTTTGTGGAAGATCGTGGCCCACTGAAAGGCGGCCTGAGGCACTGTTAGTGATGGGGTGGCCAGGGGGGGGGGGGGGGGACGGTAGAACCATATACAGGGGAAGACATTAACAACAGAACATGGAACAGGACAGGGGGGCAGGAGGGAAGGCCATGGAGACGGGCCTGAAAGAGCAGGAGGCCAAGACAGTTGACGGCGTAAGGGCGGGCGACCTCACGGCGTGCATGGTCTGGCAGTCGGCGCAGTGACAGTACTTGGAAGCCAGCGGCTTCTCCCTGCTCAACAGGTAATGTATCCGGCCACAGTGACAGGACCCCTCCCACTCTGCTCTGAAGCCATCGTCGTCCTCTGGCCTTTGGTATGGATGGTCCGTCTTCCACGCCTCGCCGTCGTGCTGGTGACCTGGATGCGTGGACGACATGTTTGTAGATTATGATGAGGTCGAGATGGTCTCTTACAGGGGGATTGGAAAGTTGATGTGAGACGAGAGCGGTGAGGGTGTTATACTGTAGTGTAGTGGTGTGAGGGTGAGGGTGAGGGTGAGGGTGAGTTCACAAGGCCGATGACGTCAATTTTCCAGCCGAGCTTCTCTCCTGTACGCAATGCAATGAAAGATCAGATTGAGCTATGTACGGATATTTCCAGTGATTAAGAGGGGACCTGTCCCAATGTTCTTCTAGTGCCCGACTAGAATCCTCCAGATTGTGGTGGATTCCTGGAAATCTTGAATGTCTCCTAGATCAAACAAAGGCTTGAAGGGACATGTAATTACTGGGTATTGTATAAGGTGAGGTTGAAAAGCTGCAAAGGACCCGCCTACGGTCTGCTTCCTGCTCTGCTTCCTAGGAATTCCTGCGTGTATTGACACAAAACTCACCACAGAATAGAATGTCCAACAGAAGAAAATCAGGGCAGCCTGCGCCAAATGTGGAAGTTGGCGCAAAAATATCAACATGGTGCCACAGGGCGGCCCGTCTCTCATGAGACCAAACTAGTAGCATGATTTTACAATAGTGGTTTTCGTTCAGCTTCTGACTGGAGCTCGCAATGTGCAGGCCTGCTCGGAGATGGATGCCTAGGTACCTTATTACATCCTAACGCGCTCTGCTCAACTGGCCTGCGGACGTGGACTCCCTCACTTGAGACTATCACTCACTCACTACATCTTTTCATCAGTAGGGACCGAGCCAAACATGAGCCTGTGTGTGGGTCTTGCTCATACCTGGTGAGACGGTGAATTCATTAGCAAGCATTTAGTTTCGGCTCATGGTAATGGTAATGATACCTTAGATGGAAACTTGTAATGGTATCCCCAGTACCAATGCCTGAGATAAATAGAGCTTCCGCTGGTAATATGGTCTCGATGAGCTTCTAAAAATCTGGATATTAGCCATATGGCCTCCAACTCTCCACTCCTCACTACAAGAACAACTGTGGCTGCAGTTATTGTTGAGACGCACGCTGCCTTCCTCTCTCTCTCATCAGCTGCTGCACTGATCCTCGCTGCCCCCTCCCAAAAGAAAAGCAGTGTTCAGCACTGTCAGAGCCTCGCCGTACCACCAACAAACGTCACAGCTCCCAACCCCGCCGGGTCGCCCTCTCGAGACCACCCCCAAAGATGTCTTCCACCGCTTCGGAGGGTTATCTGAAGTTAGTAAGGCAGTTATGCTAGTGAGGTGCTCGTAGCCAACCGTCCACAGGCTGTTCCAGTCCGGCGGGTACACCGATGTCGAGATCTTCCGCAAGGGCGCCCGGGTGGAAGCTCCACAGGTGCGCCCTCTGCCTGCGGCGCCCCTGGTTCAAGGCCGCCCTTTCAAACAACTGGGAGGAGGCCCAGCCCGGCCAGATACGCGTCGACAACATAGACCCAACAGTCATGGGCATCTCTTGGAGTACCTCTACACAGGCAGTATGATACAGCCCTTCTACCAGCTGCCTCCTGACCTCCTCTTGCCCAACCATCATTCTCCTCCAGCCCCACTTCTGTGGCATTCTCCCACTCCGTGCCTGAGTAGAGTTAATGATCCAGTACCTAGGCCTGCCTCTGCCCGAGGCTGAGATCGGAGGTCGACACGCCTCTCTCTGCCTCGAGACCTACGTCCGGCCCTGGGTCCACGCAGACTACTTCCTGCTCCTCAGTCTGGGAGAGGACGCCTTCGACCGGCCCTGCGACGCGTTCGGCCAGATCGCGGTGGACCTCTTCACCTTCCGGCTGGACCTGCAGGACGACGGCGGCGGGCCCGCGTGGCTGGAGTCCTGGGCCGTCGACCACATCCCCGAGATCGCCGAGGACCCTCTGCAGGGCCACCACGCTGGCCTACATCATCGCCCCCGCCCGGCGGCTGCAGAAGACCCTCGTGGCCTTCGTGCTGCACATGCGCGAGCACATGCCGAAGGGGCTCCTCAGCAGGATGGCCGGCGGGGCCCGGGGCTTCCACGCGGGCCTGGCGTTGGGCCTGGCGAGCAGGCACTTCATGTGGGACTACCGCTTCAGCTCGGGGTGCGCGCCGCTGGCCGATCAGGACGCGATGTCGGCGCCGTACGAGTGCCCTACGTGCTACCGCCGGGCCTCGTCCTGCCTCACCATCGACCCCGTCACCACCGGCCAGTACAAGTGGTGCTGCGGCAGGGATTGAAGGGACCAATTCGGCGTGGTACAACGCCAGGTTTGCACAGGCCGTTACTGTATCCGATCATTCGCAAGTCCCAGAGAGACATAGGTGACACCATCCTGTCACGAGCCGTAGTTGTGAGACCCCGAGCCATAATTCATAGGCGGAAAGACGGCAATAGATTCGCCTATGTTCCAATTCTTTCCTTTCTTTACAAGTGCCATTACTCTACCATGCTGGGTATCCAAAACATTACGCCCTATTATCCCTTTCTCCACCCCCTCACCCTTCACCCGCCGCACAGGTCCAAACCCACCACCCCTCCCTTACAGGGCAAACACGGCGGCCACAAGCCCGGCAGCGGCCACCAGCGATCCGGCAGCGACCTTACCGGCACCGGCAGTCGCGGGGGAAGACGCCGAGGCGGACGCGCCGGCCGAGGTGGCCGAGGTGGGGGAGCTGCCGGAGCCGGTGGCGGACTTGGGCAGGGTGACGGTGCCCAGGCCGCTGCCGTTGGGGATGGTGCCGTTGCCGGCCGGGTAGGGCTTGCTGGTGACGACGGGGCTGGCGGTCGAGAAGGTGCTGACGGCGGAGAGGCCCGAGGGGGCGGCGGACGACGCGGGGGCGGAGGCGGCGCCGGAGGCGGCGCCGGAGGCGGAGCCGGAGACGGCACCGGCGCCGCTGGTCACGGCCGAGACGTACGAGGAGACCACGGTGCTGCGGGCGGGGCAGTCGGTGACGGTCGCGGCGCAGCTGGTGATGGTCACGTACTGCGTCGAGAAGATGGTGGAGGAGCCGACGTCCTCCTGGCTGGGCGCCGAGGTGGTGGTGGCAGCGGCTGTGGTGGGCGCGGCAGAGGTGGCAGCCGACGACGACGACGACGACACCGCCGAGGAGGAGGAGCTGGAGGCCGGGGTGATCTGGAAGGGGTTGGAGTACTGGAAGGTGGCGCCCGTGGTGTCGGCGTCGTAGGTGATCTTCAGACCGTAGGTGGCATCCGCGCCGAGGGAGCAGTCGACGGCCCAGGTGTAGGACGCGGCGCTGTTGTCGATGCCGCCTGAGATAAAAGGTGTTAGTCCCGCCGCGCTTCTCGAGACCTCCTGCGCTGGGAAGGGGATAGCCCCGGTGGGAGAACTCACTGGCAATGACGGGGCCGAGCTGCAGGGTGCCGGGGGTGGCGCCCTCGAGGAGCTGGATGGTGATGGTCGAGGGGTACGCGGAGGTGTAGTCCCAGTTGATCACATAGTTTGCGCAGGCCGGGACGGCCTCGTCCGTGAGGGGGGTGGTGATGGCATCGAAGCCGGGCGTCTGGGCCGCGGCGGCAGAGACGAGAGCCAGGAGGGCCACGGCAGAGATCTTGAAGGCCATTTTTGTGATTTGGTTTTATGGTATTAAGACGTAAATGGTATGGTATACGGGCCGCGATGGGGTGAGAGAGGGGGCAGGCCACGGGAAAGCAAGAAGCAGTAACGAGCGTGAGGAATTAATAAAAAGAGGTTGTCTGAATGAGTGACTGGTAAAGCTTCTAGAGAACGGGAAACGTTTCCTTCGGCTTTGGTGGTGAGGGACGAGGAGGCGAGGAGGTAAGGGTCACGAGCTGAGGAGACGGTGTGCCCTGGAGAGGCGGAGCACTTTTATTTAGCCCGGCGCTGTCCCCCAAAGACGAGGAGGTCATCGTCTTTGCCCTCGTGTGATGAGAGAGCCCTGCCCTGCCCTGCCCTGCCCTGCCCTGCCCTTCCCTTCCCTTCCCTTCCCTTCCGGGTTCATGCCGGGGGGGGGGGGGCGCGCTGGGCGCTCAGGGGCTCCCTCACCTAATGCGCATGGCGCTGACTCGTCTAATAGCAACAGGATGTCCAATCCTGCTGTGGTAAGAGGTTCCCGCCAAGGCGCGGCCGTAATGGCAGGGGCAAATTAGACCAATTGGACCCTCTGTCACGCTGTGCGTGTAATTTCCGGCCGCGCCGCCCAAGTACCCACGATATCACACAAGGGCGATCCGTCCAGCGGGCAAATACTATGTGCGTGGTACCAATATAAATGGACTGAAAACTGGGGTTGGTTATTTTGTTGGCTGCGGGCGGCGGTGCAGGCCTGCCCGGGGCTGTCAGGAAGTGAGGGGGGGGGGGCCCACCGCCATGTAAATCTTATTTCCAGCTCCCAGCTCTGTGCAAGCTTCTCCCAGGTCGTCGGATCCATCCTGTCAATGCGTGCCGCGGCGGTCAGTTGACAGGTCGATACGACGGTGTGAATAAGGTTATCCTTTGGTCTATCCGTTCCTGCAGATCTCCGTCTAGTACCCGTAAAGCTTACCGGCTCGGCTATGACTGTCTGTCGAGGTGTCTGTCGAGGTTTCGTGTCGTAAGACACTTTCTTCGTATCCGCCTTCTCTCTCGTGATACGAGTCAATATTGGCCAGCCTTCCTGTCCGGTTTACAGTCTGGAATCTCACGTTGGAGACTCGCAGGGGCGGTGGTGGTAGTAGTGCTGCGGTAGTAATACCCAGCAAGATTCGCCGCCTCACTCGGGGATATCTTCCAACATTCATTTCAGGGGGTGGTCAGCCCCATGAGCAATCATTCGCCGGGCGGCGACGGGAAATAGGCCCACCCAAAAGCCTTCCACAAACAGACCGAACCTTACTCAGCCTCCTCGACGGAGTCCACTGGCACACATCCTCCGAAGCCCCCAGGTACACGGTCAGCCTTAAAGGGGATTTGCATGATGCAACGTTGCCCTGTCGACCCTTGCGTGGGGACGGGTAGGATTTCATCAGGCGAGGTGGCACAGAGGCTATTTGGTGAGGCTGCGTGCCCCCCCGCCCCCGTCCGCCAACAATGCCCAGTAAGCGCCGGGCCCACCCCTCATTTCGCAGAATTGAGGAAGGAAAAAAAAGGAAGAAAAAGGAAGAAAAAAAAAAGGAAAAGGAAAAGAGACAATGGAGCCAGGCCGGCCGGCCTAGGCGGCCCGGGTCCCTGAGCAGGAACCTGTGGCACATCCCGTTCACGCGTGACAGTAATTACTGCTTAGGGCGCCCGGGGTTGGAGAGGCTAGAACATGAATGGGAAAGATCGCGATGGGACGAGACCGTTCATTTTCCCCCACAGTGTTCCGGAAGGGTTCCCGTGCCCGGGATCGAGAGAGGGTGGAGCGGCTGTGCCTTGGTCTGAATGGGCCATGCGTCTCTATTGGCCCCTTCTCGTACAGAACTACGAGTTGTTTGGTAGGACCATACGCTGACATTAACGGGCTCACGTTCTCAGTACGGTTGTGAGCCGCCATAATGATGTTTGTGTGAATACGAACATGCCGTGGACTGTCAAGACTACGTATAATTACGAGGTCATCCACTTTTATAGTGACCTTTTTGGGCTTCTCAATGCGATTCCTGTGCCGTGTTGACTCGTCAATGATCCTCGTGTCTCCTTGCCAGGCTTCTTCTTCTACTTGACACATGCAGAGACCATCACTTGGGGCCTCAAGGTCTTCAGGCCTGAATGAATCGCACCCATGTCGTTTACGAGAGCATGTTGTACCCCTAAACCCTCAGCCGACATATATTCGAGACGGCGCATTACTGATGATTCGCAAAAGCGATACTCAATTTCTTGAGAAGGCCCCTCCGGCGCCTGGCGTCGGTCAGTGCTCTGCCAGCGCATAGTGCTCTCCCTGAGCGGTAAGGCGGTCGCTTGTTGGATAAGGCGTACGCCTCCAACACATCTCTGTCTATGTCATGTGGCACGAGGTATGCATCTTGCTATAGACGTGCTCGTGACCTTGGGTCTAGAGACAGTAGGGAGTACTTCGCCATGGCTGTCAAGCCAGAGGGGAACAAGCAGATGGAGGTCATTGAGAGGCCTGGTGTCACGCCGACAGGGCAGCGCATAATTTATTCTGGTGAGTTTATATATATTTACAAGAGAAGGTGAATCAAAAGGCGGCTGGGGAACTCGGCACAGGGCCAAGTCGTCGCCGTGCGCTCCAGCCGGCCGAGGCCTTCCAGCATCGCCCGCGGGAAGTTAGGTCAAAAATGGTCTCATCAATCAATCGTGACCAGGCAAGAGTGGGCCTGGGATCGCCTACGGCCATTTGCCGGAGGAGGCCTTGTCCGGGTGTCTCGTGTGAGCTCGGTCACGGGGTGTGGCCGCCACCCTTAGGCGCTCGTGGGGGTCTCGCCGATGCTACATCTGGAGTCAGCCGGCGATGTCGCCATGAGCCAGGAGAGGACTGTTGGTCACTTACACATTGCCCTCAGGGGTGTACCGGGCGACGACATAGTAGCCACCCGAGCCATCGGAGGCGATACCCATCCCAACCTCGGTCGTGCTCTCCCAGATGATCTGGGCTGTCACGCAAAAAAAAGAAAGAAGAAAAAAAGTCAGCCTCAGCCTCAGCCTCTGGAGAAACCACAACCCGCACATCATCCCGCCAGGTCCTCCAAGCCAAACAAACATTTGGCGGTGGTGCGTCCGGACTTACTGTAGTGCCCATAGTTCTCGAACGCGCTGTCGTCCTCGATGGCCTCCCCGTCATACGAGCTCTTCTCGGCCACCCACGACGACGCGGCGTTGGCGTACGGGCCGCTGGCGTCGCTCTGCCAGTACAGGTTCTCGCCCTGGCCCGTGCCGCCGGAGTGGACCAGGTCGCCCGGTGAGCCCAGCGACGCGAGGTGCTCGGCCCAGCTCTGGGCGTCGCCCGCGAGCGTCGAGCTCCAGGTGAGGGCGGGCTCGCCGACGTCCGAGCGCGCGCCGTTCTGCGTGCTTAGGGCGGCCGACTGGTCCGAGGTGAGGCCCGAGGTGGACGCGGCGGAGGCGGCGGCCGAGGTGCTCGTCGCGGCGGCGGCGGCGGTGCTGGTGGCCGGGGAGACGAGGACGGACGTCCAGGTGGCCGCGTATGCGGCTGCGGTCGAGGCTGCCGAGGAGCTCGGTACGGCACTGCTGCTGTGAGGATACCTAGGTGGGCAGGCCTGGACGAGGGCACCGCCGGCCACGATGAGGGCGGCAAGGGCTGGACGGGTTGAGAAGTACATTGTCAACGTTATATTCGTTATTTGGATTCAAAACAAAGCAAAAATAAAATAAAATAAAATAATGAGCGTCTGTAGTAAGTACGTTGTGTGTGCGCGTGTTGGCTGGAACCTGCCGCGGTGGGAAACCTTCAAGAGAATGAGTGACTAGGCGATGGACTGCCTGCGGCGTAAGGACTGACAAAACCACGACGAGTCTTGCTCGATGGCGGGTAAGGGGAGAAGGGATCGGGAAACAGTCTGCACCTAGGCTGCGGCTCAGATATATGTCTACACTCTGACCTAGACAACACCCTGAGCAGCTGGGATGGGGGTGGTCATACAGAAGCACTTAGTCTAGATAACGTCATTAGAAGCCCTACATATGAGATGCCTGGTGGGAGGGAGGGGGCTAGGATGGTTCTGCGCAGCTCGGCGGGTAGAGAGAGGCCTGCCTCCCGACTGCATGGAAAAAATCTCCTCACTTCCGACGGACATGTGATGGTTTCAAGAAGATGAGGCCGCATCTGTGCTGACAGGCCCTGTGAGGTTCTGGCCCCATCCAGCTCATTTGTCGTGGCGGACGCCACCGTCCTTGGCCCGGTAGGAAGGCCAGGCCGGCCTCGTGGGCCCCACGACGCGGATCGCGGCCACCTGACGGCGAGCTGCGCTCGCTTGGCGCGACAAGATCCATCACCATCATGATCATCCCTGGGGCTTGGAAGGATGAGGCGCTCGACCCCAGGGTGGCGGTAGGCCGGGAGAGGCGAGGCGGCCATGATTAAACGCGGGTGCTCAGGCACAGGCGAGAGTTCCAAGGGTTCAGGCGTGTGGGGAGGAGGGGGGATTCATCTCGACGAGCATCGGGGCAACTAACATGCTGACGTGAGTTTTCTATGAAAAGCGGACAAGATACTATAGTATAATTTATTCTCTTCATTGGCGTTCATTTCCCCAGCGCCTTGGACGTTTCAGATCATGCCGTGCACCCTTCAGCGGACGGACGCCTCATCAATGTGGGACGGACGCCATCTCTCTACCCCGGAATTTTTTTTTTTTTTTTTCCAGGCCACCCCGGTCGTCCTCACGGTATTGTGTACCCTTAGGGGCTAGAATTTGCACCCTTGTACGGAACTACAGCGTAGCAGCTGTTCACACTGGAGAGACATTTGTGCGTTGTGTACGGGCGGGAGACGGGCTCCTCCGCGTCGAGGAGAATGAACAGTGGTCCCGACCCTATCGACAAGCCGGGCAGGAGATCGCCAATTACTTAAGATTGTTGGGTTGCAATCACAACACAATCTCCGCTGGCAAGCCTGCCCTCTGCGGGACCACCCGCATTGTTGAGATGTTCTCCCGTGCTGTGGAAGTTCAAGGACTTCGTGCAAGAAATATGGGTGTGACCGGGTCTGGGCCCAGAGGCGGAGAAAAACATGTGACACTGAGGCAGAGTGCCATGGCCTTCTCACGCCGTCCCCTGAAGACACCTAGTCAATCCGTTGCGGGAGATGTTGACGGCCCCGCCGGGATATTCTGTAGTAGAACGCTGATAAATAAGACGCGGGCCACAGTCCGTCGGCGTATGTAGGAGCGGTGACTCCCCTCGAAAAGAGATGGGCGTCCGGTTGCTGGCTTGACAGCTGCAAGGCGCTGGGCTGGGGCACACCTGGAGATACTATCTACTGCCGAGGTGTAGCATTGACCGCAGAGAGACCACATTCGCTAGCAGTCACTTGACTCACTCTATAAGAAACTGCGAGTAGGATCTTGCCTAGGCGGTTATAGGTCTTTTTCCCGCCGGAACTAGACTCCACCCGTATCCTGTTCGATTCATCGTCCTACTTTTATATCCGCCCTCTGTACAGGTCCGACGAGGACATCTTCGCTGCAGTCTCGCCAGCGGTGGAACAGAGACTTTTGAGTGAATTGTCCAGAACTGTCCGGTCTGGTCGAGTCAGCGTCAGGTCTTCTATTCAGGTTACCATATGGTCGTTGTATGATACTCAGCTTGCAGACGCAGAGACCCCTCGGTCAGCCATATGCTGCTGAAACGTCAATTAACTGCATTGTAAAAAAACCTAACCCATCCCGAGGTCATTGTCGACAGCTCGTTCACAGTAAAAGCCAGCTTCTTCTCGGCGCAATCATAATCATGCTAAGAAGCACCCCTGGGTCTCCCTTTCTTGCTGTTTCTTCTTCTTCTTCTTCTTCTTCTTCTTCTTCTTCTTTATTTCGGGCGCAGAATTTCTACCTGCTTACAAAAGAGACGGCTGCTGCTATAGGCTACTTAAGCGATTGGAGGGAAATATCCAGTTAGTCGCGGTGGGGATTGGCTACCCCAAGTCTGAAGCCGGAGTCACTACATCCGCAGCGTCGTCAGCGAGGTACCAATACGGGTCAAAATGGGTCTGTCCTGGTCGTGTCCTTCCACCTGCAAGGCTCTGGCTGCTCACAGTCAGCCCGAAATCCCTGCTTCTTCTGATCAGAGGGTCCCATGCATGTGCGACTTAGCCCATCGTGGCGGACGGCCACATGTCTGCCGATTACAGCAGCGTGAGTGTGATGAAGGACAGCGACAGCACTAATGGTAGTCTCAGTGCCGGCAGATGATTCCGAACACTGGGCCTTAACATCGCCTCAGCTTCCCGATGAGGACATACTTCCCTTTGTAGACGGCTATACCTCCCACAGACGTCGGGCCTCAGCTCCGGGATCCACCCTCAGAGTTGTCAGATCGGTTGGAAAGGAGGAAATCATCCATGGACTTTGGTCAGAGACGCGGATGTTTCGGGTGACGACATCTATAGCATCACGCGACGACGTGTGATGATCTCTGCGATATAAAGACGGATGGCGGGAATAGAGATGCTCTTTGGCAAACCAGGCTGTCGGGTCCCATCGCCCTCACCACGTCCAAGATGAAATCGGTCATTCTTGCCCTTGCGTACATCACCGGCGCTCACGCGCAGAGCGATGCCTATGGTCAGTGTGGAGGCACCGGGTGGGCGGGAGATACGACGTGTGTGTCTGGTTATGTCTGTACTTATGAGAATGACTACTATTCTCAGTGTCTTCCCGGCACCGCGACCACGACCGCCACAAGTGCTACGAGCACGGTCGTGGCCACGTCGGCCACGTCGGCCACGTCGACCGCATCATCAACATCACCAGCTTCTACTGGGACATCATCCGCCAGTGGGAGTTTCAAGTGGTTTGGTGTTGATGAGTCCTGTGCTGAGTTTGGTACCGACGAGTATCCAGGCACATGGGGGGTTGACTTTATCTTCCCCGACAACTCGAGCCTCCTGGTAGGGTTTCTAGGTCACCAGGTCGGACCCAGAGTGACCATAGCAGTCTCTAACGGGCCTGCAGACGCTCCTGGGCCAGGGTTTCAATATCTTCCGAGTGCCGTTTGCCATGGAGCGTATGCTCTCCGAGGACGATCTCACCAGCGCTCTTGCCCCGGCGTACCTCGCCAACTACACGGGGACAATCAACTACATCACGGAAAACGGGGGATGGGCCATCGTTGACCCGCACAACTATGGTCGTTTCTACGACGCGATCATCACCGACACCGCAGGCTTCCAGACATTTTGGGAGAACCTGGCAGGTCAATTCAAGGACAATTCCTATGTCATCTTTGACACGAACAACGAGTGAGTGTCTCGTCCGTTATCACCCCCCTCCCCTGCCTTCCTCATACATTGATTCAGATATCAGGGTCTTGATATCTTGTCACGATCATCCGCAGCTCATTGAACCCTCTCATCCTGGCGGTTACTGACTCCCGGGTCAATAGGTACCATGACGAAGACCAGTCTCTCGTGTTCGACATGAACCAGGCCGCCATCGATGGCATCCGAGCCGCTGGCGCCACGTCTCAATACATTGCAGTTGAGGGCAACTCATATTCTGGAGCGTGGACCTGGACCGAGTACAACACGGACCTAGCCAACCTGACGGACCCCGAGAACAAGATCGTATACGAGATGCACCAGTACCTGGACAGCGACGGATCCGGGACCAGCGACAGCTGTGTCAACTCGACCATCGGCGTTGACCGGGTTACCTCGGCAACGCAGTGGCTGCGGGAGAACGGCAAGGTGGGCATCCTAGGCGAGTTCGCCGGCGGTCCCAACACTGTCTGCTATGACGCCGTCGAGGGGATGCTGGACTACCTCCAGGAGAATAGTGGTGTCTGGCTGGGCGCGCTCTGGTGGGCTGGTGGTCCTTGGTGGGGTACTACTTTCTACGCATTCGAGCCTTCATCTGGAGAGGGTTACGTGTACTACGACGCTTTACTGGTTGAGTATGTGCCTTAAAAGTCCGGATTTTGTTGGGTTGAAAGCTATCCCGGTTCAATGTTGTAGAAGGAAGTTCGGTTGTACATATTCAATCTCTATGAGTATATATTGAGAAATCTGGGGGTGAGTGTTATCTTTGTTCCGTCTTATGGCTTGTGTCATTTGTATCCCTCTGGAAACGGTGCACGGCAACTTGAAAATGCCGATCAACAACACTGGACCGATAGGAGAACCAGACCGACCAGGTAGAGCTCAATACATCCTTATTCCGGACCCAAGGTTCCGTTTGTTCTGTCCTTACATGGTGGCGCCTGCAGGTTCCTTGCCCTGTATAAGATTAGAAGAGACTTCAGCATCGCCTGCGCCTGGTTTGACCAAAGATATCGTCAATGCAGGGTCTTGGGAGTAGACTCGCAGACAAGCGACACAGACGGCATTCCACCTGTTCTCGTCTGCCTCTTCGTCATCAGAGGACTCGGCCTCTTCAACCTTCTTGCCTTCATCTGCCGACTTGTTCTTCTCATCTGTCGGCGCTTCGACCTTTGCTTCCTTTTCCTTGCTGTCGATTTTCTTGGACAGATCGTTGTCAGTCTTCTCAGAGCCCTGCCCCTCTTCACCCTCCGCGGTCGCCTCACGATCTCCATCCTTGCCATCTGTTTCCCCAGTGGTAGCTGGAAGGGCAGGCTTATCTTTCATGTGCAGGGCAATATCTTTTCCGAGCCCACCCTTGACTTCTTGGTTGGCCTTTGGAGTATCTCTCTTATTAAGATCTTCGGCCGCATCCTCAAACTTCTCGTTCTCTCCATCCTGTTCTGTCTTCTTGTCATCCGCATCTTTCGTGACTTTCTCGTCAGCCTTTTCGGGCTTCGCAGTGTCCACTTCGACCTCTACCTTGGTGCTGGCAGCCTTCTCTTCCTTCTTGCGATCTCGTTCCTTCTGCTTCGCCGCAGCCCACTCCGCTTCGATCTTGAGGTCCTCGTCCGGGATGCCGCCCTTCGCGTGGGCGAGATCGTACTGCATGCCTACCTGCCTGAGCTTCTGCGGGTTCATCTCTGCAGCTTGCGTGACCAGCTTCTGGAGGGTCGGCTCGTCCTTGTTCCTCGTCGCGGTGATCTTGGGCACAACCTCGTAGCGGCCGGGCTCGAGCTTCGCCTCACAGCTGATGGACCGGTTTTCCCAGTCGTGGACAGGCCGGACACGGCAGATGTAGTCACCCGGAGCGTCGTTCTCCTTTCGTAGTAGAAAGTGAAGACCAAACTGGTACTGCCCTGCAAGACCCGTGAAGTATCGGTCGTCCAGCTGCGGATTGTGAGTCAGCTTCTACTTCTGCCTCTCGCGTGAGGAAACAAGGCACACACCTGTGCCAATACAATGACCACTGTTCCGGCCTTCTTGGCTTCTATGACGAACTTGCTGCGAGAATACCCTGTGACCCAAGACACGTCACAGCTCGTCCATTGCTGAATAACTGTCCATTTCTCGTCGAATAAACGCGTCCGGTGAAGGAATTTGAAGGTCTCCAGCATGTCCTCATAGAGCATCCAGAATATGCCGTCGTCGCCAAACTGGTAGTCAAGCTTTTTCATCCACTACAATATGTTCCAGTCAGCACTCAGGAAAGCCAATTAATTACCCTTAGTGGTATGATGGAAAGTTTTGGAGAAAATATCCTCGTCAGAGCCAACCTCGGCCTCCCGTTGAGCTTCCCACAGGACGGATATTATCGACCAACACATCCTTGAGGCACTTCGTGGCGGCGGACTGCAGGGCCCTCAGAACAAGAGGAAATACTCACGTAGGGTGTCCACTCGCCTGAGCCATCCGACCATCTTCCATTCCATTCACCTAGACCATTCTGGTTTCGCTTTCCCCAAGGGTTTCTATGGGATAATAGTCAGGCACACTTCAGAACCTTGAGGATGCCAGTCTTGGACGTACCTTATCTGGACGAGCCGCACCTTGCCGCCGTCCTCGTCAAGCTCCTCAGTCGCTCGAAGGATCGAGTAAGCGTGTCTCAAGACCACTCCCGACGACGAACAGGCCATCCCCATGGCTGACAGGGCGAAGACGAAGTCCCCATCCCCATAAGCCAGCTCCTTCCACAGCCTGTCTTTGCTGAGTACCCGCTTGGTTGCCAAGGTCGTAGTGACGCCACCGGTCATGTCTTCGACGCCCTCGCCGCTCCAGCCTCCTGCGATGGCGTTGTAATCACCGTGAGCCTTGGCGTATGCTTTCTCCATCAGTGGCAGCCATGTCTCGTTGGGGTCAGAGCAGTGGCTGAAATACAGAGCCTCAGACCCGGTCTGTTCCTGCAGTCGGTATTTCCGCATCTTTTGCCCTGTCGGATCATAGACGTCATCCCACTGGCCGAAGTCGTGAGCTCTCAGGTATAGATTGTCATCGACCACTGTAGAGGTCCATTCTCCGTCACGGTGGAAGACGAAGCCGTAGACGCCGCACTCTTTGTCATGGACAACGCAGACCCTGTTCATCAGATCTTTACGGTGGGCGATAGTAGCGACGGCCGCGAGCCACCAACAGTCACCTGGAAGAGATATCGGTCAAATCAAGCCGGTTTGGGCCCCCTTTGGAAATTCTTCCGTCAACATACCATTGCCGCCTTGTTGGATGTCCGACGATGAGAATCCGTCGATAATAAACCTGGGATCTTGGAAGACCCAGTCTAGGCGGTGGACGGAGCCGGGAAAGTAGTACTCGCCCTCCTTGGCACCTCTGTCTTGCCGAGGACCACGGCGGCCTTGCTTTCCTCCTGCAGGACTACGATTCCTGCTCGGCTCCGACTTTTGGGAGCGTCCGGATGCTCCATTTGTGACAGGCTCATCGATGGTTTCCTCCACGTACTCGAGCCCGTTCAGACAGTTCCGCTGGTCGTCGAAGTCAGACTCGATGTCAAAGTCCCCGTCCGTGAACTTCTCGTTGGTGCGGTGACACTCCCGCACAATCTTTGCGACCATGTCGCGGCACTCCCTGGCGGCGGCCTCGTAGCTCTCCGTGGCGTTGCGGGCGGACGAGGCGCCCCGGGGGTCCGGGTGCTCCGGCAGGAGGCGGGCGTAGAGCAGGCGGGGGAAAATGGACGTCACCTTGCTGGGCTTCCTGGTGAAGAACTTGGACCAGAACTCATTGATGTCCGCCTGCGGGCCCTTCCAGGGCTTCTTCGCATCCGTCGCCATTCCCGTGGGCAGTTTGTACTCGTGGGTTCGAGGTTGTTGTCACAGCCGAGGGACCATGACACTACAAGGAGCGGGGGGAGAGCATCCAGGTGGGCGCTGAAGTGGCCAGTCTCAACGTCTGCGGACAGCCTTATTATGTGATTAGTGAGGTCGTCCCATAATTGTATCAGGCGTCATAAAAGGACCAGCTATACCTGCATTGCATTAGCGCTGGCAAAGCAGGCTGGGCTTCGGTGCTTATGCGGCGCAACCCTCAGCGAGGAATCCATCCATAATCCATCCATATATTCCAGTAAAACAAGTGAAGGGTTGTACAGGGGTGGAGCAAGCTGGATTTTACGTCGTCAGAGATTTCTGACACCGTTGCGATGAAGACGAGTGACAAGCCATTGCCTGGGCAGGCAACCGACATAGCACTTCGATGCGCACGTAGCCGGACGCCGTGGCTGAGACGTGGTGCGGAACAGAGTTATGCCCGTCAAGCAGGGTATTGGGAGGTGAAACCAGGCCGTGGTAAGGCTGGTGGTGATGAGGCTCTGCTGAAGGATTCGACACCTACCTCCTTCGGCACGTTCTTGAACGAGTGAGTGGCCTGGCGCTCATAGCAAGAAGCGCGACACACTTGTCTTCACACTTCCGTCTCTGAAGCCGTTCTAGAGTGGCCATTAAATGTTCGTCGTAACTAGATATTCCTATGTTGCCACAGTTAGACATGCCATCCACGCTCTCAGCTTGCCTGGGGTCTGGCGTCCAACATTTTGCCAGAAGGTTCCTTCTTTATTTTTATTTTCATTTCATCAAACGCCGCATTGATGCGAATGCACTACAAACTCTGATGCCAGGCGCCCGATGGTAAGTTGTCAGGGAGCCGCTCTGATTCCAAGCGACAGACCACCTGTGGAATCACCGTCACTCACGGAGCCGCCTCGTATGTCAGCGTGCGTTCTTCCTTCCTCTCCACTCCAGCTTCTAGCTTCCAGAGAAGAGATCGTGGGCTGTTGAAGAAGGCCTTCTTGGCGGACTCTTCGTGAGACTTGATGTCAGCCTCGTAGTCGGACTTCGCATCAAAAACTTGAAGTGCTTTGACGCGCTCAGCTGTCACCACAAACGGCTTGGGTAGAGGCGGATAGGACGTGACCAGCGACGGAGCGGCCCACTTGATGCCGAGGCTGTCCAAGACGATAGGGGTCAGGTGAGCCGTGGAGAGCAAGATGCGCGGCATACCATGCCCCCCAAAGCCTGCCGCGATGAAATGCCCTTCCCGATCAGGAGCGGGCCCCACGAAGGGAAACGCATCGGCCGTCGGGGAGACGAGGCCTGTCCAGACTCCACCCTGGCCGGCTGGCAAGGCCAGCTCGGCCTTCTCGGAGTCAGAAGGCCAGCCAACGACCTCCTCCTTCGGCCAGGTCTCCATGTACCCAGGCACACCAGGCAGGTGCTTGTCGTCCTCGCCACGCTTCAACCACTCACGCGGGTAGTGAACGAGGACGGACTTGGCACCGCCGAGGATGATGGTGTTGAACGGCGCGGGAAGCTGGAGGTGGTAGTTCCAGATCTCGTCGTCCCAGTGCTGCGCACCAGTGTTCCTGATGAAGCCCTCGGGGGCCTTGATGGCACCGACCGTACTGACGGAGGGAAAGATAATGTTTGCGTATTCTGGGAGAAGATGCGAAGCCCAGGCATTCTGTTACCAACCCCCAACATTAGCACCGCCGAGGGTCATGGATAAGAAGGTGCCTTGTGAAGACGGTACGAACCGTAGCGTGGATGACGGCCTTCGTCCGGACATTTCCTCGCGGTGTCACCACGGTGATCCAGCCATCCTTATCCTTCTCTGACGCTTGCAACGCTGGGGTGTTGGCTTGCAGATTTAGCTTGCCCGTCTCCAGTACGAGCCGGAGCAGCGCGTGGACAAACTTGTATGGCCAACTGCCCCAAAGTCAGTATAAGCCAGGTGGTGGTGCTGAAAAGATTCTGCCTACACTTGACCAGTAGGATGGACGACCGCCCCGAGACAACCCTTCATCTGCGTAAAGGCCTCCGCCTCCTTGGGGTCCTCGATAAGTCTGCAGTCACGAATGACCTCACCATCCTTGCCGTGGTCTTTGACGAAGGCCTCATAATTCCCTTTCAGACGCTTCCATTCTCCCTCAGTCATGGGCGCGTCAAAGGTCTCCCCGAACTTTAGGCACACTTCCTCGGTCAGCCCTTCCTCAGCCAGCGCCGCCTTGAACGCGTCAAGGTGTGCCATTTCGTGCTTAATGAGCGCAAGAGCACCGTCTGCGCCGAACCGACTCGACCAGGCAACATATCGTGAATATGCGTGAGGCCGAAGCTGGCCACCTAGAAGAGGAGCCCGTCAACATCCGTTCCCGGGCCCGGTCATATTCATGTCACCCGTGAGGATCTCACCATTTCTGCCCGTCGCGCCTCCACAGATATCTCGTGCCTCCAACATCAGCATCTGGGGAGTCGTGCCATCCTTGGCGGTGTGCTAAGTGGCATCTTAGCATCTCTCACTTGGTAAGACATCCTCGAGCAGGGCGCCGACCTTATGTAACCAGTATGCCGCTGTGGCACCGGTATAGCCGCTGCCGACAATGACGATCTCGGTTTCCTTGGGAAGATCTGGGGTAGACCTGAAGTCTTTGAGGGGGGAGCTCGCGGCCTCGATCCAATAGGACTTGGAAGGGTTTTCCGTAGGGAGCACCATGTTGTGCACTATCACGCTTCGGCCTCGGGTTCGCTCAGGCGTTAGAGACAGTTTCGAGTGGCGGGAGCGCTCCCTTGTTGAAGCGATATTCGCAGTGTAGCTATGGTAGTTGGGTTGAGAAGAGGCCGACAGATGCTGGCGGGACCAGATCGTGAGACGCAAGGTGTCAGTTATGAGGTTTTCCAACCTCGGAGCCTACCGTCTTCTAGTGCAGAATAATAACCACCCGTAGGCTTGTCGTGCCGTGACCCTGTATTACGATATGAGACGATGATGGCCTCATTGGGCCTCGTTGCCGCAAGACTTGCATGCTTGGGGGCGGTACGCCGGGCCGTGAAATGAGATCCCGCAACGGGTAGAGCCTATCCAGACCTCCCCCATGGGTTGCCGGCGTTGCCTGTCGGGCTGTGGGTCGCCTCCATGTCAGCCTGTGCCCACAGGATCAGATAAGACACACCGGCTCGGTGCCGGATAGCCTACCCGGGCAGGCGGGTCACCGGTTTGGCAAGACTCTATTCTCTGTTCTCCGCCGGAGGAATCTCATGAAAAGGCGCCTTAGTCTGGCAGGCAGTAAGCAAAAGTGGCTGGCATGCCGAACTCTTGGATCATATTCTGTATTTACTATGGATGGATTGGGTACGAGCGTTCCGAGACAGGAAGACCTGTTAGAAATCCCACCTTGTCATTGCCGCGCTAAAGCCCCCTCCTATGCCTCGTCGACCTGCTTACTCCCAGGTTCCACCGTGTCCTCGATCGCATCAATATCAATTTCGGCTGGCATCTCCGGCACCAACCTGATCAACATGACCATGCAAGGAATAGCCAGGAAGAGCACCGCGCAATTAACGTAGAAGGGCTTGCGGGGGTCACTGCCGTACGTCGAGTTGATCGCATATGAGACCGCCTGCCCGGCCGTCTCGAAGCCTCGGAACAGACCACCCGTCCTCGCGCTCGACTTGACGTCCGTCGAGAACGTGCCCAGGATCCAATAGAGAGACAGCTGCGTCCAGTATCCGGTGGTGAAGATGATGAGGTACGGCACGTAAGCCTCAGCCCACCGCCTGCCGTCCAGGCCGTAGTCGAGCGACGCGGTGCCGGTCCCAAACTTGCTGTACTCGATGCCGATCCAGATGAAACAGCCGGCCTGCGGTACGAGCCACAGGATGAACGCCAGCCAGGCCCGCTGGGCTTGGGACCACCGCTTCATGTCGAGGAGCTTTCCGTAAGCCACGACCATCATGATGGTGATGATCGGGATGATCAGGGTCGACAGTGCGCGGGCCCGGACCGAGAAGTGGAGGGAGAGGTATGTTCCCATCGTGCCTCCGTAGAAGAACGAATAGAAGGCCGGGATGAAGATGAGCCAGGTCTTTCTCCGCTTCGCGTGCTGCCAGAGCGCCCTGAACTCCTCGCTCCACGTCACCGTCCCCGTCGACGGAACCCGAGATCCGTCTCTGCGGTGGACCCTCTGCGTAGGCGAGAGCAGGAAGGCCCAGATGACGCCGGTGCACTCGAAGGCCACGAAGATGAGGTAGGTCGCCCATGCGATCCCGCCGGCAGACGATGTCGAGTAGTTGGTCGCGAAGTTGATGGCCCCGCCGATGACGCTCCCAGAGTTACGCATCGCCGACCAGATGCCGAGGTAGAACCCTCTGTCGTCCTGGTGGGGATAAGACAGCATTGCGGTGGTCTCGCCCACGTATAGGAAGCCGCTCGTGAAGCCGCCCAGGATCTGGGAGAACAGCAGGAACCAGCTGACGCTATACCTAGCACTGACGTAGTAGCTAGCTCCTGACAGCGGGAAGGTTATCGCTGCGATCATGCAGCTCCATTTGATGCCGATTTTGTTGATGAGGGGACCGCCGATCAGGGTGACGAGGCATCCAGAGGCATAGTTGAGAGCATTCGCCAGATTACTCAGGTACGCTTTTAAGCGGTCAGCGGCTACCCAAGGAAAGAACAATAGTCCCTTGAGGTTTTGCCCTCAGGTATGGACAACGGGACAGCCGAAATGGGCCCTCAATCAGGATATTCAGGAAACATACGAGAAGAAAGGCCTCCACCGCCCAGGTTTGAGATCGCATCAGACATTGCTGGGCCAACAAACGATATAGCGCCGAATCTGCCAGTTGTAGATGCACGTGTGAGTTTTAACCCTGCAAAGATGAATTTTCACTTCTTGCCTGGCGGGTGAAGGCGTCCGGAGCCCCCTGAGGAGCTCGGCAGCCCGACTCGCAGACAGCCTGACCATGAGAGGCCTGAGATACGTACAGGATCATCTGGAAGAGCACTCCGCGGTAGAACTTGGTGCATTTGCTGCTGGACAAATAGGCGGTATCGGCCTCAATAACCTCGGTCGCAATGTTAGAATCGACTTTCGAGATCGTCTGCTGCTCGCGACCTTTGTCGCTGTCAGCGACAGCGACCTTGTCCTTGGAGGAGTCCATGCTGTGACGACTGAGAGGTGATGCGTTCTAGGACCGGTTGCCTCACCAAGAAGTGACACAGGTGGAGAGGAAGCGGGATCTCAAGCTGATTGATATGTAAATCGGGACGCGCCCGACCTTCCTACATACATACATACACGCATGAGTGGGGCAGACTTCGGACTTCATGACAATCATAGTATTCCTGATTGGCGCTGGGCAGTCTTTTGCTATGTTTTCGAGAAGAACGAGATAAGCAGATTAGCTCCATTGTCCGTATTTTAGCAGGCGTTTCCAATGTGCCATGTGTATTCTAGATAGCCAGGATAGTATGCCAGGGGCAGATACGCGTGACTATCTATATCACCGTGTTAGACCGGCAAGCGACCCATACCCGGCACGGTAGCGACATCCGGTGACAGACAGTCGGGGAAGATATCATATCGCCCTTTGGACAATGTTCATACATATGCTACGCGCAACACGACTAGGCCTGCAATATTTAACAAAGATAGCAACAAGGGTCCAATCAACCACCCCAGATGGAAACGCGCAGGCCGCGGCGCTGCCTCGGCGGGACGACGATAACGGGAGGACGATCCGGTAATGATGCACATCATAAAATAGTAGCCACCACGAGAAGCCTCACATCCCGTCGAAACAACCTTCGAGACAAGGTACTGGAGGTCGTGTTGGGCTAGGCCAATGCACCCCCTGATCTGAACAGCCTTGGGATGGTTTGACGGCTCGGACACTTTCACCGTTCCTTCTCGATAGCAGGTCTATAGCTTCAACGTGCTGGCTAAGACCTTGTTTCTGTTACATACTCCTTTCTCGCTAATCAGACTTGAGGGCTTTTGTGACGCCTGGGTTGATGATAGGGGCGATTGAGGAGATCCGGCTGCCTACGCTCGCCGCCTCCCTGCTAGACGTTGCAAGGCAGCTGAGGGCCTAGACGAATCTCTGGTATCGCCAGAGGCATCATTAGCTGCTTATCAGATCTTGAGGGTTTGGTCGCGAGTTTAGAGACCATGCACTATTACGGCGTCGTGCCGAAGAAGAAGATGCTTCCCCACGATCCCCCCTTTTTGTGGAATATCTGTGGTCAGTGGTGTGCTGTCAGCTCCCTGCCCGAAGTACTCGGTGGTCCAGCACGCATTCCCACACGAATCAATATATCATCACGAGTGAAGCGAATTGTCGAGAGAGACTGATCCACGCTGATAGTGACACTCCGTCATCGGCCATGCCGGAATACGCCTGGAATATTCTCAGATACACCGGCTTACCCGCACAGGCATAGTATGTCTTTCACAGACGTCAGGCGCGAGGGCGCCTCTGGCCCAGCCCGGCCTCGTCGAGATTGGCCTTTTGGCCGGGACGGCGTCGACCGGCCCGGATGCAACCAGACTTCCCTGGACTCCCGAACGTTCTCACGCTCGATAGCCGGGGCTAGAGAGTTCCAGCCCCCACAGATAACCTATCGCCATATCCAGTTGCTGGGAAATCAAGCTCGGGCCTCAAGTTATCGCTTGCTTGGAGGGCGAGATCTCGTTCTCGGGAAGACACGAGGCCGAGGCGGCCAAGCGCAGGTGACCTTCTGCTTGGTTTCTGTATTCACACAATGGAGTTTGAGTTATACTTCGCTTTGGGGCATCTCGGCCACCCTAATCCCTCTGCAGTGCACCATTGACCTCACGCGGAGAGTGTATAATACCCGGATGCATACAACATTGTGGCGACCACTGGGGATAAGAAGAACAGGGCAATGTCCAACAACAGAGCCGGGTATATCAGATAGACCTGTGTCATTAAGGTATCAGAGGATAGCTCAGGCTATGCTCCATTATTGTGCCAAGTATACGCAGACTGCAAGCATGCGACGCCGGATCGAGGCGCGTGACTTTATCCCGGGACTTACCTTTCCATACCGCCGGAAGTATGACCTCGGAAGGGTATTCAGAGACATAGAAGAGAAGATAATAGTTACAGAATAGGCTGTTTATGTCAACTCACTTCAGGAGTGAATCGTGCCTCTTTCTCTTTCTCTGCAAGATGGTTTGATTTGTGCAGCCCCGTCCTCCTGTCCCCCTACATATCGAGGTTGGCAAGACAAGCTATGGGAGACCAGCGTTCTCAGACTGGGACTTACAGTTGCACCTATACAGTATTGCAACCACGATTCTTGTAATACTTCAAACCTGGCCCAGCGCGAAGACCCACTGCTCATTGCGGCCCGAGAGAAGCTAGGCACCAGCTCCCATCAAATACGGCATGTGCCGAAGGCCCTCTCGTCCTCCAGCAACAATGAGTCTATGAAGAAGACGGGAGTAGAGCATGCCCATGACCAATACAGCATAGCGACCAAGTACTTCACAAGCAGCGCCGCAGTATTGGTGATGTCGTTCTGACGCCCCCCCCCACTGGCCGTCATAGGCCGTGCCCACACACACTAAGGATGACGGTTAAAGGCCATCGCCATAGTTCGTAGTGCAAGTCACAGGCTTTCAAAGCACGTAATATAAAAATGAGAGCCTTGCAAGAGAAGAACAAAATGACCCTTGACATCTAAATTGTATTGTGGAACTATCAGTCGTACCACGAACCGCCAGTACTACTTAATCAGTCTGCTGTAGTCCGTGGGGCGTACGACGAGAGCAATCAGCCATCACCATTCTAGAAGCCAAAAAAAAGAAACGTAAAGCCCAGTCCTTAGCAAACCCCTTGAGACCGGGAGCCTCCACACGACATAACCTGCCCAGGGGAGAAAGAAGGAAAATGTGCGGCGGAAATGATAGCTATGGCGACGACCCTGGCCCACCTAGACGGGCGCGGCACGGCCGACGCACAAACCGCCAGCGACATTCAAGTCCCATAGAGATGCAGCCTATGAGCAGCCAAGACCGCCTTGGGAACTCGGTGAGGATTCAGACCATGGCCGCGTCTCTCAGCCACTGGGACTACACCGTGACGCCTCCTCCAGTGGATCAACACGGCGTCCCACTGCCGGGCCTAGAGTTTTACCAGATAAAACTCCAGGAAGGCACAGTCGCCCGGCTCAAGCCCGCCAGCGACAACACACAGCTGGTCGTCGACTACATAGACCTCGCCACGGGGGACGGGCGGCCGGACGGCGAGAGGCCCCACGCCAGCCAGCTGCTGCTGGACTTCTGGAACGGCACGCTCGGCCTGCCCGGGGCCGGCCTGGGGAACCTGACGTTCACCATGGTCGCCGAGCAGGGGCTCCGGGACACGATGCCGTACGTCTACCACGTCATGGGCGTGCGCCGCCCCCACGCCCAGCTGCGGGTCTGCAACTGGTCCGGCGACCCGCACGAGCGCAGCGCGTTCGAGATGATCAAGCACTCGAAGTTCGGGAAGATGGCCGGCCACATCATGGACGAGATCCGCCGGCGCGAGGGCGTGCGGGTCTCCGTCAAGCGGTTCGAGTTCCTCCCGTCGACCGACCTCACCTTCAACTTCGTGGTCGTCTTCGGGCGCCGTCGGCCTGAGGGCGGGAAGCATGGTGATGGCGGCCCGGTGGCGGAGTCTTCGCGAGCGCAGCACTGAGCAACGATCCTAGACACCTTGGGGCTGGTCCGGACCCTAGATACGCGGAGAAGGCTGTGGTCTTATGGCCATCCTCATTAATTAAACAACTTTGTCTATGATTTAAGTCCACGGCCCGTGACCTTATAGCCAGTCAGGTACGTGTCGTAACAGTGGAGGCTGGCATGGACGATGCTTGGTTGTATGTATTAATTATAATGTGAGTGCTTGGCGGCAACTTTGTAGCACTCAGAATATTATTGCCGGCGGAGTGATTGATATAATAATCAACACTTGCCTGTCTATTTTCCCTGGGAAGCTCTTCGGGTCGCTGGCCCAAGTCGGTAAGGCCTGCCAGGAGCCACTGAGGAGGTCATCAAATCGCTTTCCAGGACATGGCATATACCTAAAGATCAAACCCCAGAGAAAGAAGTTGCTGCGGTTTTTGATTACCGGAACTTAGCAATCTGTGCCTTCGCAATAGACGTGCGAATCTCTCGTGTACCTTTCCCATGCCCGGGCGGCTCCGAGGAAGGGGAACAACAAAGGGGGCAGCGTCCGCGAGGGTGGTTACAAACTCTGCCCAACATCTGCAGTGAGCCGAGCCGATCACGCTGAGAACGGCGCGAGACCTCTCACCGGGTTGGAAACCAAGCTGAGCCGGAATCTTACGTTCCAGGCGTAGTATCTGATTATCTTCGCCCGTTCTTCCTGTGATCGGCGGCATTCATCGGCGGGAGGAATTACTTGATACCATTGCGCCCTCTGATGGCGACGACGCCGCGAGATGTTCGCGGGGTGACTGTGAGGGTATCACCAGAGTCCCACGGCAGGACCGTATACGGCGCTTATGGAAAATGGACAAGGCGGGCAGACAGATTAATTACGTCAGTTGGGGTCTCACACCGTAGTTAGTGGCGACCCCTGTTTCGTCCATCCCAAGTACTACGGTACCTGTACCCAGGCGACTAACCCTCCCTCCTTTTATACATACATATATATATATATATATATATATATATATATGTGTGTGTGTGTGTGTGTGTGTGTGTGTGTGTGTTTATATTTATGTACTGATTGTCATACTATGGTATCATTGTATGTTGATATTGTCTCAACCTGGGCTTATATACCCTTTCCCTTCTCTCTGCAATTCTGATTGCTTGATGCTGTGCGACATCTGCAGAGGTTATCATGGTATGTAGTGCTTGCTATGTATGTACATGTAGATGGCCAGAAAGCGCTGGGGTATACTTTCTTGGTTACATCATCAGCAACCATGATCATCATCAGGCCCTGGTGGCATAGATATTTGCTGAGCCTGCTGTGTGTGTCCTGGTTGCAGTGTTGATCTGCCCTGCATCTGACTGTCCATATAGAGGTCCCCCCCACCAGGGTTTCCAAGAGGTACTGCTACATGGTATGTACCACACAGCCCTGGAATTTCCAATCCAGCCCTTCTGGAGGGGGCTGCCCCGCCATCTACTACATCAAAGCCCACCTGCACCAGGCGCGTCATGGCGCCCTCAGCCTGGACAGTCAATCAATCAATCAATCAATCAATCAATCAATCAATCAATCAATCAATCAATCAATCAATCCATCAGTCCAATCGGGTCGCTCGTCGCTCTGCTCGCTGCATGCTGTTCTTTTTCTTCTTTTCCTCCAGACACCTCCCAACCCGATATTCCCTAGAGGAGACAGACCTCATCCATATCATGAATTAATACCACGGTCCACACAGGCTGCATTCTGTGCCCCTCCCCCCTGGACAGCCCCACCCACCCGCCTGGGCCTGCACACCTCTCTCACCGCCTGGCTGCGTTCGAGGCCCTGCCCTCACTGCGCCGTCGTCTTCTAGTGCAGTGCACGCATCATCCTGCAGCATGGTTGAGTACCACCACTCCTTGCTGCCATTGCTACCATTGCTGCTACCGGCCAGACGGACCCAAAGGACCAAGGAGCAAAACGTCCCCATCCTTACAATTGGCACACCACGGCCCCACGCCGCACGTCACACCATCTTGTGCAGCTCCTCGCCCCACCACAACGACCTAGAATGGGCCTTGACAGAGGGGAGTGGCCTTCCAAGACCTTCGATTCTCTCTCCATTGCTACCTCGACGACCCACCAGATTCACATCTCGGCTCCGCCTGCCTTGCCCCCCACAGGTTCCCCCCCCCCCCCAGGTCTGCTCCCTATTGCTGCTACCTTTGGGCTCCTATCCTCGCCTATTTATCACGGCGTGGGATGACCACAAGGGTCTCGCCGACGACCTTTTAACATTCATTATCCCTGGTCCTCTAGTCCTCGAGTTGGTTGGACGACGACGACGACGACGACAAAGACGACAGAAACCCCCTCCTACCTACCTACCTAGCAGCCTCCTACACCGACGTTCCCTCTGCAGCCTGCTCGTCATCCTGCGGCGGCATAGGGTATAGGCGCATCGCAAGCATACCACATATATATATATATATATACTGGGCATCGTCTCGCTGCTGTGCTCGGGGGTGTCTTTTGATCATCTCTGGTTATCGAGATTGGGCCCCCCAGTCAACACGAGGTCACGATGGCAGACCGGCCAGGCTCAGGCCCAGGCTCAGGCTCAGGGCTAGGTCACGGTCCAGACTCAGGCACCGCCGACGGAGACGCCCCAGCCGAATCGGGACACATCAAGTTCTCCACTCCCGCCCACTCGACCGCGCTTGACTCGAAGCCCTCTGCCTACCAGCGGCCCTCGCCCCTGGAGCGAAAAGCTACCGACTCCTCTCTTCCTGCTCACCTCCGCGAGTCCATCATCAACGTCCCCGTCACCCCAGGAATCGCCACCAGGACCTACTCTTCCGAGTCCAGCAGGGACAGCCGAGCCGCCGCCGAGAGCCCAGGCTACTTTCAGTCGCGACCCCCCGCCGAGGTCGTCGCATCCCCAGGACCCTTCGACGACCACGACGACCACGACCACGACCACGACCACGACCACGACGACGCCGACATGGCTGGCGACCCCCCTCAGGGCGCCGGCGACGCCGCCGCGTCCCCGTCCGGCCATGACATCCTGCGCCGTATGAGCAGGTCGAGCCGCAACAGACAGGTCTCCATCAGCGACATGCGCTCGGCATACCCCTCTCTCGCCCTGAGCGGTAACGTCATATCGGCTACTTTCAACATGCCGCACTCGTTGAGGTACCGCAAGGGGGCTGACTGGGTGAGTTGCACACGGCGGAGATGGCCTGCGCATCCCCCCCCCCCCCAAAAACCCACCCCCCAAACCCCCGACCCCCGGGCCGCCGGGCCAGGGCCCCGCCGTCCTTCCTTCCTCCCTGCTAACGAGGTCTTTTTACGCGCAGGAGCTGAAATCCCGCCGCGGCCAGTCCGCCCTCTTCGACGGCCTGGCCCACCTCTCCTCCGACCAGGCCGCCTGGAACCATACGACGGTCGCCTGGACCGGAGAGATCGATGCGCCGTCCGACTTCCCCTCGCCCCCTGAGACTCCTCCCTTGACCACCGCCCACCTGCCCGGCCTGAACAAGCTCTCCGCCCCTATCCCCGTCGACAGCGAGAAGCCCAAGCCCGCGCCGCCGACCCGGGATGGCTTGTGGATACCGAAGGAGGACATGGAGCGGCTCGAGCAGCAGCTGGCCCACGACAAGAAGATCAGGACCGTGCCCGTCTGGCTCGCGGACGATGCCGACGGGCAGGAGGACGGGATCCTGCTCAGGGACCAGGCGAGGTGGAGGCGCTACGCCGAGCACGACCTCTACACGCTCTTCCACTACAAGACGCCGGTCCCCTCGGACGGGCGCAAGGAGCGCGCACAGTGGGCCGACTACTACCGCATGAACCAGAAGTTCGCCAACAAGATCCTCGAGCTCTACAAACCCGGCGACATCGTGCTGGTACATGACTACTACCTGATGCTCGTGCCCGGCATGCTGCGGCAGCGGGTACCCCACATGTACATCAGCTTCTTCCTGCACTGCCCGTTCCCGTCCAGCGAGTTCCTGCGCTGCCTCCCGCGCCGCAAGGAGGTCCTGGAGGGTGTGCTGGGGTCGAACCTGATTGGGTTCCAGAGCTACAGCTACAGCAGGCACTTCAGCTCCTGCTGCACGCGCATATGCTCGTACCCCTCCGACGTGGGCGGCGTCGAGACGTTCGGCTCGAGGGTCGAGGTCGGCGTCTTCCCCATCGGCATCGATGCCAAGAAGGTCGAGTCCATGGCCTTCTCCCCCCCGGTGGACGACAAGGTCAAGGCCCTGAAGAAGCTGTACGCCGGCAAGAAGCTGATCGTGGGGAGGGACCGCCTGGACAGCGTCCGCGGCGTCGCCCAGAAGCTCATGGCCTTCGACCGGTTCCTGGAGCTCTACCCCGGCTGGCGGGAGAGGGTGGTGCTGATCCAGGTCACCAGCCCGACGGCGTCGGCCGGCGAGGAGGAGAAGGACGACCCCGAGAACAAGATCGCCAGCCGCGTCAACGAGTGGATCGGCCGCATCCACGGCACCTACGGCCATCTCGGTTACGACCCCGTTCAGCACTTCCCGCAGTACCTCAGCCAGGACGAGTATTTCGCACTGCTGAGGGCCGCAGACATCGGGCTGATAACCTCGGTCCGGGATGGCATGAACACCACGAGCCTCGAGTACATCGTCTGCCAGCGCGACAACAACGGCCCCCTGATCCTGTCCGAGTTCAGCGGCACGGCCGGCAGCCTCAAGGACGCCATCCACATCAACCCCTGGGACCTGTCTGGTGTTGCCGACGAGATCAACAACGCCCTGACGATGGAGGACGGGACCCGCCTGGCCATGCAGAAGTCCCTGCATGATCACGTCACCACCAGGAACGTGCAGCACTGGGTCAACTCGCTCCTCAACCGGCTGGTCAGCGTCCTCGGCAGCTCCAGGAACGTCGTCTCGACCCCCCTGCTCGACCGCGCCGCCATGCTGCAGACCTACCTGAACGCCAAGAAGAGGCTGTTCATGTTCGACTACGACGGCACGCTCACGCCCATCGTCAAGGAGCCCTCTGCCGCCATCCCCAGCCAGCGGCTGATCAACACGCTTACGGCGCTTGCATCGGACCACCGCAACGCCGTGTGGATCATCTCGGGCAGGGACCAGGCCTTCCTGACGCAGCACCTGGGGCACATCGAGGAGCTCGGCTTCAGCGCGGAGCACGGGAGCTTTATGAGACACCCCGGCTCGCAGGAGTGGGAGAACCTCGCCGAGACCTTTGACATGGGCTGGCAGCCTGAGGTGATGGACGTGTTCCAGTCCTACACCGACAAGTGTCCCGGTCCGTGCCTGCCTGCCCATCCCGTGCGGCCTGTTTCGCTCGTCGCCGTCATTATTGTCATCATGTCATATATATGCTAACACTGACCGCTACAGGCTCCTTCATCGAGCGCAAACGATGCGCCCTGACGTGGCACTACCGCCTTGCCGACCCAGAGCAGGGGCCCCACCTGGCCCACGAGTGCCAAAAGGAGCTCGAGGCGACCGTCGTCCGCAGGTGGGACGTCGACGTGATGCCCGGCAAGGCCAACGTCGAGGTGCGCACGACCTTCGTCAACAAGGGCGAGATCGCCAAGCGCCTCGTGAACAGCTACAACAGCGACATGAGCCACCTCCCCGGGTCGGCATGTACCTCTCCCAACCCGGACAAGGACGCCAAGCTGGGGTTCGTCCTGTGCCTCGGCGACGACACGACAGACGAGGACATGTTCCGCGCGCTGAACGGCCTGAGCGCCGCACCCGACCAGGGCGAGGAGGCAAAGGTCCAGCCGGAGCACGTGTTTACGGTCACCGTAGGCGCCAGCACCAAGGTCACGCTTGCGAGGTGGCACCTTCTCGAGCCCAGGGACGTCGTCGACTCCGTGGCGCTGCTGGCGGGTGTCGGGTCCGGCGGGACCGGGGCGTCGGGCGGTGGCGCGGCGAGCATGGGCGAGGTGAACCTGGCGGCGCTGAGCACCGTCGAGGGGCATCTGCCGACCGAATAGACCGATAGAGATGGGATAGACCGGATGGGAGTTCTGAGGCAAACAAAGAGGCATGCGGACAAACCACATCGCATCGGGAAGCACAGGGGCGCTCGAGTTATGGGACAGGCCAGGCCAGTACAGGGTTGGGTACACGGGGGGGCACCAAGGGATACGCGTGCGCACTGGAGGAAGCCATGGACGGACGGCCTGGTGAGCGCTGGCGGGGCCGAAAGAGACCCATTTTTTTGAGTTCCCAGCATGGTCTTTTTTCCTTTTTTTCCTTTTTTCCCCTTTTTTCTCCTTTCTTTCCTAGAGGTATTAAATCGGCCCTGCACGCCCCGAGGCCGCCGGCGTGGATAGATGGGATGGATGATAGACATACCAGCAGGATAGACAGGACCGACCCTTGCACCCTGGCGGAGGTTCAGCTGATATTCCAGATCCTAATTCCTGCTCTCGTGGTGTCCCCGTCGTGAATGACCGGTGTACACGCCCTGTATTGAAGCACGAGGATTGATGCAATTCTCATTGCTATAAAAGGACCCGTCTATGATCCACAACCCCCCCCCCCCCACACACACACACACCACCTCTAATACAACCAGCGGTCCCCCCTGACCGCCTGCCGTTCTCAGCACACCGCCCGCTATGTCCGAACCGAGGCAATGCGAGTGCGGTGGCCGCCTCTGGAGCTGCCGCTCTTGTGTGTGTCTCGCCGTGGGGAGGATATCATATAGGGTGCTGTCAGAGGAGGAACCGAGGGCCGCTTGGCGCGTAGCTTGATGCGTATGAGTTGAGTCCCGAGCTCAAGACGTCAAAGGCGAGACCCTGACACCGTGTCCTTGGGCCTCGAGGCCTTCTTAGGCCCGCGCGCCGAAGGGCCGCGCGCCATACTTAACAGACGCAAGTCTAAACAAGGTCACGACTGCGCGCTGGATTCCTCACGTCCCCCCTTCCCTCCCTCCCGACAAAATCCCCCCTCAGGCGTCCCCATCAAGACAACATATATCATGACCCAGACCACCACCACCACCACCACCACCACCACCACCACAGCCCAGCTCCCGGTGGCCATCATCGGCGCCGGAGTGGGCGGCCTGGCCCTCGCCCAGGCCTGCCTGCGGCACGGCATCCCCTTCCGGGTCTTCGAGCGCCACCCGCGGGCCCCCCACGACCGGCAGGGCCACCGTTTCCGGATCTCGGAGGGGGCGTTCAGGGCGCTGGTGGGTGCGCTCCGGCCCGAGGTGCGCGACCTGCTCCTGCGGACGGCGCCGGTGGTCCGGCCCGGCGGGACCGCCGCGCCGCAGTACCCGGACGCCAAGACCTTCCGGTTCGACGACGAGCCGCAGGCGCGGGCGCGGGCGCAGGCGCACTCCATACCCATCGATAGGGCCTGGATACGGTCGGTGCTGGAGGTGGGCATCGAGGGCTCGGTCGAGTACGGGCGGGAGTTCGTGCGCTACGAGGAGGGGGACGGCGGCCGCGCCGCCGTCAGGGTCTTCTTCGCCGACGGGCCCGCCTTCGAGGCCGGCCTCCTCGTCGGGGCCGACGGCGTGCGGAGCCGCGTCCGGCGCCAGCTGCAGCCGTCCCGGCGCCTGCTGGACCTGAACAGGTGGATCACCTGGGGGCGGACGCCGCTGAATGGAGAGCTGCGGGCGGGGCTGGAGGGTGGCGACCTGCCGTCGTCCTGGTTCATGGCGGTCGACCGGGACGCGGACGTCCAGGCGGTCGTCGAGGCCATCACGTGGGGGGGCGGCGGCGGCGGCGGCGGCACGCGGGCGGCGTCCGGGGGCATGCTGCCGGACCTGGAGGACTACCTGTACTGGGCCGTGGCCACGGCGCCTTCGGGCCAGGTACCGCCGCAGACGGCCGAGGAGAGGAGGCGGTTCGTGGCCGGGCTGACGCGGGGCTGGCACCCGGACCTGCGGGCGGTCTTCGAGGCCGCGGACCACGTGCTGTCCGCCTGCGTCCCCGTCGTCTCGAGCAAGCCCGACATCGAGCTGCCGCCGGCCCCAGGCGCCCCGGGCTCCTCCCCCCCCGGGCGGGTGATGGCCACGCTCATCGGCGACGCGGCGCACGCCATGAGCCCGATGGGCCAGGCGGGCGGGGACCTGGCCATCCGCGACGCCGTGGACCTCGCGGCCGCCCTCGCGGGGCGCGGGCCGGCCGGGGAGGCCGTCCGGGGCTTCGAGCGCGCGATGGCGGCGAGGGCGCGGGGGAGCCTGGACAGGGCGTTCGCGAACGGCCGTAGGTACTGGGCCCAGGAGACGTACCGGGAGGTGCACATCTAAGGCGTTGCAGGGGAGCCGGGAAAACGAAGGCATCCGCAACGAGATGGGCGGTTGGGTCTGTTGACTTGGTCGGTTGATGGACGGAGCGGCTGGGTATCTATCCGTACTGGTGTCTTGTGTTGTCTTGTGAAGACATTTCTTCTTCCTCACCCGCAGTTAGATTAAAAGGCCCAGAAGCCGTCACACACCTTCAACTGAGAGGCACCTGTCGCAGCTCTCGGATGCTGTGATCACATCCACTAGGGCTAACTAAGAATATTCTATTGTCGGTAACGGCTGCTATGATCGGCCTGGACACAGCATCCTCTCCCAGATGGTCTTCTGCAATGATTATGTGCTGCCCTCGTTGTCCCTCCCATTGGTCATGCTATATCTGCGCTCGACTCCCAGACTTCATCTCTCGGGGCCAGGGAAACACCTCTTCACCTCCCGAACGTCGCTCAGGCGTCTAGACGGCACATATCTGCTATCTCATGACAGTGAGCCAAGTGCTGGGGCATTCGAGGGCATCGACTCGCATTTCAGATTGTCGGTCCTGAGCTAGGCTGCCCAAGCGGCTGGGGATCGCCAGGGCTCGTGGGCTCGTGTTTTCCCACTTGGAGCCTACCAGTGCAATTGATGTTGATTTGTCCTCCTTAGCGAGTATACCCTTGATTTATTTTGCTCGACTTCTGCTTTATGACCGAGTAACGGCTTCTATTAAATACCTCTTGTCCCTATCAGCGACCCTCTTGGATGTGACCGTGCCATTCCCTTCAGTACCCCATCATCGTTGCTTTGAAGTCCCATTGTCAACTAATAGTCGTGCTTTGAAGCCCCATTATAAACTGCCAGCTGTGAGCCCATCAGAACATCAGTCTTGGCCAATCCACAGCTCCTTTCCGCGGGATACCCCCTGGCCGGCTGTGAGGGTATCGCAACCACACAGGAAAAAAAATCACATCTCGATGATCGAGAAAGCAGACACCGGCATCCTGCCACGCCTCTTCTTACGTAAATATGGAGAACAGGCTGCTGAAGATGATCCCCGCCGAGACACGCGCCAGGATCTATGACGAAGTTCTCGGGAGTGTCACCGTCAAAATTTGGGTCAACGACAGGCCCAAGGACCCCAAGAAACATAGAGTCCGCTTCGAGCCCAGCCACCACAGCGGCATCACTTGCGCGTGCAGGGACATCCGGGAGGAGACCGTTCCTCTCATGTGGCGCAAGGCCGTCGTCACGGTTTACAGCGCTGTCCAAACCCCTACGCCTCCCTCGACCAGCTGGACAGGCATCTGCCACAGGGCATCACCGGGAACATCAGGGACCTCCGGGGCATCCGGCTGCACCGCGAGTGGGTGCAGGAGGAGTTCGGGATCGGGCCCGGCTGCGCCATCGCCTCCGTCAACCAGCAGCGGTTCAGCATCTATCCCCAGGAGTGCCTGACCTACCCTGGCGTGTGCTACCCCAATGAGGCGGTAAGTAAAAAAGACTTCTCATAAAGGGCACACAGGCCAGACCTGAGGACAGACCCGCTGACACCTTGTTCTTGGCGCAGATGGGGTGGATGAACTACACCACTGGCATGTGTTGGGTGGAGGGCACCGTGAGGCCGACGCCCATCGACCACGAGAGCACGCTCCAGCGGGTCCTCGGGGGATCTCTGGGAGACTGAGTGACAGAGGGATACATGACGAAAGGGGAACCAATGGGGCCGTGGGCGCGAATACGAGGGCTTAGGGGTAATGGGCGTGGTGTGCAACGGGATTCAGAGATGGCGTTCTGGTGGCCGGGCGATGAAGCGACCGCGTGGGCCAGATCTCACTGACACCCATAGCGCACTCAGGAGGGTCTCAAAGGGCGATCACAGAGACTCTTATTTCACTTAAAGTTGTCTTTCCTACGAAAGGTTGAATTTCTCTACTCAGACTTAGCCTTTGAGCTGACTTCCTACTCTGATAATCTTATTTCTAGAAAAGCTTATTCAGAATGAAAAGCTTCATAATAAAGAGTAACCTTTTCTCCTGAATTGGTCTTTCACCACAAGATAGTCTTTCAATCGAGTAATAGCCTTTAATAAGAGATATTTTAGAATGGCAAGGAGCTCTTCTAAAGGCTTACTAAGGCTCTATTTGCTTCAGTGTCACTACTTTTGCCATCTATTTTTTGTTCTTATTGTCAGAAAAGTTATTGTCTTCCAATTTAGGCATACGTGAAGATTGATGCTGGGTTGAGTTGAGGATCCGATCCATCTCTTAGATCAAATTTGAATCTATCTTGGATACTTAGGAAGGTATTCAGCGGGGCAGATACCTTTTTATAGATTGGAATAGGGAGGCACATAGCAATACACTTACTAAAATCAAAAATCAAAAATGGACTTTTAATCAGAACATAGACTTTTAGAAAACGAAGGATGTTATATAGAGGCCTGTTGAGTATAAAGTTGGGTCAAAGAACAACTGTAAACAAAAACTACTAGTCTACTTGGTGATAGTTCGCATGACCGCCTTTTAAATCCACCTAAGTGTGATATGGATGGGACAGGCAATGTTAATACTCTTGTTGTTGTTTATTTAATCTATCTAAAATATGTCGACTATCTGATCTAGGTCTCTCAGGCTTACGTCTGATAAAGCCCCAGGAAGACGACTTAACCTTGGGCATCGGAGATCACAGCGATTAAAAGCACGAGAACTTTACTTCAGTATGGGTGGTATTCTCCACACTGGGCGCGAATCCCAGCTGGTCTTGCTACCTGAGATTGCTTGACAACTTGATGCGGTATTATGCACATCGCACAACGAACGTGTGACTTGACTCGAGGCAAGAGCATCACCACATTGAGACATTATTCGACCTTATGCGTATGTCGGAACCTTGGCAAGCCCGAAGAGCAACCTGATGAATGGTTGCACAATCTTCGCCCTTTAGGGACCAGTAATTATTCGCTTATTGCAATAGTGTTAGAAAGGCTTTTGTCTGTGACCTGGTCTTGTTGTTGTGACGAGCCTACATGAAAACTTTTTGCCTCCCACTTGGGAGGGCAGGATCGGGGTCTGCCCTGTCCTTGTATCTGATCCCGGTGTGCCTCCCAGGCAGTTTGCAGCCTCGCGGTCAGGCTGAGACTCTGGACGTCATCAATGCCTCCTCGGTCTAACTAGCGCCAGCCTTATGTATGCACTCGGTGAGTTCGGAATTGACAGCGATAGCAGACGGCATCAGACTCTGTGTAGGATTTTTCAACGAGGCCCTGCCTTCTGCACCACTTCAGTCTCATGGTCTGGTTGTTTCTTATATGTTTCCTTTCTTCTTGTGGAGATGTGTGCCTGGTCCAACTTTGTCGGCTGTCTTGTTCGGTCTAGGACGTTCTGAGTTTGCAGCGTGTTGAAACTCACCTACGTTTTCGCCTGTACTCGTTTCAAGACCTCTGGCTTGTTTCCGTTCCAACGTTTTGACCGGCTGAAAATCATTTTTTTGGGGAGGCTGAGGTGGCTACGCCATTATTTTGGGCTGTTATGCTCAAACTGGCAAGGTATTGGGAAAATGGTTGAAGGCACAGATCTGGTGGTCGAAGACGGCCCAACCCATCAACTATCGAATGCTAGCCAGACAAGAGCCGCAAAGCAGATCTTACCATAGTACATCTTATGGTTCTCACCCCTTGTATCTTTTTTTATTTTTGGTTATACTCTTCTTGGTTTCAAGGGGCGGGTCCCTCGTGAGTGGGCCTTGTCGGCCTGGCTCCCGCCCCTCTTCCCGGCGCTCCCGGCGATGGCTTTGCAGACGACCACAGGCTGTGGGACATCCCAGGGCTGACGACATGGGTGTCTCCTTTGCCAGCAACTGCGCCGAGACAAATCCGTCGCCCTCCGAGCCTCAGCCGCAACAGTTGTTATGTCTCACCGCAGGCTGCCGAAGAGCGGCAACGAGACCTGGAGGCTCTATGGGAGCATCATCTGCGAGAGGTTCGGGTCATTTAAGACAGCCGTTGACGGCGGCTTTGCGGTAAGTAGCACGGGCGGACAGCCCTGGAGTCGCAAAGTCTACGTTGCGCCTCTATCACATGCTTCGCTTACCGCTCGGGTTTCGGTGCACTGTGGGAGAACGAGACGGGGACGGTCATAGCCAAGAACAGGGAAGGATCCGGACGTTATGGAGGTCGTCGCTCGGTACAACTACGCGGGCGGTGGGTAGTTTAGGCTTGGCGCTGGAGGAATGCTGCCGAGCTCTCTGGCGGGCCGGCCCTGAAACATATAGCCAAGGGCATCGGCGACCTCATCCGAGGAGAGAATCACCCAGCAACCGTGCTTCGTGTACTATAGTACTATAGTACCAGGAGTAGGGAGTTCTCCGCAAGCATCGGCCCCGGAACTTTCGGCCGCGCAACCTCTTTTGCCCCGAAGGAGAAAGACGTCCAGCCCGGGAGCCCCAGGACCCGCAATGTGCCCTAGAAGATCCGCAAAGACGCGCGCCTACCTATACCCAAGGGGGCTAACACGGGGAAAGATCGACAGGGCCAATGGCAAGCCGGGGCCCTTGACGGTTGGCTAAAGATGGATCCTTCGCGATCATGTCTGCTCCCGGAAAAGCCGCCTTCAAGCTGTCTAGCTCGCTCGTCGCCAAGCCCACTCCCTGGGTGCTTACGATTCCTACCATGTATTCCGTTACGCACTCTTGTCCGGAAAGGTACTAGGCGAGGACCTGGGGCTGGGTATCTAATGGGACGTTACTGGCCGGGATCCACAGCGTCAGCATGGTGGTCATCCCACTCCGCCGTGCGGTTCAGTTCTCTGGACTCGCGAGTATGCATACCCTCAAAACCATGAGCTGCCTACTACTAGCTCGCCGCCGTCCGGGACACCAGCGCTCTCCGGGCATAGGCGTCAAAGACACCGGGAGAGAAAAAACAGGGGGGAGGGGCTGATATTTATTCTCTGGTCCCTATGTGGTTCCTGACTCGCTGACCTCATGATGTCGTCGACGGGCACGTCTGGCACGTCTGGCACGTCCACAAGCCGGAGCACCCGCAGCCTCCCGGCACGCCGCAGCAACACCGTCCAGAAGGCCGGGAGGACATATCTGGACGGCATAGGCGCGTCCGTGGCCTACCCGCTGCCGGTCGACCTTGTGGAGACGCACCGGGAGATTATGTTTGCGCACCTCCTCACCACCATATACGACGCCCTCATACTGAATAAGGACCTCCTCGACAGGCCGCCACTCCGGGTCCTGGAGCTGGGCTGCGACACGGGCTGGTGGAGCGCGGCGTGCCACCGGCACTTCCAGGAGAGGGGCCACCGGGTGGAGTTCGTGGGACTGGACCTCAAGGCGCCGCTGGAGGCCGAGAGCTGCTACGACCAGCTGAGCATGGGGTGGGAGTACATCCAGCACGACATAAACGAGACGCCCTGGCCCGTGTCCGACGGCTCCTTCGACCTGGTGATGGCGAGGAACATCGCGCTGGCCCTCAACGCGAGCAGGTACTCGCAGATCGTGCAGGAGTACGTGCGGGTGCTGAAGCCCGGCGGGACCCTGGAGCTGTGGGAGCACGACTACACCATCCGGTCCATGCGGCCCAGCATCCAGCAGGCTGGGGACGGGCAGCACGCGGACCTGGACCATCTGGGCCTCTATCCGATCGCGGACAACAGCCACTTCGGCCCGGCGCACAATGCCTGCGCCGCCGAGTACAACACCTGGCTGACGGCGGCGCTGGCGGACCGGAGCCTCCCGACCATGCCCTGCTCCTTCATCGAGGCCATGTTCGGGGGCCACCTCGTCGAGGGTTCCGAGGAGCTAGAAAGGGTGCAGACGAGGCGGACCGCCGTGCCCTTCAGCATGATCGGGATCAACTGGGAGAGGAAGGGTGACGAGCCGAGGATCCTGACCCCCGAGCAGGAGGTCATCCGGCTGACGACCCTCGAGAACTTCGTCGCCATGGTCGAGGCCTTCGAGCCGCTGCTGAGGGGTGCGAGCGGCCAGACCCAGCTCTCGTGGGAGGCGTGGATCAACAAGGCACGGAAGGACTGGTTGCAGGATGGCGGGTTCTCCCTGGGCGAGTGTCTGGAGCTGGGGGTCTGGAGCCTGAGGAAAAAGAGCAGCTGATCAGGGCCTCCCACCTCAGGTGGTCCTGCCTGCACGACCCTATTACTTCGATATCACTTTGTCCCGGACAGGGGAGAAGGAATGGCCCGCCACCTCTACGGATACGGAAGACCCCGTCTTTCAACAACCCGACCTGGCAACCCCGTGTCGTATCTCGGACGGGCTGATGAGGAGAAGATTCACGATTATATATGGAAAATGGACCTGCTCGAGTCCAGGTTATCACCACTTTCGAGAAAGGACGGAGAGCAAGAGAGCTCAAAATATGCTGGAGGTCGTATGCTGGCAACTACGTCTGCGCTTCGTGTCCAGATGAGGGCTCATAGGTGGAGGCAGAGGGTGGAACTCGAATCATTCGATGGCGTTTTGATCTTACCCAGAAGACGAATTGTCCATCAGCACTGGGTATCTATCCAAGATGAATCAGATCTGAGAAGATACATGCAAGTGCGGGGATCAGCATGCTTCCCATTGTAAATCGAGACTATCTCGTTCGGATACTTCCAGACCTCGTATGAATGCATTGTTCAATCCCTACATTGTCGTTAGGCACAGACATACTCATCCTGACAGCGACGGTGAGTGCCAGATCGCGATGGACACCGAGTGGGAAGGGCTATGTAGCAGATCAAGCACGGAACATATTAACTAACCCCAAAACCCTGAAGTGTCAGCCGAATCCAGGGTTCTCACGTTGCCGTACCTTGACCATCCATCAATGCTCGCATGCCCCGCTGAACCCGCCACGTCAAGTCCACCCACGCACCCACCCACGCGCCAGTAGGACTTATCATTGAGCTGAAGGCCTAAGTCCGAGCTGAATCCCGGGCTAAATCCCGGGCTGAAGATTCCAATCTAGAGTCAGAAGATTTTACAAATGAGGAGATACACTCGCAAAGTATATTGAATGATAATCACCAGGTGTCATGCCATGAGATATTGACATTGTTACCTGCTACATGGCTGAGGCCTCTTATCCAGCATGTCAGAATTGCAGTTTGATAATGGCAATGATCAGCACACCTGCAATGATTTCAATTTGAGATATCCAGTTTTTTAGGAAGACTTTCGAATTATTGAGGTGCAGCAGTTGCATTTGGCGAAGGAGACTGACGCTCAGTCGAAGGGTAATCATTAGTATTTGATGACACCATCTTAGGGCTGGTAACAGCTTCGACGCTGCAAGTTCTGACTTGATAGAAAGGTTGACCGAGATTTTCCAGTGCTCAAAGTCTTAGTGGTTTCGAGATTTGAGCATGGACACCGGCAATATATGCAGCTTTCTCACAATGCAGCCCGTATGGGTGCAAGAAATGCAGATGCTGGATACATTTCGCTCTCAAGTACTAAGAAGGCCCGGTGACTGAGTTGAGTCGAGGCTGGCCTAGGAGGCGATGATGCCGAGTGCCGAGTGCAGCACCACTTTTTGGTGTGAAATCGTCATTGGAATAGTTTGTTCGAATTCATGACTGGTCAATATCAAGCTGACTAGTGCTGCGAGAATTCATGTACTGTAGTATCTACCAGCGTTGCTTCTTCAATCAGCTGCTGAGCTGGGAGATGTTGCTCGTGTTGACGAGCTTTGGGAGCAGTTACTTCGTCACGACGTCAACAACCAAGTGTACACGGATGAGGAAGTCAACAATGCAATCTTTGCAGTGACTCCAGAAAGCCACGTCAGGGTCTTACATGCTCTCATCAACAAAAATAGCACAACAGCTGCAAAGTCGAAAGATTGGGAGGTAACAGCACTCCACGAGGCAGTGGAATGTGAGAACGCCGCCGTTGTGAAGATGCTACTACTGCATTCTCGGATCATCAAGGGAATCAACGCAAACGACGTTTACGGGGAAACGGCTCTCCATGAAGCAGCCCCAAGAGACCGACAGACACTTATCATGAGACTTGCTAGCGAATGGAGCAATTATCCATGCTCGGAATATACATGGCCTGACCGCACTCCATATCGCTGTTGTTGAATGTCAAGAGCACGCGGGAGAGGTTGTACAGTCGTTCATTGACGACAAAGCGGAGGTCAATACGAAGGACGAATTAGGTGAGTTGTGACGAACTAGGATAATCAGCTTCTAATGACTGGACCAAAGACTTTGGAAATGGATCCACTTTCCTGCCAATAATGTGAGTCATCTGTTTTAACTGAACCTTGGAAGACATGCTAATTTCTGAAAGATGACCTGGGTAAAGAAAGGTATGTCCGAAATCATTGCCCCATAACTCTCCCGGCTCAAGCAGACAGCTGACTCCAGGCATAGGACTTTGTCCGTCGTACATACGGCAAGCAGAATGCTGAAGTCGAAAGTCCTGCTACCCAAGACCCTGCAATGAGAGGCTCTGACTGGGGGAGCCAACGACCTGATCTCTGGGACTTTCTGATAAAAACAATACCTGGGAGATGAGACATGGGGCCTCGGAAGATCACCAGACAGCCAGGATGGCTCATGTGAGCTCCCTTGAAAATTTATAGACTCTTTTCGTAAAGAAACCAATAATGACCTTAATAGTGCGAAGTATATCGGAGACAGAATCTCGTCTACTGAAATCAACAGAGAGTGTGTGATGGTGAATCCCTTGTCGCGTTGGAGCCCTCAGGGGATGCAGCACGCCTTTCACGTATTATACTTCGGCGCGGGGAGAAGTCCAACCAGACTACCTTGAACAACCCGCAAGAGGGAAGAAGATTGGAGTGTTGGAGGAATGCCACAAAGTTCCTGATGGATAACAGCCTGTCCCTGTCCCTCGTGGTGAGCTTCTCAATGCTAAAAGCTTTCAAGCACAGCGGCGGCGTTCACTAACTCGAGCAGTTTCCACACATTGACTTCGAGACAGAGCTTTATCTGTCACAAGACAAGTACCAGAGCAAAGACAAAGGCCTTGCAGGTTCATCCAAACCCTGCCTAGTCAGTTCCAAACGATGAGACACCTTGAAGACATGTATTCAAGGTTTGACGGCTCATCTGGCCAACAGCATAGTCAAACCGTGGATCAATCCTATTACACCATGCTTCAAGTCAAGGACTTGAAGATCAAGGACCAAGAGCAAGTTGTATACAGGTGGTCTAACGACATCCAATCCAGAAAGAGGGAAACCAGTGGAAACTAGACCTCCATGACTACAACAGGACCCTCAGGATGTAAGCATGAGACAAGTAGTTCTGACTTATCTCAGATTGGACTCCATGACTCTGCCTTGTGCGCATTGGCTAACGCTGGATGTAGCTCACAGTCAGTTTGTTCCAGAGGCTTCAGAGTCGAATCCACAAAGTACAAAAGTTCGCCCTTACTCAAAAAAGGGGCAGAAAGTGAGGGAGAACAAGTTGAAGTCTAGTCCAAAGGGGGCTTGATGCGAAGCTTCTTATGATTCGCCAACTCTGGCTGCGGAAGTTGGACAACGGTGTGTTTATATGACCATTGGTCCAGTTAAGGCTGGCAAGAAATTAGACTGATATCAGCCTCAGACACGATCATTACCGCATTTCCGGAACGATGGGACATAGGATCTCAAGACACATTGCTTGACACGATTCGGCAAAGCAATGGATCAAAAGACCTGTTTCAACCACAGCAGCTCGTTGTGCATATTCTGGTTGAATGTGCCAAATTCCTACACAAAGCTACACCATGAGTTGACCTGGTGTCGGGACGAAGCAGGATTTTATCTGATCTTTTCTTTTGATACAGTCGCAGGTTGAAATCGCAACGTTGGCAATAATCTTGTTTATCATCTCCCTTGCATGGTACTACCGGACACACCACCGGAAACCGGTCAGGGCTGAGGAGCAGAGGTTGACAGGTCCGCGACCAAAGGCGTGGGATCCCGAAGGCGCGGCATTAACTGGGTATACCATGGTGCTAGCCCGGCCCGCTTGAACGTTTATCCCATGAGGAACCCACATTACTCTGCCCAGGGGGTAGCTCTGATCTGGGGGATCAGTGAGGGGCACCGAGGGGTAAAGTTATTGCGGTCTCGCCGAAGACGGGTGCCATGATCCATTAGGGTACGACGAGTTATTCCTTCGCCCGGGGCTGTTCCTGCGACCAGCAGAGATGGAGAAAGGCTGCTGGGCCTGGCATCCACGGGAGATGGCTCTTCACGGGCGCCGATCGTACGATGCTCCAGATTTAACTCCCTCCATCCCTCTGGGCCGGAAAGCCGTCCGGGTGACTCTGTACATGCGCTTACCCTGAGAGCAAAATCGCATGCAGCTGAATAGTAGTTAGTTGCCAAGCCCTTCTGGAACAAAGCCCCCCCTCCCCCCCCCCAAAAAAACCAACCGCCAGGACGACCCCAAATGCGATGCGCTTGTTCCCCACGTCCATGTGATCTGCGCCCCGTCGTCGAGAGTCCATTCTGTTCCTGATTGGAAGCTTTACATAGTAGTGCCTTGCTGCCAGGCCGCAAACAGATATTGGGAGGCTCCTAGCTCTGCCTTGGTCTGTTGGAGAAGACTTAAGCACCATCTTGGGGCCCTGGATGAGCATTTACCCGGCCGTCTGGGGAATGCATGCGCTAGATGACGGGGTAATGGGGCCAGTGCTGTTCCAGGTCCCCCGGATTCGACATCATCTTCGATTTTCTGGGGAAAAAATGGCCAAGGGGCGGGCCAGTCAGGCTGTCGCCATTTCACAAGCATCAGCCTATTTCCGGGACACAGTTTCCCCACCACAGCTTTCTCATCTCTCTCGGGTCGCGAGCGTAGATAGGGCCCAATTGCACTGGCTGGGAGTAGCGCTAGGTGGGAGAGATTGTTCCTCCGCCGGATGTCTAGGGCCGCGCCTGATCCCTGGCTGATCTGCCGACCTGTGTTCCGTGCTGAGGCCAGTTATTCCGCAGCCGCGCATGCGCAGAGGATAGAAAGTTCGTTATATCTTAAAGTAGGGCTTCCGTCCTGGTTAGGTCGTGGCCAGTCTTGCCCGTCTGTCCATTTTCTAAGGGCATCCTCACCTCATCCGACCCGTCCCCACCACGCCTCGCCCCCCTCTGTCCATAATACCGAGGTATCCCGGTGAGACGCCGAAAGAGACCATAACTCTCAAACCCCCTGAACGAAAGAAAGAGAACAGACCGGCACAATGGCGACGAACGGGACGAACGGCCACACCAACGGCGCCACAAACGGTGCCAGCGAGCAGAAGAGCAAGTTCGACCCCAATTTCACACAACATGTCATCGACCTCATGAGCCCGGAGACCAAGCCCAGGCACAGGCAGATCCTGGCCTCCCTGATCCGCCACATGCACGACTTCTGCAGGGAGGTCGAGCTCACGCAGGACGAGTGGATCACCGGCGTGAACTACGTCAACGCCATCGGCGGCGCCTACAGGAAGAACCGGAACGAGGCATGGCGGGTATGCGACATCCTGGGTATCGAATCGTGAGTCTGCTTACCTGACCTTCCCCTGCCAACGGTAACACACACAAGAAGATCCGATAATGGCGGGACAACACAAACTGACTCCTGGTTCTTGTAAACAATAGGCTCGTCGATGAGATCAACCACAAGATCGTGACGGACAAGGGCCTCGAGCCCACGTCCTCTACCATCCTGGGGCCCTTCTGGTCGCCCGAGACGCCCTTCCGCGAAAAGGACGACAGCTGCATCCTGAACATGCCCGCGGATGGCCAGGCGACCTACTTCCACGGTGTCGTCCGGGACGTCGACACGGGCAAGGGCATCCCCGACGCCGTCTTCGACATGTGGCAGGCCAGCACCAACGGCAAGTACGACGTCTTCGACCCGGAGAACCAGACGAGGCACAACCTGCGCGGCAAGTTCCGGACCGACGCCGAGGGCCGCTTCTCCTTCTACTGCCTTAAGCCCACCGAGTACGCCATCGACACCTCGGGCCCCTCGGCCGACCTGCTGAAGATCATGGGCCGCCACCCCAACCGCCCTGCCCACATCCACATCATGGTGAGTCTTTGATATTTTTGTTTATCTTGCGAATCCGCTATCTGCTGCTGCTGCTGCTGCTGCTGCTGCTGCTGCTGCTGCTGCTGCTGCTGCTGCTGCTGTTACTTGTCGCTGACATTATTTCCCCTTCTCACAGGTGACACACCCTGATTACGTCGGCGTGACAGCCCAGCTGTACCCAAGAGACGACCCCTGGCTCGAGACGGACGTCGCGTGTGCGGTCAAGGACGACTTGCTGCTGGACTTCGTGCCCGTCAAGGACAACCCAAAGTGCACCCTCGACTGCGAGTACAACGTGCGCCTGGTTTCGAAGAAGTACAAGCCGGACGCCGAGATGTTCCAGACGAACGCCAACATCGTGGGAGGAAAGTAGATGCAACAACAAAGAACAAAACAAAACAAAACAAAAAAAAACATTAAATGCGAAGGGAAGGAAGGAAGAAAGGAAGTGAGGGTGGGTCCTATGATTAAATGCGCATTGCTGTCACAGTGCATCTTCCAATATAGCGAATCTAATTGGCATGACGATTTACCTCTCGTCATCCCTCCCGCTCGTGGCTGGTGATGATCCTGGTGGGTGCTGGCCACCTGTGGCGTAGCGTACAGCAGCGCATGGAATCCATGGACGGCGTCATCTTGTGCCCAAAGCTCTGGGTGCGTTCCTTTAATAAGAACATAAATGCCCATATCCATTCAATCCTGGCCAGAAAAACTGCGTCTGACAGATAGTCTTACTGGCCCTCACAGCGGCGTGCGACGGGCAGCGTCGGGGTCCAGCCTCGCCTGGACTTGCGATCAAGAGACACAACTTTCAGGTGAAATTTGACACAGTAGCAACGAAGCACGGTAGCGGCGGTGTTCGAGCACCAACTCGAGCAGCCGTAGGGATTCGTCAAATCATGGAGCAGCCCAGTGGTAGCCTTGTGCCTCAAATGTGACAAGCCGGAAACCCGCAGAAACCACGGCCGCCATCTCGGGAGAATGAAACACGAGAAGCACGAGTTACCGCTGTTTTGCAGATGTTGCGCGCTCCTCACACTGGCATGGCCCAGAACGTCTTCCTGGCGCCTCCAAGAAAATGTCGTTTGTACATTGTGCGGCAGACGCAGCAGATAGTTCTAACCCGACACACTACAACGCCAGACGATGTTGACTCGACTCTATACCTCCCTAAAAGATCTTCACGCTGCCTCCATAATTGCCATACTCCATAATCAATGCCACACTTGCGCCCACCGGTCTAGCCAGATTATGATGCGCCTACACCCCCCACCCCCCAACCCCCGGCCCCCTTTTCTTTTCCTTTGTTCTTCCGTTCCAGCCTAGCCCCTGCCGCCGTTGTAGTCCGCCCCGCCGGATTTCCTCAGGACGGTGACGATGTCGGCGTGCTTCAGCTCCCTCTTGTCGTCGGTCCGGATCTCCTTGCTGTAGTGCCGCAGGATCTTGGACTGGATCTCGCCCGCCTCGGTGGTGACGCGCGCCCGGCGCATCATGCCGGCCGAGGGCCCCATCCACGTCACCAGCAGGAACTTTGTGCGCGTGCTCTCCGAGTCGTTGGCGTACTCGACGCGCACGTAGGCGTACTGTATCTCGGCGTCGTCCAGGCTCGCCTTGGCGGCCACGATGGCGTTCTTGGGGGCGCCCTCCTCCTCCTCCGTGTCGTCCTTGTCGTCGACGAAGCACTTGTCCGTGCCGGTCTTGGTCAGGCTGAGCTTGTTACCCTTGGCGGCGGTCACGAGCAGCCACGTCGTCTCGTCCTTGTCGTTGCGGACAGCCTCATAGGCCTCCTCGATGGCTCGGACTTCGGGGGATCCAATGTTGGACATTGTTTCTGGAGGATGTTGGGGCCGACAGACTCAGAATGATTCTCGGCTGGCACAGAGGCAAGAGGGTCGTCGTTCTGCTAGACAGCAATGGCAAGGCCTGACGAAGAAAAGGGATGTGACTTAATTGCTGGCGAGGCTGTCGTCGGGAAACGTGTCTGGACCCTAAAGACTCCCCCCCCTGTCACCGCTTGGAATTCCTGGGGGTTGCTTGGATGAGGATGAAGCTTGGGGGGGGGGGGGGTTGGCAATGGGGGAAAAGGGGGGGCGGGACGGCATTTGATCTATCTCTCATCTCTTGCGCTAACCGCTAACAGAAATATCCACCCCCTCATCAGAGTAAATCATCGATAATATCTCAAGCGCAAATACCCATCAGTCAACCCCGCCAAAATAAGAGAACGACGAGGGGATTACGACAAGAATTCAAAATCTCTCAAAGATTCAGAATTCTCAATTATGACCTTCAATACATCTAGGTTGTCCTTGGCGACTCTGGTCATCCTGCTATTACTCAATTCTGATCTTTCAATTCCCACATCACGGTCATGAGAGATATATAGCCTAAATAGGCTAGCTCATTACTCGGCAAGATCCGTACTGCTTAGTCATGACAGGTACCGCGACCGCGGGCCCGGGACGAGCCTGGAACATGCATTGAGGCTCAACCCGGTCACACGTTCAAGCAGCTCTCGACTTTCCACGGATAAACGAAGCATTCCTGTCCAGCTTGCCCCCGTCTCCTCGGAGGAACACCTGTCCGTCCCTCAAGTTCCCGCGCGCAAACCTCGTCGTCTACCTATACCGCAAGAGAGCATACTCCCGATGTCGATGCGCCAGTCCCTACCGACGCTGCGCTTTGCTACGAGGACGACACCAGTGTTGAGCAGGCGGACGTTTGCGACGATGGCGGAGGCCGGTGGCCCGACCCAGGGATCTGGGGGCCCCGTCGAGCAGGTGATCCGGGAGAAGGTGGGAACAGCACCATGAAAACATCCAGTGCCCACCAGGGTACCTTGCGCCCAGGACACAGGCTGACCATACACACCCCACCCAGCTCACGAGCAAGTTCTCGCCGTCACGCCTCGAGATCTACAACGACTCCCACCTCCACAAACACCACAGGGCCATGGCCGGCAGCACATCCGCAGAGACGCACTTCCGCCTCGTCATAACGTCGGGCGAGTTCCGGGGGAAGCCGCAGATCAGGAGGCACCGCATGGTGAACGAGCTGCTGAGGGAGGACCTCGCGCGGGAGGGCGGCATACACGCGCTGCAGCTGAGGACGATGACGCCCGAGGAGGACGGGGCGAAGGCGTCCCAGGGGGAGAGCACGAGCTAGCGCGGGGAGCCTGAGGGCGCACCTGAGGCCGCGTGCCCGATTTGGATGACATTTAAGAATCACGGTGTAAAAAATGATACCCCCCCCTTCCTCTCTGCAATTCATCTGGGCCATCCGTTTGCGTCGTGGAATATGTTCGCCCTCTGTGGCCTTAGCAATGTTGCAGATGCACTCGGCACAAATATAGCTATCCAGGTAATATATAAGAAACCATCAGTAGAGATCAACCAGGTACTCCTTGCCGTCCAGTGTCAAGGCACCATAATCGTTTCTTATATGGACGAGCTGTAGAATACCCTCGGGAATATCCTTCTGCGATCTTAGTAGTTCCTCCACTAGGGTGTAGTTTTCGATGTCTATGGCTTGGTCCAGCCACTTGAAGTGGTCTATCAATTCCAACATCTTGTCTGGAAGCAGATATCCCATCGACCTCAGCTCATCAAGGAAACTGATCCTCATCTCAAAGACCATCGGCATAGCTATCCGTCCGCGCCATTTCGTTGAGTTCTTTGGGCCTGGAAGGGCTTCTTCAAAATTCTTCCACCTGGGAGGATTGTCATTTCCCCCAGAATCGGCGGGCCTCCAGCGCCATATTCCCCTATGCCTATTGGAGGTTGAGAGATACGATCTTATACCATCCAGCAGGCTGGGCGCATGGTCGTACCAGAAGTCGGGCGAGATGGTAAATCGCACAGCTGGTGTGCCGCCGTCGCTGATGATGCTCCCGTCGTTGTATGTCTCCTGAAGCTCTTGATTTAAACACCGTACAACCATACGCGTCAGTTGATCCTTCCACGTGGCGAGGGACCAGACGAGTGGTAACAAGTGCCAGTATCTGGGACCCTGAATACCGCGCGTCGATAGGTATTCGTTAAGTCGTTGCGGATAGAAGTGAGCAGTCTCGGTCGGCTAGCAACCAATAAAAATGGGGATCATCCATGGGGCTGTCGAGCAGATCCCGTATCTCTCGAAATACCTAGATGTTCCGCGCCTGTGGCCAGAGGTGTGAGGCGTCAAGAGGAACCGGTCTGTCAATCCCCGGAGTCCACGGGAGGTATCTGCGGGGAGGGGGTCCCTCCCCATATGCGCCATTGAAGGAAACAAATTGCTGCAAGCGTCCATATACCTCACTTGTCCTGCAGTCGATGCCCATAAACTGACATGTTGCGACCAGGCGAGCGCGCAACCTAGGCGGGCTGCTAATGGATAATGGATGTTCACTATCCGTTCTTAGCACCAGAAAGACGGCCTGGCGGTCACCAGCATCAAGTAGAAAGAAATGGTCCCGCCCGGGCTCGATGACTTCGTCGAGGCGTGTCTGGGAGGCGAGGTAGACTGCGAGGCTGCCACCTCCGAGCTCTGGAAGAAGCTGGTGCCCTCGAGCCGAGAGTGCAGAAACGGTACTCTTTGAAACGTGGAAACACGCTGAAGACGGAGTTTATTGAGCGCTCCCGTTACAGCACATACCACAGTCAGACTGTCCCACGCTGCGTACGAAATATCGATTCTTGAGCTGAGAGTAAACAGCGGGAATTCGCTGACATATCCCAACGTTAAATCGTTGCTCTCTGTCAGAAAGCTCCTCTCAAGACGGATATTGTCCGGTCGTACGAAGCTGGACCACGCTTCCAATGATTCCCAACGTGGAACCCATGAGGGTTGGCCGACGGGTGCACTGTGACCACGGGCGTAGTCCAGGAACCAGAAGGTGGCCTTAGCCAGCAGAGTATATGCAAAGAAGCCGACCCAAAGTTGTTTGTCCGACAGGGAGTAGTCAATCTGAAGCCGGTCTTCAGGTAGCTCGTCTCGAACCAGACCCAGGATACCGAACAATCTGTCGCTAGGGTCGGTCGCTCTCGGATTTCGCACCATCGATAGCGCTTCGAGGGCGTCTCTGACCCTTAATGACTGTTGCGCAATGTGGTGGAGCCATGGAGTTGCCGTTGCTTTCCAATCCCATGTCTTGGATGGCAGCTGTAGTGCTCGCGTCATACTGATCCGTTCCGGAGTGCGTGCGTCGGCCACGAAGTCTGCGTCTCCTATTCGGGTCACCGCCTGTGGAGACAGCACAAGCTCTTGGATGATCCAAATCCTCGCGAAATACCTCAAAGACCAGAGTTGTTGCATGCTCATCCTGCTCGGAGCCTGAATATTAGAAGCGCCCGGTGCGTCTGCCGACCAGGGGATTTCATATAGCCCGTGTCGAGTGGGAAACCGAGCCCCCTCAGCTTGACGGTTCGCAATGTCGGGTCCCAGGTACACCACTACCCTGGTACATTTCTCATATATACTGGCCATTTTCAGTACCTGGTCATTTCGTTCCGGGATATCTGCTTGGTTGATGCACAGGGCGTCGATCCAGATGGGCCGTATCCCTCTCCTTGGTCTCGCAAACCTGAGCAATTCCCAGCAGTTCTTGGTCTGCAGCGAAACGTCCCAATATGGGCCAAAGAACACAGGACGGCACGGAGTTGGATCTCCATCTTCACCCCCCCAGGTATACGAAGCCGTCTCATACTCTGGGTAGTTGTCGTCCTCGTAGGTCTCCAGGTCAAGGTGGACTGGGTGGGAGGGATCACTGGCAGGCGACAGGCAAGCCAGGCGAAACTGGTTCGGCGCAAGAGCCTTGCCGTAGATGAGAGAATCACTTGACTGAAGTTCATCTGCTTTGCCCCTGTCTGAACGGCCGGTCGTGGCATTTCTGTCTATCGACGGCTGCGTATCGTTCAGCTGCGGGTTGACGCCTGATGATGACTCCTCTGGTCTGACGAACCGGACGCTCAGAGGCCACCAAAGATTTAGATCTGTGGTCCTTTCTTCGGGTTGTGAGCCGATTTCACTCCTTAATCGACTCTCCTGGTCTGAGATGGTGTAGATTCTTCCAAGTCTGGTGAGGCGTGACATGTAGTGCAACGAGGCGTGCTTCTATTTTCTAGGACCACTGATGGATTGACACAAGACTGTTTGTGCCAGCGAAAAGGCGGCGCAGTCATTCCGTATTTGAGGTCAATACTTTGATCAGAGCTCATGTATCTGATCTGGGAATCTCCAATGGCTTGAAGCAAGATGTCGGGGTCAGCCTCTCAATCGAAGTAAAGTGAGGCGAATGCAGTGCCAGGTCAATTTCTGCCTGCATCCTTCTGAGGGCACACTCCAAGCATATTGGTCTGTTGCGTCAGCAGGGGTTCGGGCTCAGAATATTTCACATGCAACTTGGCCTTCAGGGCCTCCCACTTGGGAATCGATTGCCCTCTCCGGTTATCTCAGAATCATCACGGAGAGTTCAATTACCAATTGTCTGGAAGCCAATTGTCTACTAATAATATACCTCGACTTGTACTCGAGAAATTTACCAGTGGCAGTGATCGGGAAGGGCCTATGATTACAAATGAGCTGAGCATAGCCACCTCGCCCACCATCCTTTGGCTATATTGGGTTTACATGCATGTGCGGTCTTTTGAAAGTGCACTTTTTCGGGCATCGAGTGGCGTATGTAGTGACCGAGAGGTGATTCAAGTCCAGTCCCATCGGTAAACTTGACAGGCGTTACACGCCTATGCCCTCTCCCAGCTGCGTGATTTAAACATGATCTATCACCTCGTCATCACTAGTTACCAATTCTGAAATGCATCATACTGTCTCTTGTTTGAGGCCATGGCGGATCCACTATCAATCTTTACTTCTTTAGCAGGCGTGATCGGATTCGGATTCCAAGTCTGTAATGCGATAAGCTAATACCTTGATGCTATCGGGGAGCAGGGAAAGAAGCTCGAGATCCACAAACAACAAGCACAGCAGATGAAGGGTCCCCTCAGGTTGAGCACAGCTGCAATCGTCCAAATCTAGCAAGAACATGGACAATCTGCCTCCACAATCAAGACTTTTGTCGAGGCATGCAGGCCTCGAATACAGGCCCTGGAAGACCTTGTCACCAAGCTGACAAGCCAGTCCCCGTCATCTATAAAGCAGGACATAGGGCATAGGGTCCAACGGCAGCCGAAAAAACTTACATATGCTTTCCATCACGACAGTATCAACAGATTGCAAGCAGGGCTGTCCCAGGTCAATGAGACATTGTAGACGGGCGCTGAGGGTTGCAGGTATGTATGTATTTTTATGAGCACTGTGGCACTTTGGCACATCTAACCGTTTGCCCCGAGATATTAGAGATGTAATGTCAGCTGTCGAAAAATAAATATCCACTATCATGCTGACCATACTGCCACAACTTCAACAAGGTGTCGACGGTCTTGGTGGATCAATCGAGCGTTCTGTCGAGATTCTGATATCGGAACTCAGCTCGAATCTTAAAGTCTATCAAGAACGAAGCCACAATGCTGCGCCAAGACGTCAACAGCACGATTTATGTTCTTTTGAATGCTCAAAACGATCAAATGAGACTATTTGATGTCATGGAGTCCCTGTCCCAAGCAGTGATTTCCTTCCAGAAACACCATATTCATCATCTGCTCGAGAAGCCAAGTGATTTGAGAACAGTCATCGACGCGATGATTAACCATGACAGCAGCGGCGATGCTGACAAAGGGCTTGTTTCGGAACCTATCACCCATGACCGAGCTCCAAAATGACGGTTGGCGTCTGCAAATGCCTCATCTTGACTAATTATCTAAGACCTCGGTTCCTGCGTCGATAGAACACCCATGTGGGATCATGGCACAACTACAATGAGACTTGTGGCATCCATCATCACCTCCCGGAATGTCTAACCACACACGCCTCAGCTACGAGTGGACCAACCCATGGGCGGTAGAGTGTCTTGGCTTAAGACGTCTCCGGCGGCGCGCAATCGGGATCTCGTTCTACACGTACGGAGCCGGCGGCTTCAGTATCAGCCCGACTTTCTGTTGATCGTAAGGTACATACCTGCCAGAAACTTACGCCCTGAGCCAGTTTGATGGTCTGTATGAGGCCACGATGGCCTCGTTTCAGGTAACGCCACAGGCTCGTAAATACGAGCCCTGAGCCAGAGACTCCGGCGATAGTTACACATAAATAGCCTCATCAGCCCCCTTGAGGAGCTCTGTAGCTGAAGAAATAAAGCTTCCACACTCGTTTTTTCAACAGTTTCACGTATTACCCCTGCATCGACCGCGAGAGAGATCCAGAATTTGGTATAGTTCATATGATCCACTCATTCTGGAGTCGTAAATAGTTTTACTCGGCTTCAATGACCCAATCGGTCATATTCATGAAGTTGTGCGTCGACTCGGTGGTGAAATTATTGAGGGATCGAAAGAGCTCACCCAAAAGTGTTGATGTCGATGGATGGGCGATCGCTCATACACCACTTTGTACAAAATACTGTGGGTTGAGGAACCTCTCCAATTCATCCAGGTAGGATGAGATATTAACGCAATAGCTATGGTGCAAATATGACGATGAAGCTCTGGCCGGGGGCTCAAATTTGCAGACAATCCTGTCATCGGTCAATACTTTCATTGATTGTAGAACGCTGGCAATGATGTGCGACGTCTCTAGATATTAGTGAGTCTCTCCATTTCCATCGTCGGTAGAGAGATAGACTGAGCCTCTCACAGCACGCCTCCCTGGAATGTATACTGTACTTTGAGCGAAATTTGACGGTATTCGACCTGGCTCTAAGCCACTATCTTCACAGAGAGCAATCTCTCATCAGTCAGCGGCTATGCTCCGAGGATCTTTACAACTGCATAACCGCTGTTCCAACTCTGCGTTTCACTGCCGAACCTCTGACTATTCAAAGACTTTTCGCTGCGTTCTACCGTCCATCCGCTACTGCTTAAGATAATGGCTCTTGGAAAATTCCCTTTGGAATACTCTCCGAGGAAAGTTACATAGGCTGACATTAACCTCTCGCGGAAAGCTTGTGGGTGTGGGCCTCTGAGCCTTGCTGTCATCGCCGGTGACGTTCCAAAAGCATGAAAAAAGTCTTGGCCAGATTCCCATCTACGCTCTCCGAAATCAACAACTTTGGTCAAACGCCAATACCATCTGGCATCTAAGTCAACTTTCATGTTTAAGGATCTTGCTTCAAAATCCGAAAGCGGTAGAATCCCTTAATGCTGTCAATATTGCCGGTCGGACCGCTCTGGAATACGCATCGTACATCAATCGTCGTTCCAGTGCCAAAGGGCAATGCACGGATTGTCTGGGGGCAATAATCGAGGTAGACTGCAAAATACCTCAGAGATTTCCAGCTTTGTTTCGCGTACTCTGCCGGACTTGCGCTTGTGAGCTACTTGAACATATAAAAGACCGTCGTCAGAGGCTCAAGAATCTAGCCAAAGCCAGACTACGTTCAACTACAGTTCAGAATCACAACCTCGACTCAATTCATGTGCTGGACATCAAAGCACACCTCGTCATAGCTATGCTTCGTCTGCAGGGAGTTTGCGTCCCGGAAGCGCTGGCCATCGACTTCCCCAACGACTATGACCTGGCACTGTCGCAGTCAGACATTCACTACTATATCGGCCACTTTCCGTCAAACCTGGATTATCAATTTGCCTTTGATCTCGGGTTCCGTGATCTGGATCATCCTGATGCGGAAGGGCAGAGGCCTTTGTATTCTTGGCGCGAGTATCTCGGTTCGGGCTTCGCGGATGAAAGCGGAAGAGGACCGAATGCATGTCGGAAGTGTATATGGTGATTGAAAATGATGCTGATCTCTGGACTCCAGTACAATGATCGGATACGACGGTTGGCTATCACCTCTACATGCCGCTGAGTACAATGCCGTGGACATCAGATAGGTGCTTCCTTGGCCAGGCTGGTAGCCTCATCCGGGACATCACCCACCATCTGGCTCGATCCAATCCTCGCGATGCATGTCGCTGCAGGTGTTTGCCAGGGGGATGTACACCAATCATTTGGTTCCCAAGGAAGAGCATTGCCCTCAAAGGTGGATCTATATGTCGCCACCAGGGCGACTATCTCGAAATGCTCGCCGAAGTCATAACCACTTTCATTGGCAATGCTGATCCTTTCTAGACTAGGGAACAGCTCAGGTCTGTAATTTAGTTTTTAACCTTAGAAGCACTGGAGCCAAGGCACACTTGTGATCACGATGAGCGAGGAGCCCAACTAGGGGCGCCAGCTGAAGATGAGGTCACTGAGATCGTCGTGGAGGATGCCTTCGTGCTAGGTCTCCTCGAAAGGTTAATAGCTGAGTTCGAAACAAATCTCAGCCTTGAGTCAGCGAACGAGGCGTTCTGGAATGATGAATGGTTGCCTTGGGTGAAGGAGGTTTGTGAATCACTAAGCGGCAGCTAGATAGGAGAGGATCAACGGCGCGGAGCCGAGGATATTGGAGTGCTGTGGCACGATCTGCCGATTGACATAACCTACGGTGATGACAACTACCAAGGGCAAGATCCAGGAGTAATCCGGATTGTTGGCGTTCTAATGTTGACGAGGACAATATCTGGCGGACTTTCAAGTTGATCGGTGACTAGGAATTCAGATTGAGGCTCATTGTATCCCAGGCCTAGTCTTCCATATGACTACGGTTCTCGCCACGGCCATGCGTGGCGGAGTAATCATCTTTCACGTGTATTTCCTCCAATTGGTAAAAAGTCAAGCAACTCGGACTTGGAGGATTCATGTCCCTTGCCTGGCCCCGGTCACAAGGAGATCTAGTATTTTCAACATATTCAAGATCGGCACACCTAGGCTGTTCCTCACCTATGCCAGTTGATTGATTGCTTCTCAGTTTCGACTCTATTAGGGATATTCACAGGCCATCGTCAATCAACCAATTTGATGTTTCTAAACTGGTTGAATGTTTTGGCCTAGGTCAGGGCATCCGGTCGATCCTTGGGGCTGACGCAGACTGCCTTCAAAGCATAGCACCCTAAAACAATCGCTCAGTAAGCAAACGCGCACTCTATGGAGCTCAAACTACACTTCGACGCCATAGCGCCCTGTGAAGCTGAGGTCCTTTGATGGCCCTCTCATCGGTCGCGGTGATGGCCTCAGCAGCTGAAGTACACATGGTCGATGTGACGTCGGCCTGCCTAAGTAAGTGCCGAAAATCAGGCCGACAAGGTGGAATTGCCGCTTTGAGGCAATGCAAGGGAGTGAAATACGCATGAGGGTGCTTTCCTAGCTAGAGAGGCATTGTCGTTCAAATACTTAAAAGATGTGGATGTGCTTCTACTCTTCCCTCAACTCTTTCACTGGCAGATATGACAAGAATCGGTATTGCAGAATAATCACGACTTTGGAACCTAGCTGAAATTTGGTCTTTGCCCAGCTCAGCGCCTCTCCCAAGAAAGATAAGAACAGCCGTCACTATGAAGACTACAGCTGCGTCCGCGTTTCTTGCCACCCTCTTGGCCCTCGGTATCACAGCCTCGCCGACTCATCTTGAATACCGAAGCCACGATCATGTGAGTGGCACCACCGGCAGTTTAGCATCGAAGAGAAGCACGAACAACTCCCTTCCTGGTCTTCCCTCGGACTGCATGGTCTCTACCAACGGCATAGCGTGGGGCTAGCTCCCGGACGACACGAACAGCGCTGTGAGTATCTCGTCTCTGAATAAGGCGACGGGGAAGAAGTCAAGAAGTCTTGCTTCTACGGCGACTACTCCAAGATCAATGACGACTCTTACGATGGGTCGGACATCACCTACAAGGCCGCCAATGCCGAGGGCGCGATCATGGTTCCCTCCATCATGCCGGTGGGCGTGACCTGGGACCAGGTGACCACCGCCCTGGCTCAAAAGATCGGTACCGTGGTTGAGGCCTTCACCAAGAAGGGTCTGGTCGTGTACCTCCGCTTCGCCCACGAGATGAACTGCTACGCCAAGCCCAACAGCGCGACTCCAGCGTATCCAGGTGGTGAGGACTACGCTGGGTTCAAACAGGCTTGGATCAATGTCTTGAACGCCTGCAAGGGGATCCAAGGGTGCTACATGATGTGGTCGCCCAACCTGCAGGACGTCTCGTCCCTGAGAAACTGGTGGCCTGGGGCAGACTATGTCGATATCGTCGCCGTGGACCACTATCCCAGTAGCGATGACGATGTCAACGGCGGCTTCAGCAGTGCATATGGCGACTTCTACAGCACGGCTGTCAAGCTTTATGGCAAGCCGTTCATGCTAGGCGAGACGGCGTATGGTGGAAGCATTGAGATGAAGGATCAGTGGGTCAAGGATGTCACCAAGAGTGACTTCAGTAGTTATCCTCTGTACAAGGGGGCGATGTGGTTTGAGTAAGTCATTCCCTACCTGTGGATCGGCGAGATTGGCTGGAATGCTTTTGGCGTGATACTGACATATTTTCCTTAGGTATAACAAGGAAGCCAATTTCTATGTGGTTTACGATCAGGATCAGAGCGTCATCAGCACCTTCGACTCTAACTTCAGCTAGAGCGCCGAAGCATCGACATGTTGCTCGAAGCTCCTACGCTAACGCGTTTCCCTGTTATTTGGATGAATGAGCGGTTGTGGGGTATTGAAAAAGAGTGAATATGCAAAGAAGTGTGAAGACAGGACACTAAGAAAACAGAAGGCGTGTAAAACAAAGGAACAAGGAGAGCTGGGACACCACATTGGCCACAAAACAATAGACAACGACAGTTCCTTCAATGTATAGGTGGAAAAGAAAAGAATGCGACATAGTAATCTATGCGAATTCTTCATGCTCCATAGAATGTTAGTCGCAGCGTTTTTTGTACTGTCCCGCCGAGACCAGGTATTGTTATTCCTTACAACAATGAAGCATCTAGAAGTGTCCAGTTGGATCATGTGCGCAATCGGTACGGAGCAGGCTTTTCTCCCAACCTTGAATTCATCGAAAATTCACTGCCTGACCCATTGTTATTGCTACGCTAGGCTTAGGTGAACGGGCTACTTGGTATTTAATTAACCTTGGCTGCCGACTTCTGGATCGGTTCACTTGCAAGATCTTGGACTTAATAACGCACGTCTGTCAGAAACCGAAGTCAGCACCTTCGCAATCTATCGACACAACAACTCAAAGACTGGCGACTATTATTGGTTGAGAACTTTGCCATCCAGCCCAATATTTCTTCTGTAATCGTCTAGATCATCAGCAATCCGTTCCGCCAAGGTCTCTGACGGAGTGCCTATCGCATCTCTTCGCCCGAACCTCCATACTATCTTTCTCAAGTTCAACTTGAAGTAAACAGCAATATGTCGTCGGCCGATTATCAGGTTGACCACGAGGTTGAGAATATCTGCCAGGTAAACACCCCCCCCCCCAAAGTATTCTTCGGTATTCTGATCGTTTTTGCCCGATGGTTACTGACAACTAACTTTCTCAGTCACTGGACACTTTGGTCGCCCTGAATGCCATCAATGAGCCGTACGCGAAGCTCTTCAGAGCATATCTGAAAGACGCCACAAAGCAGAGAACGCCGACTCCGGAACAAGCTATTGATCACAAGGTAAGTTGCCAGCCCTAGTGATAGAAACCTCATCACGAAATGTCAGCGAGTAGCTTGCTGAAATCTTATACTGACCCGTGCCTTAGATTGAAAGCGCTCATGATCAGTTGGCCAAGGATGAATCACTTTGGTCTTCACAATTCACCAGCTCAAAGCCAGCTGAGCACGAGAGCGCTCGTGCCGATGCCCAGAGCGCTCGTGCCAATGCCGAGAGCTCGAACAACGACAGCTCGGAGTACGACGACTCGAAGACCGACCCTTGGGAGAGCATCCATCTCCTTGATGCCACAGATGACGAACTCGCCTATCTGAGTTCAATCCCGAAACTGTCATCACAGCCCTGCATAATCAGCAATACAGCTGCACAGCCTGTTTCATCAGTTGCTTCTGATGATGACCACACCCGATCTCCCAGTTCCTTCCAGCAAGAGTCCGATGAGGCATCGTCCGTCATACCGAAGCAATCGGACAAGAATGCGCTAAATACCGATGTCCATTCTACACTTACTACACTTCTCAAGCCTGAGGTTAGCGCGGATCCAGCGCATGTCAATTCCGTCGTGGCCAAGTACACCAAGCCAGCTGCCTCCATCAGCAAATCTCAGGGCATCGACAAGCGTAGCCGAGTCTTCATATGCCCATACTGGGTCAGTGCACCCTTGCTCGGCTGGTCAAAGCTAGGCTGTGGTCACGCAGGCGATCATGACCAATTCGTCCATCGCGAGGTCCCCGGGCTGCCGATGGAGCCACTAGAGTGCGCTTTCTACCATCAGCGAAAGTGCCGAAATGGCTCTCGTTGCCCTCTGGTGCATGGTTGCACATCGCACGGTTGCATTGCCGATTTGCCCAGACGCGATCCTCTGGCCAGAGTGGCGGAAAAGCGCAAGAATGGCAACCGTGGAGGAGGGACGAGCTGGTGAGCTTTTCAAGGGCTTCTACCGCGGCACGGCGAAGTCGCCTGTTGCTCAATGAGGTTCATGTTGACGATAAGGCATGGTATCACTACAGAACTTTCGAGGAGATTGGAAGGCATATTGTCCTCTTCCAAGTCCACGATTGTTCATGGTGGCTGAGGACTTCGCCTTAGGGCTGATTTAGCACTTGGCACTCGGGCCAAGTTACGCTACGACGGCGTATTTCATGAGAAGTCACAGATCCTCGATAGATAACAATAGAACACGAGGTCTGACAGGCAGGCAGAATAGGATAGGTGAGGCCTTATATGCGTGTGAGAAAAACAAAGCTGGGAACCCCCTTAAAGCGGTTAAGCTATGCTGCGTTGTAACAAATGGCTCCCACGACCCTGTTTAAAGGGTAAATAGTAGTGTCTTCATCTAAATAACATGGAATTGAAGGGAATTGAACTTTTTCAGGAAATTTACATGGGCTTGCCCAAGCAGGCTCAGGCTCCACGGCATATAGTTTATGCGGCGTAGAAGAAAGAAAGAAAGAAAAAAAGAAAAAAGAAAAAAGAAAAAAAAATTCCTGAAATCTAGCATACAGACAGTCCTTGAGTGCATTTGGTTTATACCCTTCCACCCAACATCTTATCCGGATCCCAACGAATAAGTGCCTATATATGGCATTGCTCAATTTCTTTCTATGCAGCTAGATATGTTTTCCTCACAAGCTCGCGTGTTGAAGAGACATGTTCGTTTGGCCGAGCAATTATTGCATCGATCGCGACGCAAAGGCCGCGCAGGAGCCGGACTGCGACATCATCTGGGACGACATCGACGGCATGGCCGAGGCGTATCTCTAATGATCCTGGGCCCTGAGTTGCTGAAATGGAGATTTCCGGCAGCATGTAGAACCCACCATCTGCGCGGTCGAGGAACGCAGGGGTGTACTCGGTCTCTCCGAGCACGAAGCCGGGCTCCTGGGAAGCTCTTTGGTGATTGAGCAGCGACGAGAAGCGGTTCCATGATGAGGCTGGCGCACAGTCATTGATGATGCGCCGGGTGCCGATTGTCTCATGCTGGATACTCCTGGTCTGCTGGTCCAGGATGGCATCTAGGAACTCCGAAATGGTCGTCGCTCCAGAATCATGCGGCACGACGAAGCGGAACGGCAGAGCCGTGACGCAACAGCCGTGTGCATCAGCGACTGCGGGACTCACGGCATTGCGCCCGGTGCTCGCCTCAGCAAAGATGAGGTCCGACAGGCCCGTGTGCTCTGCGACGACCATACCCCATGCGGCTTTCACTATTAGGGTGGGCATCATGCCGGATGCCACTGATGTCGGCAGCACGAATGTCTCCTTTGGCAGGAAGGACGCCTTTAGCTGCTCTGTAGAAATTGTTTGGATGCTTGTGGTGGCATGTTGCTGCGATTTCTTTCCTAGTTGAGGCATCACCGATCCAGCCAAGCATTCTCGCCAGTACGACAAGGACGACGATTCGTCGATACGGCTATGAAGGTCTGACAGGTAGCTGACGAAAGTCGCGTGCGGATGGACTGTGGACCCGCCATAAATGGCCATGAGACTTTCCCAGACCAAAGGCAGGGAATGAGCGTCATAAAGCGCATGTGAAATGCGAAAAAGTATTCTATGCTGATTGCTTCCGTCTGTGGTGGTGATGATGGCAATGTCGATCGGAGGCTTTCCTTGCTCTGGGCTGCCGAATATTTCTTCCGTCATGAACCTTTCCGTAAAGGAAACAATGCCTTCATCGGCGTGATACTCGCGTATGTCGGGCTCGTATGCACCGAGAACCACTTGCCAGAACTGATGGCTGGCATCCTTCACGAAAGCGGTTCGGAGTGCCTCAACCTGGCCGATCAACGCCAGACAAGCAGCCTTAAGCTGATCAACAGCGAAGGGGCCAGTGCCATCGACACCTATGTAGTTCAGGTCCATGCGTGTCTCGGAAAACATGCCATTGACACTGACGGCTTGGAAATCGGTTACTGGGGCGATGTCCAGCACTTCGACCCCAGAGGTCCGAATCCAGGGGCAGCTGCGGGCTGTTTCTGAGACTGCAGCCCGGTCTTGATCAAGGAGCAGTGAGAAGCGCTGGTATTGATCGGGTCTGTAGGCAGCGACAGAGGTGGATGGGGCCTTGCGGGCTGCAGAGGCCATATTCTCGAGCATTTGGTTGCGGAGGATGTCAGCCACCGTAAGCTGCAAGCCAGCCTCTCTGGCCAGGGCGGACAGTCTCATGGCCACGACTGAGTCTCCGCCAAGATCGAACAGGTTGTCGTCACGTCCAATGAACTCTTCGTCAAGCGACAACACAGCGGACCACAATTTTCGCAAGAGTGACTCTGTCTCGGTCGTGACTGACTTGTTAGACGTGCTGCTGAATAAGTAGTGGTTCCAATCCCCAGCGCTCAAGGTGGCGAAGAAATTGCGGAGAGCCAGCCGGTCTAGCTTGCTCGATGGGTTCAGAGGCAGGCGTGTGACTGGAAGGAAGTTATTTGGGACCATGTAAGAAGGAATGACGGCACGCAGCTCCGTACGAAGCTGTTCAAGCCGCCGTCGCAACACGGGCGAGGTCTGGGCCACCTCAACGGGTGCGGCTTTTGTCGTGGCAGTCGTCTCCAGCTCTAGGGCTGCGACAAGTACGCGGTCCCCTCGTCCGTGCGTCAGCGCAATGTAATCGACAGCCGCTTTGCGGACGTCAGGCATGAGCCGCACGATCCAGCTCTCGATCTCACCAATCTCGACACGCTGGCCATGGATCTTGACCTGTGTGTCTCGTCGGCCAAGCATGGTGAGCGATTGGTCCGGGTTCTGTCGGACGAGGTCTCCCGAGCGGTAGAGACGCTGGTTACGTGCTATCGGGAAGTCTTCCACCCAGCTGGGGTTCACGACGAACGCCTTGGCTGTCTTCTCCGGCTCGTTGATGTAGCCGCGCCCAAGCTGGGCACCCTGGAGAAGGAGCTCACCGGGAGCACCGATGGGAGATAGTTTGTTGTAGTCCGTCGGCGAGACAACCCAGAAGCAACATGCCACAGGCAGACCCACGTTGGGTGCGTCCCGGCGCTCCGTAAGCGGCCGGCTGCACGCGACCAGAATTGAGCACTCGGACGGCCCATATGAGTTGATGATGGCAGATGATTTGCCCCAGATATCGATGACGTTAGGGTCGAGCGGCTCGCCGCCGACAATAAGGACCTCGATTGGAGGCACATCCTGCGGGCGAAGCATGGCCGCGACCGTAGGCGTCAGACTGAGGACGTTGACGCGTAGATCCCACACGGCTTTCGCAAGGTTGCTCACACGATCCTCCTCAGAAGGCTCGCAAACACAGCCGCCTTGGAAAAGGGTGGCGAAGATGTCCGAGATGCTATTGTCGAACGTGAAGGCGGCAAACTGCAGTGCCCGCGAGTAGGACTTCAGGTGAAGCATACGGCTGTGTTTGAGCAAGCTGGTAGCGAGGGCTCCATGCTCCAAGATAGAGCCCTTGGGGGTGCCTGTACTACCAGAAGTAAAGATCACGTAGGAGACGTTTTCCGCAGTGACAGTCGAACAGGCAGGCGTTGGAACATACGGTGGCAAGCCGTTCATCAGATCGGCATCAATGATGATGGTCGTTGCGCCGCTCAGCGAACTGAGCCGGTCCGCCTGCTCCTTGTCGGTGAGGATGAGTTTCGTTCCGGTGTTCCCCACGATCGTCTGAATACGGACGACAGGGTGCCCAATGCCCAGCGGCACCACACCTGCGCCAGCTTGTAAGATAGCGACGGCGGCAACAAGAGCCCACTTAGACTTAGACATGCATAGTCCCAGCAGTGCTTCAGGTCCAACTCCTAGCTTGAGACTGTGGAGGTGATGTGCCAGTCGGGAGCCGGTCTCGACCAACTCGCGATATGTCAAGTCTCCGTCCCAGGAGCATATAGCCGGGGCGTCTGGCTGCAGAGCAGCGACGTCCTCCAGAATCTCATGTATACATTTCTTGGTACGTTCCGGGACCGTCGAATTCCATGACGAGATCTGTGAGTGATCTTCCGGGCTAATCATACTGAGCTGGCATACGAGTCGGCTCTCGTCATTGCTGTATTGGAAGAGCTGTTGGACAACATGTTCGTACTGCTCCAAGATGCGATGCACCTGAGACGCGCTGATGGTGGTCTGGTCAAACCATATGTCGACATCGAACTGCTCATCTGTAAGAACTGTGCATTCCATGTTGAATGCATACCCCTGGATAGCATCATCACTCCTGTTCTCTTTCGCAACAGGAGTCAGTAATTTGTCCGCTGCCTCCACTGTAGTAGCATCTGGCGATGAGAATGAGGGCTGTAAGATATCGTCGTCGCCCTCAACGACAGCTTGCACCGTGAACAAATGAGCTGGAGTGAATAGGCCCTCGTCAAGCTCGGGGACATATCGTCGAATGTTTTGTAAGCCTGTGTGCTCATGGGGAATCATCTCCACGGCATCTTGCTGGACTCGTGATAAGAATGTCGGTAGCGAGTCTTGCTGGGGAATTTGTACGCGCACCGGGACTGTGGCCACGGTAGGACCGACCATGTTCAGGATGCCGTCGACAGGAGCTTGACGTCCAGAGAAAGCCACCATGATGATCACCTCATCCGTATCTGTACCAGCGTAGGCCGCGAGCAAGATGGCCCATGCGGCGCGAAGGATGTTGGACGTCGTCACTAAGCCGAGAGGGTCCTTCCTGTGTCTAGCTATGTGGCGTCTTGAATGTTGCGTCGACTGAGGTAGATACGATGGGTCAACGGGAAGCTCGGGGAACTTGATAACGTTGGCACTCCCAAGATGCTTCCGCCAGAACAGCCTGGTGGTTTCCTCGTCTCGATCCTTTAGGTAGCGGATGAAGCGTGACATGGGTACCGGTCGCGGAACGGGCTCCTGTCGTGCCAGACGGGCCAGTATATCCATAGTCCTCATCATACTCCAACCATCGTAAATGCTGTGGTGCATGGTCCAGACGACAAGCTTCTTCCTGCTCATAGGGGTGTCGACGATGGCTATGCGGCAAAGCCTGCTACCATACGTCATGTGGTCGCTGCGATCTTGTTCGAAATAGCCCTCAAGAGACGACGAATATTGCCATTGAACGGGTTCTCGGACGACCACTTGGACGGCTCCTGATTTTCCCGGAACGATGCGTGTCCGCATGATGACCAGTGCCTGCCAGAGCTTTTCCCAGGCGTCCTTGAAGACACTCACGTCTCTATCGATGCGGAAGACTCGGCGTAGGACGTATTTGTCCGGTCTCTTTGTCGTGATACCGATCAAACCCTCCTGTAAGGGCGCACAAGGGTAGACATCTTCGATATCTTCAGGTGCCACTCCACATTGGTCCGCTAGAGAAACAATTTGATCGCGTAGGAGACCAGAGGACCCAAGGTCAAGGAGCGCAAAAGGGGCCGCGTCGGCCCTAGCGTCTGGAGTAGTCGAATTCCCATTCATATCTTTTTCCTTGTCCACGACAAGCGCGAGCTCGGAGAGGCGTGGGTGATGGAAAATGGTGGCCACCGCGAGGACAACAGGAGGCCGAGCACGCCGTGCCGCTGCAACCAGCTTCATGGCGCTGATAGAGTCACCTCCTATACGGAAAAAGTTGTCATCGCTACCGATGACTTCGCTGGGTTTGTGAAGGACAGTGGCCCAGAGGCTTTGCAGCATGCGCTCAGTCGACGACGAAAGAGGTTTCTTGCTCATGGATATTGCAGAAGTGGGGGGTAAGAGAGAATCGAGATGCGCCTCACTCAGTTCACTCAAAGCGCAATGGACTGCTGACCGATCTACTTTGCCTGCAGAGGTCAGTGGTATCTTACCAAAGGGCACGATAACGCTCGGGACCATGTAGGCCGGCAGTACATCGAGTAAGGACCGGCGAAGTTGGTCGAGTTCGAGTAGCAGAGGTGTTGATAGCTTGAGCGAGGCAAGCTCCTCTTCATTTCCGTTGCTCATCATAGTATGAGCGCCGCTGACCTGGACCGCCGCAAGGAGTCTCGGCTCCTCGGTCCTCTCAGCCTTGCCCAAGGGGACGATAAGAGCGACACAGACCATCTGGACCAGATCGGGAGTCGCCAATCGAAGAATCCAATTCTCGATTTCACTGGTTTCCACCCTCTGCCCGTGGATCTTGATTTGGTTATCGCGGCGGCCGATATACGTCAAGGATCCATCTTGGTTCTGTCGGACGATGTCTCCGGTCCGGTACATGCGACGACCAGTGTGCACGCCATCGGCAAGCTGCCTCACAAAGGCCGGGTCGGTGACAAAGCTCGCGGTTGTTTGTTTCGTGTCGTGAAGATATCCGTTCGCCACGAGCGGGCCTTCAACTAACAATTCACCCGGGGAGCCCACTGGGCACAAGGAGTTGAAGTCGTCCGGCTGAGCGACCCACATATTGACAGCCTCGAGGGGGTAGCCGATGATGGGTGCTTGATGCTTTGCGTTCAGTGGTTGGCTGACGGAGACGATGATGGTACACTCTGTGGGCCCGTAGGCGTTGATGACCTGCGCATATCCACGCTCCAGCCATGTCTCGACGTCTGACGGCTTCACAGCTTCGCCCATGAGTATAAGAGTGCGCAGCGAAGGGAGTTGCTCAGGAATCATCATACGAGCAACAGATGGCGTGAGTGTGACCGTTGTGACTTGGAAGTCTTGTATGAACTTGTCCATGCTGTTGAAACGATCGTACTCCGACGGCACACACACACACCCGCCGCTGTAGAGACCACTGAGGACCTCATGGTTGGCAGGATCAAAGGTGAAAGAGGTGAACTGGAGGATGCGTGCTTGAGGTCCGAATCGCACGTATGGATTCTTCACCCAAGCCTTCATACTCGAGCACATCGACCTGTGGCTGACAACAACACCTTTAGGTATGCCAGTGCTTCCAGATGTGTGCATAACAAAAGCAATGTTGTTCGAAGACACAGCCACTGCCGGTACCGCATTCGTCGCTGGTTCTCGGAGGATGTCTTGGACTGCAGCGAAGCGTATTCCCTGGGATTTCAAGACTCCCAGACGAGCAATCTGCTCTTTGTCTCCCACGATAAGCTTCGTCCTGCTGCTGCGTGTAGTCATCTCAATGCGTGAAAGTGGTTCCTGAACACCCAGGGGCACCACGGCGCCGCCGGACTTAAGAATCCCCAACATTGCCACGATGGCCCATTTGGACTTGTTCATACAGAAGCCGACGAGAGAGTCAGGCGTGACTTGAGCTTCATCAATGAGGTACACTGCTAAGTTGTTCGAGGCCTCATCCAACTCCCGGCCCGTCATAGTGCCGTCCCATGCGTCGACAACCACATTATCAGGGTGCATCTGCAGCCTTTGTTGGACGAGTTGGTGGGCGGTATCTTTCAATTTCGGCAGGACTCCACTGTTGCGATTCCATGACTGGATCTGGACCATATCCTTCATCGAGGGCCTTGCAAAGTCCTTGATGCGCTGAGTGGGATCTTCTGCCAGCGACTGTACGACCTCAAGAAAGTGGCACAGGACCCCCTCTGCAGCTGGCCGGTTCATAAAATCTGGAGAGTATTGCACGACTACTTCAATCTGATGTTCGTCTGTCAGCACATGCAAGGTAATGTCGTATTCGGTTGGGTCATAGGTTGTGATCGGTTCCAGAACCAGAGATCGATTGGCCGTGGCAGCGGCGGATATCCTGGCGGTTTGATTATTTCGGCGGCGATAGGACATCAAGGTGTTGAATAACACACCATCGACATGCTTCAGGGCATGTTGTATAGCTGCCAGGGAGGATCTTTGATGTTCAAAAGCATCTAGAAAGCGTCGCTGGACGTCACGGGCAGCGTCTCCTACCGTGGACTCCCAGTCTAGGGGAATGAAGTGAATGGTCTGGTTGATCATGGGGCCGATCATGAGGTCTGCATTTTTCACGGGGATGTCTCGGCCATTGAAGAGGCCGCCCCAGGACACACGGTTGGAGCCGGTGTACGTAGCGAGGATGATTGCCCAGGCCAGCTCAAAGATGGTAGCCATGGTCACTCCTTCGGACTTTTGCATGGACCGCAATGCCGACAGGTCATCCAACACAGCTGAAGCGTATGGAATCTCTTTGCACGCCACATCCTCCTTTTCGGTCGCCGAGCTGGTGCCGTTATGGGCCTCCGTCTGCTCAGGAGAGGCAGGGGGTAGGAGACAAGGAGACACGTCGGCCAGCAAATCGGCCCAGAACTGCAAATCTTCTTCCGCGGGACGTTGTCGAAGATACGAAACATACGTGCCATAGGTGGTACCTGGAGTTGTAAACGCCACGGACTCGTAGCTGTCGAGAAGCTCGCGGGTAAGTATGTCGAAGGACGCAGCATCGACGAGCGCATGGGTCGTCTCTATCCGTCCATAAACCTGCCCTTCGGCGGCCTGGAGAATAGTCAGGCGATGCGAGGGGCGTCCGCGGACCTCTGTGAAGGTAGCCATCGTCTCAAGGTATTGAACAGGGTCGTTATCGTTGGGGCAAGTCCCGATCAGGATGTTGGCCTCAGGCGATTTAAGGACGACCTGGTGGAATTCATCCTGGTCCGGTAACCAATCCACGAAAACTGTGCGCATGATGGAATGCCGACTCTGAAGCTGTCGCCAGGCTTGTGTCAGATTCTGAACATTGATGGGTCGCTCCTTATCGGCCGGGCGCAAGCGGAATGTTTGGAAGATGATGTATGACTTGGGCGATTTCAGTTGACTTAAAAGTATACCTTGCTGGATGGGTGAGCAAGGTAAGACATCTTCAACGTCAGCCAGGCTAATGTCAGTCCCTGGGCCAGCCAGAGCTTCGAGGTCTTTAGGGGTGAGTTTCGCAGTTGGAAAGTCTGACGGGGAGCAAGCCTGTCGCGTCACGGCAGAGGAGATTTCACCATGATGATCGGTAGGTGTCTTCTCAACCAACTCGGCCGATGTGCTGTGCCGTGCCAGATCAGCGATACTTTTGCATTGGATAACATCTCGAAGCGAGATACTGATCCCCCGGGCCCGACAAAGGGTCACGACTCGAATAGCGGCAATAGAATCGCCGCCAAAGGAGACGAACCGGCGGCCTTTGAATGGGATCTCTTGCAGGGGTATGTTGAGTGCTTCGCTCCATGTCTGCCGTAGTTGGTGTTCCACAGTAGTGGCGGCAAAGTCACTCCCGGTCATGTTGTCTTCTTGGCCAGGCTCGAGATCGTAAGGCACGGTGGAGGAATGTAGAGGGCCTTGATATTGGTGCTGTGCCCTTATGCAATCCATGCCTGCCTGCCTAGCCATGTCAAGATCCTTGATGACCTTGCCGGATTGCTTGTTGCCAGCTACCGAGAGTTGACATAGAACGTATTCGAAATGTGCCAGAATTGTCTCTACCTGCGTTGATGGGAGTATATCGGCGTCAAATCGGGCCTCAAGAGTGACGAAAGTCTCCTCTTGGTCGATGATACAGTCTAGCGTGAGAGCAAAGCTCTGCATGCCGTCCCTGTCGCTTCCCAGTCGCTCAAGCCTATCGGAAAGAGCTGTCTGGTCATTTGCTTCTGGTGGTGGTGAGGCTTGGATGATGAAGACGTGCCCCGGATCGAAGTCGCCTCCCAGATCTGGCACCATGCGTCGAATGTTTTGCAAACCAGTGTGCTCAAACGGTATCATATCGGCCGTTCTAATCTGTATATCTTCAAGGAAATCGTGGAGAGGCTGTCTTGGGAGGACGGGAATGCGGAAGGGCACACTCGCCAGCGTCGGGGCCAGAAGGTTGAGGATGCCGGGCACAGGGGCATTTCTCCCTGACAGTGTCATCAACATGACGGCCTCTTGAGTCTCAGAGTACGAGGCCAGGAGAACAGCCCATGTAGCTTGTAGCAGTGTGGAGGTTGTCACCGTGGTCTTTCGATCAGTCCTCAAGGTCACCTGCCGTGTGACTTTCTGTGTGGGCGACGGCTGGTATTCAACATTGGGCGGGACTGGGAAACGGCTCTGTGTCACGTTCTGGAGGTGACGGATCCAAAAATTCCGAGCAGCCTGCTCATCTTGTCGAGTGAGATACTGAATAAACCTGGACATTGGCACAGGCGCTGAGTGAGGCTCTTGACCGGCCCACAGCTGGGCGAGCAAGTTGAGTGTCTGTACACTGCTCCAGCCATCGTAGAGGGAGTGGTGGATCGACCAGACAAAGTAGCGATGGCCGTCACCAGGCTTGTCGCCGCTGATGACGGCGATCCGAGAAAAGGGCCGTCCGTAGTCCAAATACGCCTGGCGGTCTTCCTCCAAGTATGCAGACAGGGAGTCAACACCCTCCCTATACTGCCAATTTACGGCCTCATTAACGACGACCTGAACCGCGACACCTCGATGGGACATGGCAATACGGGTTCGCAGGATCGGAGTGAGGGCAACAAGACGTTCCCATGCTGCTTGAAACCCTTCCAAATCCACGTCATTGGAAATGCGATAGCAACGTTGCGTCATATACACATCCGCGCGGGAGCGCTGGGTCGTGATCGCTACCAAGCCTTCTTGTAAAGGAGTGCAGGGATATACATCTTCGATCTGGCTCACGTCTATACCACACTGCGTTGCAACCGCTGACAACTCGCCGGCACGACCGGCCCATAATTGAAACGGCCGAGGGTCGTCGTCTGCAGCGTGAGCAGCTGCGCCCTCCGCGACGTCTAAAACTCGTGCCAGATCTTCGATACGTGTATGCTTGAATATATCGGCAACAGTGAGTGGAATTCCCACGTTGCGAGCCGCCGCCGCCATGCGAACGGCGGTGACAGAGTTGCCTCCTGCCTGGAAGAAGTGTTCTTTGACGCTGATTGACTCTGCTGGCCTGCCAAAGGCTTCCGCCCACAGAGCCTGTAATTGACGCTCGGCCTCCGTCCTCGGCTGCTGCTGTGCCACATCGACCAGCGTGAGTGCTCTGATGTGCGAATCATCCATTGCCTCTAGGAGACTGCGCAACGCTCGGCGGTCAACCTTCTTAGACGCATTCACCGGCAGTCTAGTCATAGGTACAAAGAGCCCGGGCACCATGTAGACAGGAAGCATGCCCAGGAGAGCGGTTTGTAGTGTTTCCACGCTTGCTTTGAGCGCTGGCGATAGCTCTGTAGGGTCTAGTGGGCGGATGGCATCCTCCTCGGACTCAACCAAGGAGGGTGCTACCTCAAGAGCTGCAACAAGCTTCGGCTCACCCAGACTCGGGCCCGCCAGACTGACCAGGCTTATAACCACGGCGCCAAATGTGTCCGCCGGTAGCAAAGGTGCCATCGCACTCTCAATTTCACCAAGCTCGACACGCTGACCCCGGATCTTGATTTGGGTGTCCTGCCGACCGATGAAAATGAATGTGCCATTCGGGCCACTCTGTCGGACTAGATCTCCGGTACGGTACATCCTCCGAGGTGGTATAGCACTGGAGGAGGAGGTGAGGCCAAGTTCCTGAAGGAACTCTGGATTGCTGACAAAAGCATTCACCGTCCTATCCGCGTCATTCATGTACCCTCGCGCGAGTGCCGGGCTCTCAATGAGCAACTCGCCTGGCCCGCCGATGGGGCACAGCCGGTTGTGATCATCCGGCTGCACGACCCAGCAGCGGCCTGTGATGGGGAGACCAATGTTGGCTGAATCTGCAGGGTCTGTTATCTGGCCACAGCAGGCGAAGACGGAAGCCTCGGACTGTCCGTACCCATTCATCACCTGGGTGTGCGGCAGCCACTTGCTGACGACAGCCGTGCTCGGCATCTCGCCGCTGAGGATCAGGCGTTTTAGCACAGGTGCCTCTGTGGGCTCGAGAAGGAGTCCAGCCACCGTGGAGGTCAGTGTCGCCTGGTTGACCAAAAGCCTATGCATTGTTCTAGCCAGATCGGTGGTCCGCTCCTCCTCCGAAGGCACGCAGACGCAGCCGCCCATGACAAGTGTACCGAAGATATCGGGAATGCTGTCCGCGAAGGTATAGGCTGCAAATTGCAGAGCCCGAACACCCGGTCCAAGCCGGAATGCCTTGCCCTGCGCCAACAGGGAAGTAGCCAAGGCTCCGTGTTCCAACACAACACCCTTAGGCTTCCCGCTGGATCCGGATGTATACAAAACCCACGCAACGCTGTCGGGGGCGACGAGCGGGGAGGCATGTCCATCTTTGCGGGTAATCGCCCAGCCATGGTCGCCGATGCCGCCGACAACAATCGCTGGGAAGTTCATAGAACGCACTTTCTGGACGGTGTTCGGAGTGGTGAGCACGAGAGCCACGTTTGCGCTCCTGAGAAGTTCCTCCGCACGCGGATCATCGGTGCCGACAGGGACAATAGCTGCTCCACTCTTGAGCACAGCCAGCATGGCCGTTATAGCCCATCTCGACTTCTCCATGCAAATTCCTACCATGGTCGTTCCTGGTCTGACGTTTTCTTCGAGGATGAGCTTCTGGCTCAGGACACTTGCCGAAGCAACGAGCTCCTCATACGTCCACGTGCCGTCCCAGGCGCAGACGGCAGGAGAGCAAGGCTGTTGAGCCGCCATTTCCTGGACGAGATCATGGATGCATACATCGGTGCGCGCAAGAGGGGTATCATCAAGGCCTTCATATGGCTTTCGCAGCTCTGTCTTGTGCGCCTCGGTCAGGGGCGAAAATCCTTGGACTGCTTCTTTAATAGAAGACCGCAATAGGAACCTGATTGCTTCCTGGAATACGCCGAGGATGCTTTCGGCAAGTGGGCGGTCCATTTTGGACTCCCAAAAGTCCAAGTTGAAGTCGAGGTTATCAACACCGATGTTAATGTTGACCGACACATCGTAATCTGTCGGTGTGGCCCTCTGGACGAGCTCAAACGAAAGACCAGCTCTCGCATATTCACGCGCCGGCATGGCCCGAGTAAATGACAAGAAAGTATTTCCCCATTGCCGGACGGATGCTCCCCGGGCATCGTTCTTTATAGCCGTGGTTGCGTTTTGGTATGGAAGGCTTTGGAGGAAGTCTTGACCGGCGAGTACCAGCAGGTCCTTCACTGCGGTGTTGCCCTCTAGGTCCAAGCGACAGAACAGAACATCAAGGAAAGGCCCGATTGCATCTTGGATGCCCACGAGCAGCGTTTGCCGCCGGGCGGTAATGTATGCAAAGCATACATCGTCGGAGTTGGCGAAGCTCCTGAGGACTAGACCCCATGCGACTTGGCAGACGTTCGCGGGGGTCACTCCATACTGTCCGCAAAAAGAGCTCAGGGCACCTGGAGACAGACCCATCTGGGACTGGATGCTCTGGAGCCCAGACGTCTCTAGACTGTGACGGACGGGAAGGTATGATCCTTGCGCGTTGTCCATGTAACGTGTCCAGTAGGCAGAGGTCGGCGCTGTATCAAGTTCAAGCTCGCCTGTCGTGAAGTCCAGGTATGGGAGAGCCTGATCTGTCGAAAGCGTGCCGAGGTGGGCATTACAGAAGTCGCGCATGAGAACCTCGGCCGACTGGCCGTCGAAGAGAGCATGTGAGATGTCCAGCTTGACGTAGACACCGCCTTTGGGTGCGGGAGCGATAGACAGGCGATGTTGTGGTTGGTGTGTCGCGTACGTAGGAAGTTCAGTGTCATTGACGATGGCGGTTGCGTCTTGATACGTGATAGCCCAAAGCTCAATGTGCTTCCAGACTACCTGGTCAAACTTGCCAAGACGTGTGTCGCTCTCAGCAAACGTTGTGCGAAGTATAGGATGTCTAGCCGCGATCTGGGTCCAATGTGCCTTGACAGCTTCAGGATCGAGCCTGTCGCCTGACACAAGTGGATCAATCCGCACAATGAAACGACACTGATATGCCTCGGGAGTCATTCTTTGGCTGACCAGGAAGTTATCCTGCATGGGCGAGCAAGGACCGATGGCCTGCACGGCTGCCAGGGGATCAGGAACGACGGACAGCAGCCGTGCAAAGAGGCTGTCGAGAGCGGGATAAGAGGCATCCAGCAGCGGAAAATCGCTGAGTGTTGGCGTGATCGGGGCCTTGTCCAGCTCCTCGACAAGTCTGATCATATGCTGTTTCGCAACAATGGCAAAGTCCCGAATTATAGCTTTGTCTTGCATGGAATTGCCGCCACGGATCGACAACTTCAATTCCCCATCCCAAACATGTAAGATGATTTGGATCGAGTTGTCAACTGGGTCAATAGGTGCTGTTGAGTGTGAAGCCTGGTCCCACTGTACACAATCAAGCCTCTCCAGATCAGAAGCTCCTGGATGAGTATCGATTGGCAGCGTGTCAGTACTGAAAATATCTATACCGAACGAGTTGTAGACCCTGTCTTCCCCGTTTGGTCTTGTAGTAGGAGCCGTGTCACCCGATAATTGCAGCAATCCGGGCCCCGGCGTCACTGTCGACAACACGGAGACATCCTTCACGTACCGCAGGATCTCGGTACACCCAGTCTCACTGTTGGTGTAGGCGTTGGCTTGCGGCGGTATCTGAAATTTGACGGTCCCATCGAAAGAGCCCACGGTGTCCAACAAATCCGGACGACCCATCCGTGTATTGAACACATGACGTAAATAAGTAGGACCCTCCGATAGCCTGAGTTCGAGTGCGGCGAGGAGCAGAGCAGCATTGATAATATCGACTGCGGTAGTGCGGAGCGCTTTGTGGCAGCTGCCTCGAAGAATCGCTACAGTGTCAGTTTCACTGAGCGAGACCGTCTCGTCGTCTGGCTCCCAGCTCCCTTTTGGTGTCGTGAAACTTCCAACTCGCGCCGTTGTGACGTCTGCGTCTCCGCCTTCGCCGGTCTCGGGAAGTAGGGATGGCATACTGGCTATTGAGATGAAGCTCGAGGAGCCGGTATCAGAAGCTGGGGTAGGCTGAGGTCCCTGGGTCTCTCGAAAAGCAGCGCTGAAGTCACGGATGATGATGCGCCATGAGGTCTGGTCAATGGCGTCGATCCGGGCTGTGAGGACCAATTTCCGCTCTTGTTCGCACAACACTGCCCCAAATACAGGCCCAGTCTCGGACCCGAGACTACTGCATACTTTGTCCACGGCTGCTGCGCAGGCCTCATCAGTTCCCTCGATGACCTTCTCGAACAACCACGAAGGTTGGCTTCCATTTGCGACTGGTCCCGGAACTCTCGCCGACTCATCAACCGGACCGGCTCGTGGTTGTAGAGCCTGGTGTCGTTGAATGATAGTGTCCAGAGCATGTTGAACACTAAACACAGATACGTGGTCGCTAAACTTCAAGCGAAGCGTTTGTGATGACTGCCCTGCCTCGTGGGGATTCTCTTCCTCTGATGCGTGCCCATTCTGTTGAGAGTCCGACCCGGCAGCTGCTGGGTCGACAGCAGTTTGCGACTGAACAATGCGATCGATTAATTGAGACAAGCTGGCCTCGCCCATCATGTCGGGGATTTGTATGTGAACTCCATGCGCGCGACACTTGCCCATGAAATCGATAGCCGACAGAGAATCCCCTCCCGAGGCCAGGAAAGACTTCTCCGAGTCCAGATCTTCTGGGTCGACATCCAAAATTTCAGCCGCGAGGTTATGGAGCCAGAGCTCCAGGGAGCCTGTCTGTGCCTGCAAGGGCATTTTCGTTCGTGCCGCCCAGGTCTGAAGCCTTCGTCACTGTAGCGGATGTGGCGATTGTGAACAACTTCATGGGCCGTTGTCTAATGCGGGTACTACGATGGTTATGACTAAGATAGACTTGGAGGTGCTGCTTGCTGGCCGTCATAAAGATATAGAGCTATCCTCGTCGTTGTCGACGAGGTGAGGCAGGATACTAAGCCGTCTCAGTAGCAGTCCCACAGGGCGGGATCGTCTGCTGAATCATGCAGGCTAACAACGCAGTGTCCAGTGCTGGGGTCATCATTTCTCTTCCCTCCAAGATGATAGCAATGGCTATGTACTCCGTGCGCCAAGCGGCGTGATTATTCCGCGACGAGCATGAGTGTCTCTCGTCATACCAGGGTATCTCTAACTCAACCCGGGGGTGCAGCCATCGTGTAAAACCACGCCCTTCTACACAAAGGAACCAAGGATCAGTCGCACCATCCCAAGCGTACCGGCTGAAAATTACATGATACTCAGGTGCTGACTTCGTCGCCTCCGTACTAATGCCAAGCGTCCATACGAAGGAGGTGTTGATCAGGGGCTACGTAGCGAGTGGAGTGGAAGGGCGCGCGTACGCGTAGTAGTAGCGCAGGTACACTGTCTCGGCGGTGAACCCGTATCCTGGAGTCCGCTGGATCCTATCACCACCCCCTCCTTCCTCCTTCCTTTCCCTTTAACGTGGCCTGCGCCGCTTCTACTGGGGAAATCTTTCAGGCAGCAGTCTGTAACGATTCTAGGCAGCAGTGCCAGCATCCGCCGATGCTGCCATTTTTTTGCTTCCTTCGTGTGCGTTGAGAATTTGATGATACTGTTTAATAGGTGATAGCTCATGACGAACTTATGCTCCGCCCTACTGGTTCTAGTTCTATTGAAAAAAGAAAAAGGAAAAAGGAAAAAGGAAAAAAAAAAAAGCAGGCACGAAATTTAACAACGTTATACTTATTAGTAGAATATATAATAAAACTAGAAGTTAAGTAATAATAATGAAATATATTTAAATTAAAATATATTATAAAAAGTTTAACTAAAAAGTTTATACGAACTAAGTTACTTTTTATATATTATATATTTATTCGTTTAATATAAATAATACTTCTAACCACTTTTATAAATATTACTTGCTTGTTAATAGAACTCAAGCCTTTGCTATAGAGGAGCGCAACATGGGTTGCGGCCGATTATACACAGTACGCTCCGTACCGCATGAGATCAGATCTTACATGTACGTTCCGTCCCGCATCTTCCCCACAATGTAGCTCCCATGGGCGTGTGCGTAGTACCGAGCAGGGCTGAGTAAGTACCAAGTCCGATTCGTACTGCTGAATAAGTGCATAACAATAAGCGGCACGAATTTATCGCAATAGACCGTACAGGACACTCGCGCCGGGGAACCACTAGATTACTCGGTATGCACCCGCCATACCGTGGTCCTGTGGGCGCGTGCTGTTGCCCGGCTTCAAAAGAAACATTCTGACTCGATCTTGGTGGGAGCGCTGTAGGTATTGTACAGTACTCAGCTTCCTCGCCGCCACCTTCATCATCTCCATCAACACCATAATCACTTCAATATCTCGTGTCTTAGTAGAAGAACATCACATCATGGTGTTTAAGCCAGCGGAATGGTTGGGAGACTTTCCCTTCGAACCCCCCTCGAAGACCCTCATCGGGGACTTCGTGTTCGGCCAGACCTGGCCTGGACAGACCGCAAGTGGTGAAGTACCGGGCGGCAAGCTAGTGTGCGCGACTACGGGCACCACGGTGTCCATCCCAGAGATCCACGAGCGAGTTGAGTCGCTGGCCCGCGGTCTCTGCCATGAATTTGGCTGGCAGCCCAATCAGGGCTCACCATGGGAAAAGGTGGTCGGGGTGTTCAGCTTGAACGCGGTGCGTAAAATCCGAGTCCAGTAGCCTTCCTTGAAGGCTCGGATCCGCCAAACATGGTGCTCATTTGTCTAACATCGCGGTTTAATCTGGGATATAGACTGACTTCTTGACCCTCTGTTGGGCCATTCACCGTGTGGGGGGCATCTGTTTGTTGCTCCACCCGACGAGCTCGGCCTCGGAGGTCGAAGCTCATCTCAAAGCAAGCAAATGTACAGCCGTATTCACTAATCACGCCTTGCTTAAGACCTGCCTCGAAGCCACTCAGGCTTCTGGGATTGTGCCAGGGGAGATGGTCTACATCCTGGATATCCCTGGCGATTTGAAGAAAGACGACGGCCCGGGTGGAGAATTGCCGCGGCGGACCGTAGAATCAATGATTGCCGAGGGTGACTCCCTGAGCCAGATCGACCCTGTCACTTGGGATGGTGAAGACGCTCGCGTGGCTTTTCTTTGTCCCACCAGCGGCACGTCTGGCATGCAGGTACGTGTAGAGATCAAAGGAGATCCGTATCATCGATGTTGCTCTCATGCTAAGTCCCCGAGTTTCATAGAAACTGGCTATTGTCACGCACCAGGGTGTGATCTCCAACTTGATGCAGGCGAGGATCCATGAGGCAGCCTCAGGACGGTCCGACCATAAGGACGTCGCCCTCGGTATTCTGCCACTCACCCACAGCTATGGCTTGATCACCCAACAGGCCATGCTGTGGCGCGGAGACACGCTAGTTCTGCATCCACGATTCGAGATGCAGTCCATGTTGAAATCAATCATGCAATTTAAGATCAACAGGCTTTATACTGTGCGTGTTCTTTCATTTGCTTCGAGGGCTCACCATGACGGTGAAGGGCCCGTAATAACAACAAAAAGTCTTGATGAGAAACTAACGTCAGATTTCTTACCTGAAGATCCCGCCTATTCTCTCAGCCCTGGTCAACAACGCCTTTCTCCTGGACATGGTCGACCTTTCATCTGTCGATTCCGTCGTCACCGGCGCGGGCGGTCTCACGAAGGAGCTGAGCGAGAAGATCGGAAAGCTTCGTCCCGGCTGGAAGATGTTGCCGGCATACGGCCTGACCGAGACGGCCGTCATGGCCTCTTTCACGAGCACACGCTCCATCCTCGTCGGGTCGTCGGGAATCCTCTTCCCGCGGTACCGCGCACGTCTCATCGACACCGAAGGCCAGGAGGTTGAAGGGTACGGTGAGGTGGGCGAGCTGCTCCTCGAGTCGCCGACCATCTTTAAAGGCTACGTGGGCGACGAGGAGGCTACCAAGGCTGCTTTTGAGTCTCCCGGCTGGCTGAGGACCGGCGATGTTGCCCTGTTCCGACCCGCCCCTGATGGGACAGAGCACCTGTTCATCGTTGATAGGCTCAAGGACATGGTCAAAGTGAAGGTGCGTAATCCCATATATGAAGCAATTATGTTGTGTAAATGTGTGTGTGTTCGCCAGACTAGCAAGCTGACTTTATGAAATCTGTTATGCTGTTAGGGATTGCAAGTGGCGTCCTCCGACATCGAAGCCTGTCTCCGGTCGCATCCAGATGTTACAGACGCGGCTGTCATAGCTGTCCCTCATGACAGGGATGGCGAGCGAGCCAAGGCCTTCATAATTCGGTCTCCGCAAGGGGCCGCCAAGGAGGAAGAGGCACTTAAGAAGGACATTTCAAAGCATGTGCAGGAGAACACGACCGAGCCACATTGGCTTCATCGTCGTGTCGAGTTCGTTGAGAACTTCCCCCGGAACCAGGCGGGGAAGGTATTGAAGTACAAGTTGAAGGGATCATAAATGATTTGTTTGTGGCCGAACCACGGGCCAGGAATGCAGATATGGGTGTGACAATCTGCTGCAGTGTAATATAGCTACGCTCAAATCCGAGTACCGTTAACATAAGTGAATAATTTATCAATCAACACGGATGAGGTAGTAGGGATGATCCTTCCGTCTATATGAATGTCTACTATAGCCGTGATTGTCTGGCAGTGATTGTATTTGTTTAAATTTTGCGCACAGCTCTCTATCTCCAAAATAACTATGGAAGGCTTGTTCAAAACGAAGAAAACATTCTTCGGAACCTAGAATTATCGTCATCCCAGAGCACTTGTGTATCTTCAAACTCGACAAACCGGCCGTCCTCAATTACCAGCACCCGATCGCAGGCGAGAAGATCATCAAGTCTGTGAGATACCATGAGGACCGTACGTGAACTGAAGTGGTTCGCCAATGTCTCTCTCATGATCTCCGCATCTTCGGCGTCCAACCTATATACCCAGTGGCTATGAGCGCTTGAAAGTATCGGATGGAAGAAACGGTGACGGGAGATCCACTGGGATGGGGAAAAGGGCAGCGCAGAAGCAGCAGTAGCAGTTAGACCAAGGTTACTTACGCGCTCGTAAGCTCGTCCACGGTGACGATGTTACCATCACGGAGCAGAGCCCGGGCTAGGCTCAGGCCCTGCCTCTGACCGCTCGAGAAGGTGTACTCATCCAGGGCGGTGTCTAGGCCGTCCTTGTACTTAGACTCGTCCCACAGCCGGGCTGCTTCAAGTGCGGCTATCAGATCAGCATCCGTCTTGGCGTTGGACGGGTCCAGGTTATACCGCAGGCTACCCGGGAGCAAGAAGGCGTCCTGCGGTACGTTGACCAGGCTGTCTCGCACACGTCGGAGCGGCACCTGCCGGGTGTCGACCCCGTCAACCAGGATGGAGCCGCTCTCGGGCTCGAGAAATCGATACAGCGTCGACAGGAGGGAGCTTTTGCCGCTGCATACCACACACCATCCTCGTGTCAGCCAGAAATCCTGCTTCGTCCAGTCATCTATAATATAGGGAGGGGGATCCGATTGGTGAGGCGCGTCGCTAACCTTCCGCTTCGGCCACAGATTCCCACAGTGGTTCCCGGTTCGACAACAAAGCTCAGGGAGTCCAATACCCGACCGGCGGTTTTCCTATCGCATGCAATGTATCAGCTAACCAAGGAGCTCAGGCCGCCATGTCACCTCGCGAGCTCGATCACTACGTACCCGTACGAAGCACAGACGTCACGAAATTCGACTCTTCCCATCTCTGGCCACTGCGATGCCAGGGAGAATGTCTCGCCGCCACCATCAGCTTCCATGGGAGTGTTTTCTGAATAATCGCGGATTCTGAGAACCGCTTGCAAGGACGTCTCAATCTGGGTCCATGATACGAGCAAGGTGTTCAGGTTGACGCCGAAACTGACAATGCTGGTCAGTGCGACGCCGAGAAATCCACCCGTGGCGCTCCCTTGTAGACGATTGGTGATGCTGACGAGCACGATGGCAACAATGGCCACCAGGAGGTCAAGAATGAGGCCCAGCCAGACCTGGACACAGTACATCAGGTAGAAAGGTTTCTGCGAACTATCGAGAATCGCGAGTGCTCTTGTCGCGAACTGTGACGTCCAACCAGCGCCTTGAATCGTCTTCAGCCCGGCCATGGTTCCAGAGACTTGCGATATCAACGGTGCTTTGGCCTCGATATCCAGGACGCGAAGCTGGCGAGAGGTGCGCAGGTAGAAGCTCTGCACCAGGAAACAGAGTATGAGGAACACCGCCATGACGGCGGCCATGTACCTGGATGATATCGATATGACCACAGCTTGTACTACGATAGAGAGCATGTAGAAGGTCGTGTTGAAGCCGGAAATGGGGACGTCGGTGTCTATGATTGCTAGATCTTGGCTGAACCTGGAGAGACCCAGAGCGTGAGGTTTTCGGCGAGCTTTACCACAAGACATGATCGTCAAAGGGGGAGAGGATAAACAAACCTGTTAAGGATACTGCCAATGCTTTGGTCGTTGATGAAGACGATCGAAGCCCTATGAGCCAGTTGATCAATCCTCATATTCTTTTCACCCGGTCTCTGCTTAATAGACTTACCTTAGAGTAGTTTCTAAGAGCGCTCGATGAAGCATGCGAGCTGACTGAGGGACCATCCGCAGCAGAAAGTATCTTAAACATGCCATGTTAGCATGTTATGGAGTCAGGACCCTGATCATTAGCGCCAGAAGGACAACGTACGAGCCACCCGAGACGAGGAAGAGCAAGGCGGCTCCTCCCATGAGGACGTATATGCCGTAATAGGTGGCAGAGCCTAGTCCGTTTTGGTCCTCGTTTGCCTGAGCCCATAATGCAATCCAGATCTCTGTTTGAATGCTTTAGTAAGCACAGAACTTCTGTCACCTTCAATAGCATGTGGAAGAGTGAGGGTTACGTACGGGGAAGCTGCAGACCAAGCACCATTAGAAATGTCAGCAGGACCAGAACCAAAGTGCTGCGTTTGCCAATGGAGAGCACATAGTAACTGTACGCCTGCCAGTCGCCTTGTGGCTTCTTCCCTTGGACGCCTGCGCCGGATTCTTCATCCCTGATTCTGGGGGTTTCGTCTCCTGGGCCGTACTTTGTCGTATCCCAGGTGTCCGTCCGCATTCCCGGTTCACTGACGCCAAAGGAAAGGTCCACCGGGACGATCGTCGTGTCCATGGTTACTCGTGAGAGATCAAGTGAGGATCGAATTGTATTCAAAGAGTCACGGGGCAGCCGCTTCGTAATGCTGCCGCTCGTGATGTCGAATATGTCATCAGCAAGGCCTAGGCCAGCGTCTTCCCGATTTGAAATTGTAAGCTTTTGGATCCTTGTACATTCTCCTGGTTTTCTTTTCTTTTTTTTTTTTGTTTTCTTTTCCAACCCACTCCCATAAGATGGATGAGACTTACTATGGATGGAAGAGAATATGACTGTCCTCCCTTCTCGGCGAAATAACCCATCCACGCCGCATAAATTCCTCCATACGGTCTTGGACGTCTCTGGGTCAAGGCCGCTCAATACATCATCTAGGATGAGCAAGTCTAGCCCGCAGTAAACTGCTCTAGCTAAGGCCTGTAAGTGGATTCCATATCAGCTAGGTCTACTTGCTCTAGGCTCTGCGCTCATGTAAGGGGAACAACTAAGACAAAAGGAGCCACGTGATAGGACCAGTGGGCGAGACTTACCACTCGTTTGCGCTGCCCGCCGCTCAAGCGGGAACCACCACTTCCAGTAGGCGTTCTATCTTTCAAGGGCATGCGGCTAATCTCCTGGCGAAGTCCGCAGGCCTCCACTACGGCGTCATAGCGAGATATATTCAGGGCAGAACAGTTGACAATGTTGTCCATGATGGTTCCCTCGAAGATCCACGGCTTCTGGCTGCAGTAGGCAGCACGGATGAATCCTGTGGCCACCGACCCGTTAGAGATTGTGGCTTGCCCCAAAAATGCTTCCAGCAACGTCGTCTTCCCGGAGCCAGGTCCACCCGTGAAGGCCGTGATCTTTTGCTTTCCTATTGAGAGAGATGCCGCCTTGATTACGCTCGTGTTGCCGGGCCATCCGATGTCGGCGTCTCGAACGACCAAGCACATGCGCTCATCAAGGAGCAAGGATAGTGGATTCAGCCGCCGCCGAGTCGGTGACAAGGGCTGCAGTGCGAAAGTGCTCTCGTCGTCGCCGTCGGCGGTCTCCTCCGTAATGGTGCCGCCACTGGCTGGCGACGTCCATGCTGGAGGCATGAAAGGGGAGCTGTCTATTTGCACGCGAGGGTCAACCAATTGCGGCTCGCGCAGGAATTGCGCATATCGTGCGAATCCGCTGAGAGCAGATATCAACTCGAATGTTGCTTGAACCAGTGATGTTATAGACGATGTGAATAAAGTGAAAGCAGTAAGCGTGGAGAACGCAGTTTCGAAGTCGAACACGCCTGAGCCCCGAATTTTCGGTACAAACACAAAGAGGCCAAAGCCGATAACTGGTGCTATGACGACCGATGAGTATGCTGTTGAGGGGCGTATTAGGTTAGCATGGTGAGTAGGTACTGCTATCTTCCGCGGAGCACATTTCTGGGGAGTGCAGGTAATTACCCATTGTGAGTACGCCCACCACCATAGCCCGATATCCCTTTGACGTCTGGATCTCAGTCTCACGGAGCGACGATACGCGCGACGTCACCGAGTTCATGAAGCCGGCCAGAGCGACCGATTTGAACTGGCTCAGCACACTCTCTGTAATGTCAATCCGTCGTTGAATGTCTTCGAGCCAAGCAGTGAGATAGCCCATTGCTCGAGTCGAGATCAGGAAGCCCGCCACGAGGCACGCTTCAGCGAGAATATACCTTGGTCAGTTTCTAAGACTGGGAATCTGATGGAATAGTGAATTTCCTTGTTCTTACCAATGGACGCGACACTTGAAGCTACAGCCGCGACGTGGATTTGTCGTTCGATCAACCAGAAGAAAAGGCCGATCTCGATGGAAGATGCCCATATTTCATGAAACGTCGCAAGTCCGAGCGCCATTTTCTCCATGTCAACGCTCACCAGGGAGATTGGAACGTACTCGGATGCCTTCTTGGGGTCGACTTTCAAGACGTGGCCATAGAGTAGAGGGACGAGGCTGCCTCTCACCTGTAACACGAACCTCTTACTGTGATACTGGGAGCCTGCTTGACATACCTAGAGTGCCTGAAGGTCAGTAGAAGGCAACAACTCGGCTGGATGCGTCATATGCCAGACCTCTACGTACCGCTACACCAAGATAGACGGCGGCATAGCCGACCACCAACCATGTCCCTCTCGCAGCTGATGATTCACTGCGAGAGTCCTCGGAGAACTGCAGTTCGGCCTGTACCAGGAACGGCTGCGCAAAGCGTAGAGCGACCATGCATAAGCGAAAGGCACCACCGGCAAGTATTGTGGCCTTTTCCTGTCCCATAAGAAGAAATAGCAAGCGGAACCCACTGCTCGGAGAATCTACAATATGTTCAATCGAGGCATGAGCGGCTGCTGTAGCATTTTGGACTTATGTAGTAGGCTTACCGTGATTCCAGCGGCTGAGTGTTTTGCGTAGTAAAGAGTCTGCCCTCATCCCCGGGTGAAGAGGGAACAGACTCTGTAATTGTAGAGGGGAGGAGAACCCCTTCCTCAGCAGTGGAAGCAACCAGGAAAGTGTGAGCACATTGAAGAGACCGCCTGTGCCATCCGGCGGGAGATCTCGGTATGGAGCCAGGAGGATCCGACGCTTGCCTTGCGATTCAGCCAGCAATGCAAAGAACCGGACGACGAGTGTCGCCGTGAAAACACTAGCGACGGCGTTGGAGCCGCGTATGAGCCATAATGTGTTGCAATGGATGATGCCCAGGAGGAACGATAGTGTGAAATAGACCTCCAGGACGGTGGATGGCCGTGCGGATCGGGTGTGCTCCAGGGCAGACAGGGGGATAAACACCACGGCCTCCAAGAAGAGGACTACAGACGAGGCAAGCGACAGTCTGGTCTTGGGCGTGCCGGGCACGGCATACAAGCAAAGCTGCGTCAACGCCAGGATGGCAAAAATACCATTAACTCCCTAAAGCGAAATCAGATCGTGGTCCAGCGATCCCAACCACCGTACATGGCGTCCAGACAGGAGCTTGCGTACCAGCTTTACTGTGCGCATCCATGTTCGCTGTGCCTTAATGTCCTCCTTCGCCAGCACGCTGAGCCTATAAGCGGCCAGCAACAGTGCGCAGGTCGAGGGCAGCAAGCTCATCAGGGCCTCCTCGAAGAGGAGCGTGAAACTCAGGTGTTCGCAGCGAGCTGCATCGCGAATGAACGGGCCCCAGTCGTCCACGTCGCCTATCGAACACATCGTGGGAGGCTGCTGGTGGTGCGATGTTCTGCCACCCTGAGCTGGAGGAGCCGGCCGGCTACCCCTACATGGTAGTCATTCCAACGGCCATGCAAGGACCAAGGGCAAAGTCGAATAGGCGAGGCAAAGTGGTGCTGACTGGACGCCAGCACGTGGTCGTTTTCGCGATCGTCACCGGTTGGCGGCTCTTGGATTGGAACGCGGCGAATTTTCTATTCGACGGAACTGTCAGCCGAAACTCTGCACCTTGCTGGGTCCTCCCGGCTCTTCCGGATTATCCATACAGCCATTAACGGTACGGTGAGGAGCATGACGTGAGGACAAGGCTTCTTGGTGTGGAACAAAGAGTGTGTGAGCAAGGTGAAGTCGCCGCGGGGGGGGGGGGTGAACGTAAAGTGGCTGGTCAATGGAGCTTTGCCCTGCATGAATCCCGCAGGATTGACTGGGCACATGCTAGCCCCTCCTAGTGCCTCCTTCAGCCTTCTGGTATTCTTCTATCGGGGATAATGATCTCTCCCGGATACTACGATATTCAGCAATCGTTGTAAGCCGACCTCCAGCAACACCCACCATCGTTGACCCAACATGTCATGCAAAAGGCGTGTTTATGCTATGGTATCTATACAGGCTTAGTCAAAACTCATAGCCATTGGAGCGGCAGATCGGTGATACCCTCCAACTTAACACCCTGCCGGTGACGTACCTCGCCCGTGTAGATGCGTTGACATACCCAAGCCCATGGGTGCTCTTCATACCACGCAGACGATGAAGATGGAAATCCTTCGACCGGCGAGTACGCAGTACCCCCTTTGACCTTAACTCCTGTCTGTGGTCGACATAGCCGTAGTTACTGACCCTCGTTCCCTTGAATAGCTACCAATGAGCGGCGGTTCATCGCCAGTGATGCGCTAGGCATGTCCCACTGTATCGTACTGGTGACCAAGTATAGCACCAGTCTGTTTGGCAATAGGCAGGTGCAGAGTACCGAAGCCTTGATATCAGACGCGCTCAGGTACTGTATCGATGAGCATCCGGGTCTTAGGATCACCATCGTCAACCCTGACGGGAAACGGCCCCAGCTCGCACTCGTCGACAGCATCGATCTCACCCAACACGTGGTTCACGTCAAAGAGCCGCTCGCAGGAGAAGACGACAAGCAGCGGATCAGGAGCTTTCTCGGATATCTACATCGTGCCCGCCTCCCTCGGGCCGGTGAGCGACCACAATGGCGTGTCTACATGAGCGAGATAGAACCGGCTGCAGGAGGACGGACCCCGTCCTTTTATCTTGCCTTCATGCACTCTCACTGTCTCTGGGACGGCCTGGGCACGATCACCCTTCACGACACCTTCTTGCGGGCCCTGAACGGTGCCGCGGAGGCTAGGCACCACGAACACGAGACGCGACAGCTGCAGCCACCCATAGAGAATGCCGGCAGGCTTACCATCTCCTGGTCTTTTCTCCTCCCAATACTGATCCGGGAGCTCCTACCAGCCCGGCTGGCGTCCGCGCTCGGCTACCCAAAGGAGGACCTGACCGATGTATGGACCGGCCCCAAGACGGCCCGTCCGCCCTTCAAGCTCAACGTCCCGGAGGACCCGCCGACCGCGTTCGAGGTGGCCCTGGTACCGGACGCGACGCTTCGGCGCGTCGTGAAGGTCTGCCGCATACACGGTGCCCGGCTCACCGCCCTGCTGAACTACCTCGTGGCCCGCGGCGTCTGCAGGGGCCTGCACGCGCGCGGACAGGACTTCCGCAAGATCAGGGCGGCCAACGCCATCGATCTGCGGAAGGCCCTCGGGAAGGGACAGGGCGCCCTGGCCAACTATGTGTCCTTCGTCTCCGAGGACTTCGCTGTGCCCGACGAGGACGAGGACCACGACGGCTGCATCCCAGAGGAGGTCTGGGAAGTGATCCGTCATAACACGCTACACCTGGCGGAAGCCTCCGGCAGGCTCGCCGACCAACCAGTGGCCCTCCTCAAGTACATCTCCGACGTGAAGGGATGGTTGGAGAGCCAAGCTGTCCAGCCGGCCACGGTCTCCTTCGGGCTGAGCAACCTCGGGGTGTTTGATGGGGGTATGTCCACGGATAATGGAGCGGGAGCAGTGGGGCAGGATAGCTGGCGGGGCGAATCAGCCGTAGTGTCTCAGTCGGGGAACAAGACGGGGGCACCGTTGAACCTCCAGCTGCTTAGCACCAAGAACGACTCTATGGGAATCACCGCTACGTGGTGGCCCGGGATGTTGGGAGTGAGCGATGAGAACGTGTTCGTTAAGGAGGTTTTGGATCAAGTGCAGATGGAAATGGAAAGAATGAAGTAGAAGACTATTTAGAATGCTTAACAGCCCCTCCATTTCTTCTTTACGAGTTTCCCAACATTATACTAGCATGATCCTATAACAGCATGATAAGGCACGGGGAGAATCAGCTTAGGCGATATAATGGTAGTAGACTCATCGAACCAGTGCAGAAAACACCCCAAATGCATCACGGCACTGGGTTGACCAATAGGACTCGCAAGTCCCATAGGCACGACGCACTATCAGGACAACCCAGAGTAACAATATAGTAGTACTAGACATGAAAAGATGATCATTTAGATATTGTTACCGATACATTTCAATTTGTAGAAACAATAGATAACTACGTTGATCGTATTATGAAAAAATTCTGTTATATACTCCTACTTCACATTAGAAGTGGGTGATCAGAAGACCCAAATACCGGGACGACTTTTCAAAGATGTTGACCTTCATTCTTCTGACCATTCTGCCTAACCCTACGACACCAGATAGGCTAGCGAAACAAGACCTCAGAATGAGACACCATCTAATGACGATCTGACCAGGCAAACAGCATATCGTAGAAGATGAGCTGAAAGGTAGGTAGGCCTGCCGCCGATCCATCTCAGACGGTGCTGCGCGACGATACAATGGCGTCCAGCCTGCCTTTGGCCCTCGTCCCGATTGCGAAATCGTCACTGGCGCATTCAAAATCCTCAGCAGCCGCGTCTTTGAACTCGAAATCGAACTGTTGGACTAGAGCGGCAAGGATCATGTACATGTCTGCCCAAGCAAGGCTGGTTTCCGTTCAATCGCTTGTTAGCAATACTATGCGGGATAATGGAAAGGAAAGGCACAGATAAGCGCTTCGCAAAAGGGAGTACAAGAAAACCCTTACTGCATGCCGAGACAGAGTCTCGTGCCTCTCGAGAAAGGGGCAAATGCCCTTTCGGCCTTGCTCCGAAGCTCAGGATCCATCCAGCGTTCGGGGTAAAAGTGCTTCGGGTCTGGGTACACCCTCTCGTCCGTATGCATCAAGATCAGGGTCATGCCGACGGGCGTCCCTGCGGGGATGAGCCACTGCTCATAGAAGATGTCTCTATCAGGCGCTATGCGGCCCATGCGTGACGCGATCGCGGGACTCAGCCGGATGCCCTCCATGATAGTCGAGGTGAGATATGGCAGCTTCTCGAGTGCCCTGAGGTCAAGATCACCGGGAGTGTCTACACCGAGGGCGGTGAGCTCGGCCCGGAGCTTCTCCAGGATCTCGGGGCTGGTGAAGACATGAAACAGAATGAGCCGGAGCGCGCCCGCTGTCGTCTCAAACCCGGCGCCGGCTATCGAGGATACGTCCTCAAACACCCGCTTGAAGGTCTTCTCCTCGGACGGAAGTTTGGACTCGAGGATGTCCTTGATGACGGTGCGCGGCGTGTCGGGGTCTGGATTGGGCGAGTTGATCGCCGCCATGAGGTCTTTCGTGTGGTCCATAGCTTCCTGTCACGAGTCCGACATGTGAGTGGGTTGCACGGCTCTCACTGTTCTTCTGCTTCACCTGGGGATGTTTTCAGTCCACCTACTTGGAAGTTGTCAATGAACTTCTTCGCCGTCTCGTCTGCGATCCTCCTAACCCAGCTAAGCGGTATTGACTTCAAAAAAGGCATAAACCACGTCATGTGCTTGCTAAGACGCCACGAGAACCCCGTGTTCTGGCCCGCGGTGACCGTGGCGACGTCAAAGTCGTCATAGTCCAGACCATTGTAATGCTGGCCAAAAACAAAGTAGTTTGCGATGTCGCGGGTGATAGCGGTGATCGCGGCGCCGAGATAAGCTACCTCCTTTGACCCGGCGAAGGTAGAGAGCCGGTCACAAAGCCTGACCACCTGCCTCCGGATGTGGTCCTGGTGCTTGATCACTTGAGTTTTAGAGAAATAGGGGTTCAGAGCTTGACGGCGCGACTTGTGGACATAATGATCAGCCGTGAAGATAGTTGCCCCCGGGGCGGCCCAGCCGTCCACGGTGAACGCATACTTGTCCCAGCGGCCGTCGTGGCGGTACAGCTGTTCAAAGAACGAAGGATCGTTGACGTGCAGCTCGTAAGGACTGATGCGGATGATGGGGCCTGCCCGCCTCCCAGCCGGTCAGTGAGTTGAGCTGATCGGTCCACAGGACATGCTCACCATATTGCTTATGCAGTCGCTCGATCTTCCACGTGTACTGGCCATTCTGCACGACGTCGAAATAGGCCTCGTACCACCTCGAGATTGCTGCGAGCTTGGGCCCAGGGAACCTGGCAAGAGGATGCAATGTTATACGATATAGGGCAAGGCAAATGAGATAGCCCACGATGGACACCGCGACTAGCTGCCACGTAAACAGGTGGAGGAGGGCTACCATCCTGCTTACAGCTTCTGAGGAGCTTGATAGATACTGTTTTATGGCAAAGTATTCGATGGGTTCGGTCAAGGCAGTAGGGCTAGCATCATTGACGAGGACAAGACGCGTGGGGTGTTGAATAATTCAGATGTTGTAGTTCTTGTAAGCAGAAGCAGGCACGCATGCCAAGGACAAGGGGCAGCGTGAAATAAGGAGGGAGTTCCTTCGCCTAGTACTATGTAAGGCTGCTTCCTACCCCCCTACCCTGAAGCTAGAAATGTAGTATGCAATAGAAAGGGGCCTTGTTCGAAGGGAGGCTTGTGTGAAAAGGCCAGGGGGTCAATGTTGAATGCTCAGGGTGTGTGGCTTGATCCTTATAACCGGCATCGTCCGGCCCACCAGTGACGTCTACGGAATATCAAGAGCGGCCCAATTTTGCCTGTGGAAGGCTGGTACAAATCCAAACCGAGGGGCACTACAGGCGATGACTTACTCCGGTCTCTGATGCACGGCCAAGATGAATAAATACTTTGGGGGTGTTCGTTGGTGTATACTTTCGGCTTAGGTGCTTAGGTAGGCACTATGGCCTGGCAAATTCTCAAAGCAGAAGCTGAACAAACTGGGTGATATCGTATATAATTATGTTTGAAATGTAGAGAGACACCCCGCACTGACTCAAGGGGCTTTGGATACGAGATACCTCGAGTTGTCCTCCGCCGTCGCACGGTTTGAAGGATCGTCACTGATGGATAGCTTGATCTTGAGCCTCTGCACGGCCAGCCTGCCCAGGGCGAGGAGGCTCTGGGAGCCGAGGATCTCCAAGGTCGTGAACTCCAGCCCCACACGCTGCCGGAACCAGTTGCGCAGCTCGATCGAGACCAGAGAGTCCACGCCCAGGGCCTCAAGGGACTCGTCCAGATCCAACAGCTCGAGATCGCGCATGAGGAAGCCGAAGACGGCCTTGCCGAACTCGGTGGCAAGGAAGCGCGGCGCCTCGTCGCCGTCCAGGCGGGACCGGTTCTGCGAGGCCTCTGTAAGGAACTGCTTGAGGGCCTCGTTACCTCCGCCCGTCGCCACCTGCCCACCCTCAACGTCCATGTTCTTATAGAGCCCCATGCGTGGGTCTCTCTTCCAGACGACGCGGTTGGTGGGTGCGAGGAGTGGTTGGGTGGTCCTCAAACCGATGCAGATCTGTGCCTGGCTGATGAACTGATACCTGCCGGGAGTGTGGATATTCTCAGACCAGGGCTGTAGCAGTGAGGGCTTGGAACGGTTGATCATGACCTGCAGCGAGTCTAGGACGTCCGCCTCCTGCGAGACGAAGGTTGAGGTCGCCCGGAAGTGATCCATGACGGACGAGGTGCGGCTGACGTAGCCGATGTCCTCGACGCCAGCCATGTCCACGACGCCAGCCGTCAGGCCACGGGCGTGACGATACTGCACGAAGGAATCGAGGAAAGCGTTCGCGGCGGCGTAATTTGCCTGCCCGGTGTAGCCGACGATACCACTCCAGCTACTAAAGAGCAAGAAGAAGTTGAGGTCGTGCTTGAGCAGCGCAGAGTGCAGGTTCCAAGTGCCTTGCACCTTGGTGGTCAGGCACGCATTCCATTGCTCGAAACTCATGTCGAGGAAGTTCTCGTCTTTGAGAACCATGGTTGCCTGCATAGCTCCGCGGATTGGCTTGGTGGCGCTCTGAACGGCCCGCTTGACATCGCCGAGGGTGGCAACGTCGCCAGGAACCAAGACGGCGGTGCAGCCTAACGAGCGAAGCTCCTCGACGAAGCCTGCATACCGCTTCTGGTTACCGGCAGAGCGGGACAGAAACACAACTATTTGCGAAGAATTCGGGTCAGGTCAGTAGGCTCTGCTAAGCACGTGCGGAACAGCTCTTGAGAAACTCACTCTCGGTCGCCCCCGACTCGGCCATCCATACGGCGACAGCTTGTCCAAGACCACCCAGGCCACCAGCAAGCAGGTATGACGCGTCGGGATCGAGGGTAAGCTCACGCTTGGGCGCCCGGGACTTCAACTCATCCGCCGTCTCTGGCATGTTTATGACGACCTTGCCCAGGTGGGAACCCTTCTGCATGAAACGCATCGCTTCTTCAACCCTGGCTGCCTCAAAGCAGGTCATCGGCGAAATAGGCTTGATACTTCCGCTGTTATACAAGTCCACGATTTGTCGCAGTAGCCTAGGCCGACGTTAGCAATGTTACGCGCCTCCAGCAAACGCGATTGTCGGTGTCGTTGTCAACTGACCGTTGCATGGTAAGCGGCCGCTGGGCGCAGAGACGGCCGAGGTCAATGCCGACGTATGAGCGGTTCTGCTCGAAATGGTGCAGGCCGAGCGCTCCCTTACCAATGAGATCACGCTTTCCGATCTCAACCATGGTGCCGTACTCGGCGACACAGTCCCAGCTGGCGTGCAGAAGCTCGCCAGAGAGCGAGTTCAGCACGGCATCCACCCCACGGCCCTCCGTGGCTTTCAGGATATCCCGCCGGAAGGTGAGATCACGAGAATGGAAGATTCTTTCACGGGGGATGCCAAACGTCTCGGTCAGGTACCTAACCTTGTCTTCGCTGCCGACAGTGCAGTAGATCTCGGCGCCGAGCCAGCGGCTAAGAGGTGGAGGAGGTTGATGTCAGTTGAGCTTCTCTTCACGATTTTCTCTGCAGGATGGGATTCAAGCCATGCAGTAGACCTAAGTTTCTACAAGGAACTTACCAAATCTGAATGGCGGCGATACCAACACCTCCGGCGGCACTGTGGATCAGGACCGTCTGGCCGGCCTCGACCCTGGCCCTGTCCACAAGGGAGTAGATGGCGGTACAGTAGACAGTGGCCATGGTGGCAGCCTCCTCAAAAGACAGCTCGTCGGGGATCTTAACACACAGGTGCTCGGTCGTAGTGAGATGGGTGGACATGGCTCCGCTGGGAATGGCGATACATCTGTCGCCGACCTTGAGGTTCTTGACGTCCGGCCCGACCTCCTCTACGATGCCCGAGGCCTCGAGACCGAGTCCATACCCTTCGTTGATCCTGCCGTCCACTATACCCATAGCGATCAGGACGTCCTTGAAGTTCAGCCCGCAGCTGCGGTTCCGGACGCGCAGGTGGTTGCCCTGTGGCTGCGCGGGTGCGTACTCCTTCCAGTACAGGGTGTTGAGGAACCCACGCTTCTCCACGTCCAGCTTGCGCGCGGACTCGCCCCGCTGCGAGAAGGCAAGCTCCTCATTCAGGGACACCCACTGGAAGCGGCTGATCTGGATCTGGCCATCGGCCAAGGCCCATTCCATCACGGGATTCGTGTCCGCGTCGGGTGCCAGACGGCTCTGGAACTCGGGCAGCACGGCGGCGATCGCATCCCAGCCGGCGGCGTCGAAGCTCTCGAGCTCGAGGGTGCCGAAGTCGAGGGTCTGCTCCGTGCGCAAGGTGCGGGCCAGTCCAATCATCAGCCCGTAGGAAGGGTCGGTACAGTTGATCTGTGCCGGTCCCGTCACCCACAGCACGCCCGCACCGCTGAGCCCGCGGACAAAGGCCTGGACTTGGCGGTATTTGTCGGCCTGCATATCCTGAAGGAAGGGTACATCGAAGTCCATGAGGGCGAGGATGTCCTGATTGGGGATCATATCCTGGCCCCACGTCCGCAAGTCCACGCCATAGCCTTTCTTCTTGAGCAGAGAAGTGACATCTTGGACGTGCCTTGATGTGCCACGGTACTCTGGCGTGAGCACGGTCACCCTCCTCGGTACCCTGGGGGAAGCTGGACGGGCGATGATGGAGGCGCTCAGATGCTGGGCATCATGGTATGCAGCCGCGATGTGATCAAAACCGGTGGCCTGGAGAAGCGACTTCCATTCACTCGGTGGAAGCGTGGGTTCGGTCTTGCGGCTGTCTCCCTCACCGGGCCACCAGCTCGGAAACACGCCCATGACAAAGCCGAGCCACTTGGAGGTGGAGGGGGCGAGCTCCTGGAGGAAGAGGTGCCCAGTGGGTGACAGCAGCTTGCGCACATGGCGGAGCGAGACAGAGCGGTCCGGTGTAGGGTGTATTGCCTGGGAGGCAATAATAAGGTCATAGGCCTCCTCCTCGAAACCCTGCTCAGTCGGGTCCTGGGAAATGTCAAGGACTTTGTATGAGACAGCCTCGTGAGCAGCAAGGCGCTCTTTGGCTTGATCAAACAGGCCAGACGAGACGTCGGTAAAGGTGTACGAGTCATAGTGACGGCCGCGATGCGGCTGAACTGATGACAGTGTGTCTAGAACAGACTTGGCTGTGCCGCCCGTGCCGGCACCGATCTCGAGAACGCGGAGGTTGGGCTTGTAATGCGCCGCAAGCTTATAGAACTCGGTGGCAACGGTGGAGCTGAGTTCCTCGTGGAGGCGAGGCAGAAAATCGTCCTCCAGCCCATTTCTCTCTGCGCCGCTCTCAAACAGCGTCTCGATGGCGTTGAAGACGCGGTGAACAGCCGTAGCCTCAACACGCGCCCTCGAACTTATCTCGGCAACCTCACCGAAGAGCTTGTCTATGAGGGAGCGACGACCGGACGAAGACATGGTGGCAATCTCCTTGCAGTCCGGTACGTTGGGATGCGACCCATGCTCGGCCTGTGCCCGGACGTCACCGAGCCAGGCGCGATACTTGGCGAGATGAGGACGCACATCGGCAGCGCCATCACGACCCTTGTCTGCGAGAACCAGGCTGGCTTCGATGACGCAGGAAAGAGCCATGCGGTCCACCTTTGCCACCACAGCCGACGGCAGGCTTTGATCCCCCCTGGTGTGCAGCAGCGATGCGTTTTCGAGCAGCCGAACGCAAGGCTTCCAGATCATCTGGCCAGCCGCGTGGGGATCCTCCCCGCGAGCATCGGCCGCATCGGCCAGCGGCGACATGCGGAGGTTCTGGAAGCTGAGAACGGTGGAGCCGCCGCTCGTGCCGATAGCATTGCCAACGATGGCGCCCCTGGGTGTCAACTCAGCGGCAACCTCCAGGCGGATATCACTGGTCTCGCTGGCCGCGGGACGGATGTACGCAGAGCCGATGTATGAAGGCACGGCCAGCTGCTTGAAGCGGCGCGCCTGACCCCTCGACGAGGCCACACTGTACATCTGCAGCACGAAGTCTATTGTGGTAGGGTGCACAGCGTAGGCGGACGTGTGCACAGGACTCTCTGGGCCGGAGACTGTGGCGACAGCCTCATGACGCAGCACATCGGCGGTCATATCGCGCAAGCCCTGGAACTGCGGACCGTATTGGAGGCCAAACTTGTCCATCACCTTGTACCAGTACGGCGGGTCGACAGTTCGCTGCCGGGCTGTGATTTCCCTGGCCGGAGATGGGGTGACTTCGGAGCCCTGCCGGACCTGGCCTACGGCGTGTTTGGTCCAACGGTCGCCATGCACGGCCGAGATGTCAAACTCGTACCATACCGAGTCGAGAGAGTTGGTCAACCTCACAGGGCGGAGGTGCGTGATGATTTCGCCGGCGAGCCCTTCCTGGAGCACGAGCGCACTGTTAATGCTGACCTCGCGAAGGCTGTAGCTCCAGTCCTCGACATCACCCAGTTGGCGCACTGCCTCACCGGCGACCGCCATGAACCCGGCGGCCGGGAACACGACATCACCGGAGACCTTGTGGTCGCGGAGATAGGGCACTTCGCTAAGCCGCAGCAGGTTACGCCATGTAGGGCAGGAATCCGATGTAGCCGCCACGCGCTCTCCGAGGAGGTCGTGCTTGGGGAACTTTCGAAAGCGCCAGAACTTGGACAGACGACTCTCGTTCCAGAAGGGGCCCTCACGGCGCCACGGGTACAGCGGCAGGTCGGTGAGAGGACGGCCTGGCGAGGCAGTTCCGCGCTCCCTCCTCTTCAGGTCCAGGTCCAGGTCCACTCCGAGCTGCCACAGCCGCCCGGCTGCTGTCAATAGGGAGTGCTCTCCGGGCTGTCCACGCGTCAGGGCGTTGGCGTACTCGACCTTGCTTGCCCCGGAAGCCTGCAGGATCTGTCGAACGGGCCCCGAGAGCGCGGAATGCGGGCCAACCTCGAGCAGCACGGATGCCGAGGATGCCACCAAGTGCTTCAGCATGGCCGAGACGGCGGGCGAAAAGAGGACCGGCTGGACCAGATTACGGCCCCAGTACGAGGCGTCCGGCTTCCCCTGGAACTCCTCCCCGTGTACAGAGGAGAAGAAGGGGACTTGGGGCTTTACCGCATGCAGGTCGGGCATCAGGTCAAGGTACTGTGCTGCCGCCTGCCGCATGTGGTGCGAGTGGTACGCACAGTCGACGCGCAGTGCCCGCACTGCGGCATCGGGGAACCCCTCGCGTACGGCGCTGACGACCTCCTCAAGGGCCTCGGAATCGCCGCTGAGGGTGACGGAGCTCGGGCTATTCTCACAGGCGATGACGACGCCGGGCCTCAGCAGGGGCTCAACCGCGGCGCGGCCAAGACCGACCGCCGCCATGCCGCCCCGCGTCTTGACCTCCTTGGTCACGATGCCACGGTAGTACGCTGTCAGGATGGCCGACTCCTTGGACATGGCACCGGCAGCGTAAGCTGCAGCAATCTCACCGCTCGAGTGGCCCACGACGCCCGACGGGCGCACGCCCCACGACGAGAGCACGTCGACCAGCGCCACCTGAACGGCAGTACAGCATGGCTGGGAGAACTCGGTGCCCATCACTCGGCTCATCTTGCCCTCTTTCTGCAGCTCCTCGCGCAGCGTCCACGCGGGAGCATGGGCGCACCGGCTGAGCGACTCGTCCATGGAGGCGATGCTCTCGCGGAAGACGGCATTGGTACGGAGCAGATCTGCGCCCATCTGGGGCCACTGCGCGCCCTGGCCGGTGAACACGAATGCCACCTGCGGGTTGCCTGTCCCGGCGCGGCCAAATGCGGATACATGGAAGGGCTCGTCGAGCGTGGCGGCATCCACCACGCTGTAGGCGCGTTGCTGCAGCGGCTCTCGCCGCTGGTTGAGCGTGTAGCTCAGGTCAGCCAGGCGTTCGGGGTGCTCCTTCAGGTACGCCTGGTGAGCCTGGACTGTGCGTCGCAGCGAGTCTGGATGACTCGCCGAGAAGGTGAGGAGATAGTGGGAGTCGGTGGCGGGGGTTGGCGTCGAAGCCCGCCTGACGCCGTTCTCGGCAGCGGACTCGAGAAGGATGTGGGCGTTGGCACCACCAATGCCGAAGCTAAATGACTGTGTCAGGATACCGATTTATCAGACAGAGGCGACGGATGCGTTACCTGTTAACGCCGATACGCTCAGCCTTGCCCTGCGGCCACGCCGTGGTTTTTACGGGGACTGTCAACTTATGCTCCTTGAACGGGACTTCCATCGCCAAAGGTCATGTCAGTCATGTCTCATCATCCTCCATCATGATAAGGGTAACTTCAGAGGAACGGTAGTTACTGACTCCTGGGATTGCCTTCGGTGAAGTTGATGTTGGGCGGGATCAGCCGACGCTCCAGCGCGAGCATGGCCTTGATGGTGCTGCTTATCCCGCTGGCACCCTCGGAGTGACCGATATTCGGCTTTAGAGAACCTATATAGACTCCCGTCCTGCCGAACGCGCGGGCAACGGCGCCCGTTTCTAGTGGGTCTCCGATGGGTGTGCCGGTGCCGTGGCACTCGACCATGGCTGTCTTTGTGATATCGACGCCGGCAAGCTTGTGGCTGCGGAGGATGAGCTGGTGGTGGGCGTCTGAGCTGGGCTGCGTCAAGCCCGCCGTCTTGCCATCCGAGTTGATGCATGAAGAGCGGATGACGGCCCGGATGGGATCGTTGTCCCGGATGGCGTCGGCCAGCTTCTTGACGTGGATGGCCACCACGCCTTCGGCGCGAGCGTAGCCGTTGGCCTTGGCATCAAACGACTTGCTGCGCCCGTCGGGTGCTATAACGCCCTGCTCCGACATGCCAATAGTCATGCTTGGGCTCATGATAAGATTAGTACCGCCAACAATGGCCGACTCGCACTCGCCACGCTGGATTCCCATGCAGGCCTCGTGAAGCCCGGTCAGCGACGACGAACATGCGGTCCGAATAATTACGCTATGAGTGCATTCCGTGTTAGTAAGAACCGCTTACGGCGATAGAGGAGGAAATGTGCACTTACGATGGCCCACGCAGGTTGAATTCATATGAGACACGATTTGCGACCACGTAGTCGCCGTTGCCTAGAGCAAGAGGAGAAGCGTCAACATTTCGGATCCACATGGGGTCAGGCACTCTTGCACGGGAGCAGAGGTAAATCACCTAAAAGCCTATAGACTCCTGTCTGCTGAGTTTCCTTGGCTGCCAACTCCGCCCAGTCCTGTCATCACGAAATTTCGTCAGCCAGACACAGGAAATATGAGAGGAAAACACATCACGTCTCGGGGCCCCATTGCATACCTCACCAAAGATACCGAAATATGCGCCGATGTTCTTTCCTCGCCACTTTGTCGTGCCCGAGCTCTGGAAGCATTCGTATACCACCTCCAGGGCGAGGCGCTGTTGCGGGTCCATCTCCTCGATCTCCTGGCGCGTCATGGACCAGAACGACGTGTCGACCTCGGCGAGGTCCACGTCCTGAAGGAAATGCCCGTACTCGCTGCCGACATGACCGGCCCGCCCCGGGCCGTAAAAGGCCTCAACATTGTACCGAGTGTCTGGGACCCGACACCTGCCTTCATGACGGCCGTCTATGAGATCCCACATGGACTCGGCCGTTTGCACCCCACCGGGCAGCCGCATGGCACAGCCGATGATGGCAATAGGTTCATACTCGGGTGTTGTCCCGGTAGCATCGCTATTGGGTGTCGTGCCGTATGTGTCTTGTTCAGTGTGAGTATGTCCGTTGACTTGCGGCTGTTCGCCATTCATGTGAACACCATTCACGTGGACACCATTCGGCACATATTGACCGTCACCGACCACGCCCGCCCGGCCTGTATTGATAGTCATGCTGGTTGTTTGGTATTCCCTGCGAGAGCAACAGAACGTTGAAGGACGAGCTCTCTAATGCCTACAGAATACACGGCTGAGCGAGAAGTAGAGATGATTCTAAGGACTTCAAGGCCCGACTATCTTTGACCAAAATAGCCACTTTCACAATAATTTATGTACCACCAGTCCTGGCCATCGCTACCATTGTTTGGCAATCCAGCAACGGGGCGCCAGGGACTTTGCCTTACTCAGTGCCTCAGTATCTTGCGAGCGACCCCAGGGAGTGGAGGAATCCAAGAGAAAAGGGGGGGGGGGGGTGCGAAGAGGACTGTAGATCTGCGGTCGAGAATGCTGTACGTCACGCCCACGCGTTTCACACCAAGGTATTTGTCAAGGCTGTCCTCACTCATGATGATCCTTGAGGATGGAATCAGGCAACAGTTGACGGGGCCCATGGTACAATCGTACACCTCTCTACAAGGCCTCAAGTGGAAATTCACCGGGGTGGATACCCTTGCCGCTAAGGCGGTGTGTCAGCTTTTGGGTATAATTTTCGAGCGTGGATCAAATAAGCGCTACTTAGGATTCTTCGTCTAGCACGCATAACACTCCTAGAGTACCGAGCCTCGTATCTCTATATCGAGGCGCTTCGCGGGTGCTCCACGTGCGTGTACTTTCCAATCCACAACGTTTCAATGCGTAAGCCCATGGCTGTACTCTAGGGACACATGTGGGGTGGCCGATTGTTCGTTTTGCAGTCGGCACAAGATAGTCCAACAACTACCTGTAGGCAGGTGTGCATTTAATTGAGGGTGTTGAAGCATTATATTGTTAGTAGCCACACAATTGACGGTAGCATTTCCTTCAGCGCAAAGTGGAAGACCACCGCTTCTCCAAGAGCTTCACACTTGGAGGTACATCTCACTTGGCCCTGCTTGCTTGCTTTCGACAATGAGCGTCCTCCATTCCTCCGAGCTTCCATCGGTCCATGAGCTCAATCGCGCTCTGGATCCGAGACTAGGGAGTGCTGCCGATAGCAGCGCTCCCACCGGTGAGGTAGCCCAAACGCTTCTTGCTGGGCCCCGAATAAACTATAAGCGCCTATGGGACAATATTCATGCTACAGCCAAATGGGGCTCAATTGAGGGCTCAGAAGGCATGAACCGCTTGGCACTCTCCGCCGACGACAAAGCCGTACGCGGATGGTTTCTCCAGGAGGCGAAGGCCCTGGGCTGCGTGGCATCGATGGACGCCATGGGCAACCTCTTCGCTGTGTACCCTGGCGAATCACCAGACATGCCTCCAATTGCAATGGGCAGCCATCTGGACACGCAGCCCGCTGGGGGCAAATACGACGGGATTCTTGGTGTACTCGCGGCTCTGGAGACCATTCGCGCGGTCCAGGAGGCTGGCGTCAAGCCCTGGTGTCCGCTCGCCGCGGTCGTCTGGACCAACGAAGAAGGGGCGGCATTCTTCCCTGGCTGTTCCGGGTCTTCGGTCTGGGCCGGCTGGGTCCCCATCGCCGACGCCTATGCACAGGAGCACTGCGTAACGGGGCAGACTCTCGGGGCTGCGCTTGATGAGATCGAGGCCAAGGGCACCGTGGCCGCGTCGAGTTTCGCGACGCCGCTGCAGGCGTGCTTTGAGCTACACATCGAGCAGGGCAAGATACTGGAGGCAAATCAGCAGAGCATCGGCGTGGTCCGCCGCATCCAAGGCATCCGACGGTATGCGATCACCTGCCACGGGAGGCAAGAACACGCCGGAACAACGCCCATGCAGGACCGCGCAGATGCGCTGGTTGCGGCATCCAAGGTCGTCCTGAAGGTGGAGGAACTGGCCAGGGCACGGAATGCCTGCGCGACGGTCGGCGTGCTGAAGGTTGCTAGCCCGACACCGAACACCATCCCTTCGTGCGTCGACCTGACCGTCGATGCTCGGCACATGGAGGAAACCACCTTGGACGACCTGGAGGAGCAGATCTACGAGTACTTGGGGGGCCTTTCCGGGACGAACCAAGCCTGGACATTCTCCAAGAAGAGGGTATGGCACAGTCCGGCATTGGCCTTCGACCCCGACCTGGCGGACTGTATCGCAATCACAGCAGCAATCGAGTACGGCGAAGCACAGGTACGAGATATGGTTTCTCTTGCTGGTCACGACAGCGCGATGACGGCGCTGCGAGTACCAACCGCCATGATATTTGTTCCGAGTCAGGCGGGCATCAGCCACAGTCCGCTAGAGTTCACTTCGATGGAGCATTGGTATGTTTATCCCTAGGGATGAAGACAGCTGGCTCTGACGGTTGTTCATTGCTCACACATCGTGAAAAATAGTGGCCGTGGAGCACAAACCATGTTGGACGCCGTGCTCCGATACGATCAGCACCGCAAGACACACACGGGTAGAATTGCGAGCTCCTGCTAATGATAGTACAGCGCTATCAGTCGTCTTCATTTTATTCATAGTTACGATGCACGTATTTACCCGACGCAGCGCGTAGTCAAAAGGCGACCGAACTCCCAAGCATCTCCGTAAGCTGTATTTCGCTATAGGGGCGTCTTTCCTCCACCCTGGGCGCGATTCTTGCGAGGTCTTATTTAAGCTATACAAATATCGATGATTGAAATCAGCTCCGTTCACATATACAACGCAAGCCTCCATAAGCCTGTCACGGTTCCGAACCGTGAGTCCTGGTGCTGATGAGTCGAGTGAGTTATGTAACCCGTGATGGGGATTGTGCCCCCAATTAGATCTATCCCGCCTGTCCTTTCGTCATGTTTCCCATTGTAGATACGTCCTGAACTCTGCTGTAAACACAGAAGACTGGTGTCTGTACGTGGGTAGCTGAAATAGACTTCCTCAACGCTACCACCTCTTACCCAACCTAGACGACAGTAAAGCTAAATAAGAAGACTAGCCTTAGCCGTGTTTTACAAATAGATAGTGCTACTCTTTTTTCCTTTTTTTTTTTTTCTAAAAAAAAAAGGTATTTCCTAAAATGTTTATTATTAAAAAAAAGAATTTCTTTAATTGAAATATTAACATTTGAAATATAAATATTAATTCTTTTTAGAAATATATTAATAAAATAGTATTTACTGAAATAAATTTAAACCTTTTATTTAGTTTTTATTAAAGCTTCACTACTTTATAATATATATATATATATATATGCAGACTAATTAGTATTATTACAAGATATCTATATATCGTATGCAACTATTTTGCATCATTTTAGAGCTGGATTGAAATAGATCTAAGCCTTTCGAATGCAGGACATATGTGCCTGACCCTAGTCCCGGCACAGCGTCTCGACATGAAAGCAACAAGGCTGTGGGGCTGATTCAGCTCAGTCCAACGTTAGCACTAGTTATGCTGCACGCCGTCTTGTTCAACGATGCGTGACGCATGGCGCTGACCGACCCGGTAGTCGAGCTTCGTAATGCGGGGAACTGGCCGCCGCTGCCGCAGAACCGATGAGGCGATAGGTACAGACTATGGCGACCAAGCAGTCCTGGAGGATCTGCCCAGGTATCTTGGCATCACTATCCATTCATTCCGGGTGCACCTCAACTCCGCGTGCTTCCTATACCTAATGAGCTGGCATTATTCGAGATAGTTCTCCACGTCGTGGTGAGCTCCAGTCCTTAGTCTGAATCCTGGCTCCCCTTTTCGCCTTTGCTCTGCCATGTAATTATGGGGCGATCGGCCCGTAGGTTATAAGACCGTTTCGTACCAGACAGTAAGTCACTACAGATCGAACTGTGTACGCGGCTGAGATGCAGGGCATCCAGCTAGGGCCGACCATCCTTGTCCGTGTCTAGACTGGTCATCTACGACGACTCCCTATCCCTGAATGAGGTGGGACGACGATCGCCTGATTTTGCTCAGGGCGTGCGTTTAGTATCTGATCTCGGAATGCGCAAGTCAACTAGGCCCTCACAGTCAATGTGCTACTAGCCGACCGGGAGCCTACACGAGCAGAGGGTGTATGCAATAAAGTGAATTAGGCTCCAAGAATGATCTTTTACTGGTTTATAGCGTGTCCGGCCAACCTCACGGTCTTGTGTTCCCGCGCAGGAGGCCATTACACAGCTGCCAGATTACCGAGAATCACCGCAAATTACAGTACTGTCAAGAGACCCCATAGCGAACTCCGGAGATGGACGTTGTGCAGACGAAGCTGCGAGACTCTGGTGCTACGGTCTGGCTGGCCGTAGGGGCGGTACTTGTGGCCGTCCTGCTGAGTATCATTAACTCCAAGGACTCTCGCGAGCCTCCATATCTCGACTCTAAAATACCCCTGGTTGGGCACCTGAAGCACATCCTCGGACTCTACAGATATGGGGCCAGGTATTTCACGACGCTCGATGAGAAGTACAAACTTGGCATGTACACGCTCCCGGTCTTCACGAACCGGCTATACGTCGCCGGATCGGCCGAATGGTCAACGGCCGTGAATAAGCACTCTTCTACGATCGATCTCTACACGCTCAGCTCTCGCGCGCTGAGTCAGCTGATGGGCCTCAACAAAGAGTCAATGGAGATTATCAACCACAACCTCCACGGCGACAGGAAGCAGACAACAGGCAACATCATCTTCGCGCTGAAGGATGTGATGCTCAAGTCCCTGGCGCCGGGCAAGGACCTGGACGAGCTGAACGACAAGCTGTTGGGAGGCCTGTCGCCCCTGATCAACAACCTTGCCCGGGGTACGCAACCGGAGAAGTTGATGTTCTGGGCCTGGGCCCGCCAGCAGATTTCAGAAGTGTCAATGGCGGCGGCATACGGGGAGGATAATCCGGTGTCCAGGCAGCCGTCGCTGGTAGAGGACTTCTGGCAATTCGATGCCAGCGCCGCGGCACTCATGGCACCGTGGCCTGCGGTGTTTGCGAGGAAAGGCCACCTCGCCCGGTGGAGGTTCATCAACGGGTTTGTCGACTACGCCGTGAGGGGCGGCTACAGGCAGGCTTCCAACCTGATCCAAGTCCGAGCGAAGGAGGCCCTCGCCACCGGGATAGCCATTGATCAGTATGGCCAGCTTGAGAGCAACTTCGCCCCTGGATTGCTGTCCAACACCGTCCCGGCCACTTTCTGGTTGATCAGCCGGGTTTTCGAGGATCCCGAGCTTCTCGCTAGGACCCGCGCGGAGATCGACCAATGTGTCGAGGAAGGACCGGGTAACAAGCTAGTCCTCAACATCATAAAGCTCCAGACGCAGTGCCCGCTCCTCGCGAGCGCGTTCCTGGAAACCCTCCGGACCACCGCTCCCCTGAACACCTACCGCTTCATCCGTGAGGACACCGTGGTCACCAACAACTCCACCCAGCAGAGCTTCCTCCTGAGGAAGGGCAACCTGGTGCAGCACGCCTCGACCGTCCTGCACAGCCGGGCCTCAGTCTGGGGCGAGAACCCCGACTCTTTCAACGCCGGCCGCTTTCTTCCTGTTGTCAACCGAGCCCAGGCCGGCTCCGGCCTGCAGGGCAAGCCCATGGACCCCGCCGCCCCCTTCAGGGACGCCAATGGCAAGATGTACAGCGGCTCGTTCCGGCCGTTCGGCGGGGGCGTGCACCTGTGCCCCGGTCGGTATTTTTCGCAGACCTCGATCCTGGCAGGAGCAGCGCTGTTCATTGCCGCGTATGATATGGAGGGTGAGCCGGGCACGGGGAGGTACACTGCCCCCCCGTTTCGGAACGCCAAGGGAGTCATGTTCTTGTCGATCATCAAGCCGGACAGGGACGTGGAGGTTGTGTTGAAGAGGAGGGCCGGATTCGAAGATGCGGAGTGGGAGTTTAGTAAATCAAAGTGAAGGACCTTGGCTTTCATTCAAGTGAACGGTAACTAGATGCTTATCCTGAAGTACAAATAGCGTGAAGTTTCCGTGAGAACCCACTACATAGAGCAACAGTCCACATGCCGCTGATACAGACGGATAGTCAATATAGCCTGCAGAGAGTTGGAGTGAGTCTCGAGTGCACACGCAGGTTCTGCTGCTTTGCCAGGGGCACCATACCGCGCGCTCTCCGAGATCTATAATGGGTCAATAACAGCATCGTTTCAACTGAATCCTGGTCTCTTGAGGCGATAGCTTTCATTATAGGGATATCCACGCTCCTTCGAATACATTTAGGTATAGTCTATGCATAATACCGAGTCGTAAAGAGGCAATCGGGTTGAATGGTGGTCATAATGGCCGCCTTGTAGATACCGCGAAGCACGGTATGGAGTGTGAATGCCATAGCAGTGACATCAAGACGTCCATTTATGAGTTCCCCGACCACTTCAATAATACGATCCAGTTCCATTCTCGCTTGCGGGACCGCGTTCTGAGTTACAGCGCAGTCAGATGTCTCATCGTTGCTGGTCTCTGTCACTTAACCTTGTTCCCGCTACTTGCCTACGCCTTTGACGGCCTGCTCACGCAGCGCAACCCGCAACCCACTTAGCCATTATCAGAGGATCTCGGATTGGGCGCCTGGAGTTATTGTCTCTGATTCGGTAGGCTGTCTCCGGAAAGCCCAACCGCAGTCTGTCTTCATCTGGCATGCAGAAAATCCTCAGATTAGTCTGGTCGATACTAGCTTGTCTCAACCGTGAGGTGCGCATCATACACAGCTTCACAGCCTCGGGCCTGGTTCATCCATGGCTAGTGAGAGCTAGGAAAGCCATTCATATTGGAAGACTTATGGAGGACCGAAACGAGCGTCGTGAAAGTCAAACACTCTCAGAGAATCCGAAATAGGAACGCGAACTACATATTAATGAGATGAAGAGAGGCAGGTGTTACTAACCTCGAAGGATAAACCATATGCTAACCATCAGCACAGACCCTCGACCCGCTCCCTTCCACTTCCTCCCCGCTGTCAACAGGCAAAAGAAAAAAGAAAATTCGTACGAATTTTCTCTCCAGCGTACGCTAATCACAGGCTAGCTTTACTTTGCACAGGACATGCCCCTTGGTTTCTGTGTGGTTCATCAACCCTGCCCTAGCCGGCTCTGTGAACTCGTTCACAGTACAGCATGCTGAGGATTGACAGGCGCAATCATGAACCGAAATCCAACGCCAAGAACAAATGAAAAGTCAAAATTTATAGGACCTCCTCGTATTGCGTCGCCTCGCTGATGCGGTCTATGTTAGCCACGCCGCTAAAATTTGCGGAGTCTGAAGGATATTTAGCCGGCTGAAGACCAACGGCCCTAGAACCATGAAGCTAATGTAGGCATTAGTATATACCATTTTACAAATAGCATATAGGTCCTCGCGCCGCAGCTGGCCAGTAGTAGGTAAATAGCTCAATGCAACTCCGGAAATAATGAGCACCGGACATTCCTAACACCTTCGCTATGAGGATTGTTCAGGCTGCGCGTGAACTTACACTCTTGTTCAGCGGTTCGTCCCTCTCCTTTTGGTACCCCTGAACCAGGAAGTTGCTGGCCAGTGTACTGTTGTATCTAGTCTTATTAGGTCGTAACGTGATAAGATTGATGCATACGACATTCCCGTTCAGGAATGGTACCAGCAATGCAAGCTTTCCGGTTAACCTATGGGCTTCCATTACCGGATTAGACTCGCAACCGAGCACATCGTAAATGATCCACATCATTCAGTTGGCAATGGTGAAATCGTTGCGATGAGGACCTTCAAAAGCCACCTGAGGGCCGGTCCCCCAAGGCAGTCCAGACATCGGACGCCATGTAGTCCGCTTAAGCTTTCTTCAGCCGAACCCCCCCTCCTGCAGCGCCCAAGATGCACGTCAGCGCGTTGAGCATCGTGCACATCGCTGCCGCCCTGGCGGGAACAGCCGCCGGGCTGGCCGTGCCGCACACCCACGCCGTGCATGAACGCCGCCGCGTGCCTCACCCGCGCATCAACCAGCGCATGTCGCCCGATGTGGTCCTGCCCATGCGCGTCGGGCTCAAGGCCAACGCCGCCGCGCTCCAGTCCGCCGAGGAGTGGCTGATGGAGGTCTCCCACCCGGCCTCGCCCAAGTACGGACAGCACTGGACTTCTGACGAGGTCATCGAGGCGTTCAGCCCCTCGAGTGAGACCGTCGACACGGTTGCCGCCTGGCTCGAGGAGTCTGGGATCGCGAAGGAGCGGCTCACGCACACCGGCAACAAGGCATGGTTCGCTTTCGATGCGACGGTGGAGGAGGCCGAGCGGCTGTTGCACACGGAGTACTTCCATGATGGCATCGAGGAGGACCGTGGCTCCATGGTTGGGTGCAATGAGTACCATCTACCGAAGCACATCCAGGAGCACGTGGACTATGTCACACCAGGCCTGAAAGGAACCATGATGGACCTCCACCCCACGAGCCAGTGGAAGAGGGCCGCGCGCAGGAAGAGGAGCTCCGACAGCAAGCAGGGCAGCAAGATGATGCCGCAGAAGAAGAAGTTTAGAGCCGTGTCCCACGCGGTGGCTGAGAACTTCACCCTGGCGAACTGCGACGAATTCATCACTCCTGAGTGCATCCGGGCCTTGTACAACTTTTCCACGCCCAACCCGAATGCGACGGTCTCGTCGAACAACTCGTTGGGCATCTTCGAGGAGGGAGACTTCTACGCCCAGGAGGACTTCAACAGCTTCTTCACAACGTTCACACCATACATTCCCAATGGCACACACCCCATTCCCAACTTCATTGACGGTGCGGAGGCTCCCATCAAGGTTCTTGCTCTTGCCGGCGGGGAGAGCGACCTCGACTTTGAGCTAGCTTACCCTATGTAAGGCGAACAATTTTTTTTTTTTTTTTTTTTTTTCCGATTCTTAAACTCATTAACGTAGAGCCCGGTCTCATTTGGCTCCAACGGCTAACCATGTCTAAAGCATCTACCCCCAGACAACAACATTGTACCAGACGGACGATCTATACTACGCCGAGGGTGGCTCAGACGGTATATTCAACACCTTCTTGGATGCGCTCGACGGCAGCTATTGCAACTACTCGGCCTACGGCGAGACCGGCGACGACCCAACGCTCGACCCGGTCTACCCCGATCCGCACCCGGGTGGGTACAAGGGAGACCTGATGTGCGGCGTCTACCAGCCGACCAACGTCATCACCATCTCTTACGGCGTGTACGAGAACGATCTGCCCTACTACTACCAGGAGCGCCAGTGCAACGAGTTCCTCAAGCTCGGCCTCCAGGGCGTGTCCATCTTCGTTGCCAGCGGTGACACGGGCGTGGGCGGCTACCCTGACGGCACCTATGGCGATGGACCGTACTACGGCTGCCTCCGGGACGACGACGTCTTTGCGCCGACGCAGCCGAACAGCTGCCCCTGGCTGACAAACGTCGGTGCCACCGAGGTCTTCCCCGGATACACGGTCTACGAGCCCGAGAGCGCAGTTCTGGACTTGTCTCCATCTTTCAACTACAGCAGCAGTGGTGTAAGTATTGACTGAGCGTGAGAGCTCCAGAGACGGCCAGCGTGCCCCGGCTAATCCGCATCACAGGGCTTCTCCAACATCTTCGGCATCCCGAGCTACCAGGCGGACGCCATCGCCACGTACTTTGCAGACCACGACCCGCCGTACCCGTACTATTACGACGGTAATTACCTCAACGCCACGAATGGGGGCCTGTACAACCGGAATGGGCGTGGCATCCCCGACGTGGCCGCGAACGGCCTCAACATCGCCCTCTACGTCGGAGGCGACTTCGGCACCGAGGGCGGGACCTCCGCCTCGAGCCCCATGTTTGCGTCGCTGATCAACAGGATCGTCGAGGAGCGCCTCGCGGTCGGCAAGGGGCCTCTCGGCTTCATCAACCCAACCCTGTACACGAACCCGCAGGTCCTGAACGACATCGCCAACGGGACGAACCCTGGGTGCGGAACCAACGGCTTCGAGGCCGCCACCGGGTGGGACCCGGTTACTGGGCTGGGGACGCCAAACTATCCCAAGATGCTCGAGCTGTTCTTGAGCCTGCCCTAGGCTATTCCTGAGGGGCTCGGAAGGCTCAATGCCGGAATAGCCTTGGGGTTCATGCACACCAGGATTAGTGCGCTGGCATGTAGATAGTCCCCGTTGACATGAGGCCTAGAAGTAAAAACCACTTCTTTCCCCGTGACTTCGCATTTCAGCGCTCTTCTCAGCTATCCTTCTTGATGCTTGACTTCTGTTTCAGTGCCTCGAAGGGATAGAGAACGTGATGTTCAGCCTTGCCTAGAGCCACGTTTTCTTTTGCCACCTCGCTCTAAGCTTCTGAGCTGCGCCGTAAGCAGATTATTCTAACTCTAGGAAAAAGCTCGAAGCATCCAGCCTTTGTCCCATCTACATTGTGGCTCAAAGATACAAATTGCACAGTAGTATCTTGCAAAAGTCCAGGGCGAGGCTACCTAGAGATGTTTGCAAACTCTGTGCCATATTTTTCGACCAACTTGATGTCAACCTTGGAAGGACCTTGGGCCAGCTCAGCCGAATCAACATAGTCCGAAACGTCCAGGGACGTCTTCCCACCAGCCCTTCGCAGCCCCTCCTCCCCAACTTCAGCATTGTGGCTTGGATTCCCTTCCCGTTGGGTGATTCAAGGGCAGACTCACTTGGCCAAGGGGGTCAGTGGTCAGTCGACCATAATTTAGAAGGCGATGCTACGTTGTCGGAGTTGAACCTGTGTATTACCACCCAAGTGTCGGGCTAAGGAGGGCTCGATCAACCTGGTACCTTTTTAGAGGTTTGTATTGCGTATTCCCTGGCCCGTCATTGTGTCTTGATCCAGAATGAAAATCGTCTGCTTATTGGCACCGCCGTCGAGCTCGGCAGATGTCTGCGCTTTGGTTTTGCTGATACGCGGTGTGCTATTCTACAATGGTCATCCAGGCCCTGACATGTTCCTGCGTTTCTCGCCGCTGCGGTCTTCATAGACTCGGAAGGATCTTCTGGAGAAGATGACTACTTCCCGGAACAGGTGCCGGGTAGAAATCCCGAAGCCCCGAAGCCCTATTCGACACCGAGGCAGCGCATATACCCTACGAGTCTGCCGAGCGCGATCCCAAATATCTCTTTCGATGTCAGGATCTACTAGAGATACCGTGTAATTCGAAGTAGAAGGTGCGGCCCGTGTCTGCCACTCAAGTTACGCCGATTGCAGAGAGTGATATAGATGGTGAGAAGGTGGCCGGTGACGCCTCCGGGAAGCACTGCCCAACACGGAGACATATTTGGCCTGTCCTTGCCGCTCTGTCTTTCATGGTAGCTGCTGGCATTGCTGGCGGGGTGGCCGACGGATCCTGTCCTCCAGGTCGAAAGGAGGTCCAGCCATCGACCGCAGAGAGCACGTCAGTAAGAGCTCACCTTCTCTTCAGGCACCGGAGTGACGGAACCGCAAGTGTATCAAGCACCCCACCAACAACCACAACGGCGCCATCCAGCGTAAGAATAGCTCCCAGCCCCTCTTGCCCTCCTACTGAGACAACGGCCCCGGCCCAGATCACCCCCACCATTCCCCGCGGTTTCGCCTTCCAGGGCTTCTCGGGGGACGAGTACGGCAGTAGTGCGAGCCCCCGTGATGAGTGGCGAACTCTTTCACGGACCTTGCCTTCAACTGACTGCTTCTCGCACGCGTGGGTATGTCTCAGAAAAAGGTTTTCCATTCTCAAAACTCTCTTCCTGTGTTACTGGCCAGTACCTATCGCCGGCCCTGAATCATCCGTTCGTCCATTCCTCCTCCTCCCAGCCTATCCTCCCCAGATCATGCCAGTGGGGCCCTCTCAGAGTGATACTGTAGGCTTCAAGCTCCTTCTTGGCCCCCGACCAACATCAGTACTTGGCTCCCACGTAGATCTGCATGGGATCGTGGCTGACATTCTCCTTCCAGTCGTCGACGGTGACCCTGTAGAAGTATTCCAGGGCGGGGCATGCCTTCATGATTAACCAGAAGGCCCGGGCCAGAGTATTGACCCGTTTCATGCCCCCCAGGCGCTTCATAACCACCCAGTCCTTCTCATAGAAATAACTGCTCATGTTGTCGATGATCATCCGCCTGATCGCGTAGATGTCATCCCAGTCAATTCTGCCGTGATCACGGTCCTCCGGAGGATGCCCATCCCTTTCATAGGCCTCGTCCAGGCGGGCTCTGATCCGCTTCTTCTCGCCGATCTCGCGCGCATAGAAGTGGAAACCGATAATGGTGGTATATCCAGACAACGGTGACTCCACCGGGGATGTGTACACCATGGTGAGCGACCGAACGAGCTCCATGACGCCGTCTGGGCCGCCGGCTCCGCCTGGGCCGCCGCGGGTCAGAAACTCGACCGCACGGATGAGCTTGGCAGAGTTCGCGGAACACTCCTCCTCGTCGCCGATATCATGGGCCATCTGCATGGCGAACTGGTTCTCGCCGTAGAAGATAGGCAGCGTCTCGTGGCGGATGAGCTTGCTGACACGCGCCAGGGGGGGCTGCCGCAGGGAGGGAACGATACCGTGGTTCTCCGTGACCTCCGGGATGAGGTAGTGGCGGTAGACCATGTTGCGGATCTCGGCGGAGAGGGCCATGAAGGGGAATATGTCCTATACAAGAGATGTCAGTCTGGGCCAAACCCCGGGGGATGCGGTGGTGGGGCAGCAAGGTGAATCAAAATATGGCTGCGATCGGGTGAGGTCTAACGTACCTGTCGCACCTGGGCGTTGGTGCCTTGCTGCACCTTCTTGGATCTCGTGGCCGCAAGACGTCGAGATCTGCGTGGAGACATCATGATGTTGGTGACGTCCGTTCGTCATCCAAGAGATATCAGGGACGGAAGAGAAGCTGTGAGCGCCGGGCTTCGAGTGTTGACGATGGCGATGTGAGTATGGTCAGCAAGACGGGTGTGTCTGGTGGAAAGAGAAGACGTAGAAGGGGTTAAGAAGGTGTAGAAGCTAGGTTGTGAGTAGTGTGAACATTGCTGTGGTTCAACGAGACGGAAGCGTCAGGTGGAAGAGTGAAGGTGTAGAGAAGTTGTAGTAGTTAGAAATAGCGGGCGAGGTGAACAACTTTGCTGTGGTAAAATAATAAAACAAAAGGTCCAATTGGCACCTAGTATTGGGAATGGGAGTGAAATTCGAGGATAATGGAAGCGTTAAGACAGAAGAGTCAGGGAAATAGGAGAATTAAGACAATAGAAGCATCAAAACAATAGAAGAATTTAGATAGTAGAAGCATTATGCAATCTAAGTAGTCCAAAAATGCTAGTGTGAAAGATTGACTGGCTTTTCACCTCCATACCCCGCCGCAGACAATTACTTGCGGCATCCTTTTGCCAGTTGTCCCACACTTTCAATCTGCTCCCAAACATCATTTCGTCAGGCAAGCTCCTCCCAGCAACCACCCCCTCAAGGGACAGACGCCGTTCAAGCCTTGCGACGACGTTATCGACTGCTGGGAGCCAGGAGGTACGCCACATGCCCATCAAAGCCTTCTTCTCTTGTACATATCTCGTGACTTACTCACAATGCTACCCTCAGATGGCTATGGTCTCAGCCCAGATGGGCAACGACGAGGTCAGTTGACAAACGACCATGGCATATCTCTAAACAAGTTCTGCCGCTGACCAGTGGGCCTGGAGACACCCTTCCCCTTCCTCAGACTGGCCACAGAGATCCGCAACATGATCTACAAGATGTTGGTCCTCAGGCCTATTGACTTCAAGCCACTTCGATTGGGCAAACTCTTCCTTCCCCCGATCGGCAGCGTCAACAGGTTCATTCAGAACAAGGTAGCCAACATCTTCTACTCCGAGAACCACTACTACTTCACCGTGAGCGATGACGATAGTTTCGAGATCCCAGGGGTCACCAGACCCGCAGTCCAGCAGCTCGCCGCCCGCCTCCACGGGGCACTCTCCGTGATCACCACGGGCAACTTCACCAAGTTCGACAAGAGTATCGAGATCGTCACCTTTCACCCCCGCTTCACCCCGTACCTCCCCTACATGGTCCTCCCGTACATCCAGCGCCAGTTCCTGTGGAAGGAGACCGCCACCCTCGAGATCGTTGTGGTGAAGGGCTGCCGTGACTTGTGGTTGGAGCTGGACTTCCTCGGCATACAGAGGGAAGACTTCTCCACCTTCGACGACGGCCACTCCTCAACCGGCACCGCGGATACCCTGTGACCTCATATCCATGCGGAGATAGCCGACCCGCTGTGATGGGATGGCAAGGAGGTCAAGGAGGCAAGGAGGACGGCGGACGGGCCCCGGGGACCTCAGGAGGGATGGGAGGGCGTGCAGGAGCTGGCATAGATGATCAAAATGATCCATGACATGCTGCCGTCACACAGGATTTATTATCAAAGACGTTGGTCGTAGATGGGGACGGGGCCTTTCCCTGTGGTTCTGTGGGATCTCATCTCTGAGTTTGAGAGAGTGAGCGTTCATCCCAGGGAAGGACATGAGAAGTAGAGTGTTGTGATTGTTAGAGTTTGCCATATCAAGGGATGCAATGATTAGTCGAGGATATGCTCAAAGGATGTTGAGGGACAAGTAATATTTCGGACGAGCAAGTTTCCAGCTGGAAACCAAGACAAAGGGTTGCTAGGCAACGCACAAATGTCAACCAAGGGATCATGACATTGTAAAGCTGAGTTCCTTGCACCAATTTTATTGTTTTCCATCAATGAGCATCTTTTAGAGCCTGGCAAGGACACAAGGCAGGTATTCTTCTGCTTTTTGTTCCAGCATTGGATAGAATCAAGTTCAAAGAGCAGTCGTGAAGAAAGCACCCCAGCTGGTCTAGTTGTCACTTCAATCGAGCTCGATGTCGACAAGCAGATCTTACTTTGAGAGTAATGGCGCGTCAAGGTAGGGAGTATGAGATATCGGGACACAGAAAGCGATGCGTCCAGATGAGGAAGGGGATGGCCACTTTGTAAACCAAAGCAGCTCGTTCGAGAAAAAAAATAAGATAGAGCAAAGAGGCACCTAATTCGTGAGCTGGGACTATTTGTTGTTTTTTTGGCCTGTCTGAGCCTTTGACCGGTCCCTGACCGCCGAGGAGACACAGCGCTTCTTGGACCTCCTGACTGGACGTTTTGCAGCAAGGAGTCCAGGGATCAACGCATTAGGAAGATTAAAATCCTCGAATGGTCTTCCACGGGACGAAAACAGGGTCACTTGTGGTAAGTAAGATCCTGTCATGTAGCCTGTCTTCAAGTCTATCCTGGAGGCTTCCTCTACCGTAGGTCGATCGATGAAGAAGTCAGATCACCAAGCCCACCACCATGCTCTGACAAGTTCTTCTCTGTGCCCATCTGCGGTCGTATCGGTCGTGGCATGGATGACATGCGCCTCACGATCCTTCCTGGCTAGCGATTTGTTGCTGAAGAAGTACCACACGCTCTGCAGGACGATCTCGACAATGTTCAGACCTGACAATGCCAGGCATGCCGTGAAAGCGTGGAGGTACAGCGGCGCATCCTCGGTGCGGAAGACCTGGGACCCGGCGATACCTGCTGCGTTGGCCGCCATAATAATCATCCTGCGAGAAGAAAGTCAGTGGCGCCCGGCCCCGTTGACACGATACACAGACGGGTGATGCACTTACGCCATGGCGATGCTTCTTTCCTGGGGGGTCTGACAGTTCGCAGACAGCCAGCCCACGTTCTGGATGTGCACGACCGAGTTCGTCGACATCGAGAACACCACGGCGGCGTACTTCCTCCCCGTCGACCAGCTGTCCGCCGTGCCCTGGCGCAGGCAAGCAAACGAGATGGTGCCCCACACGGCCGCAAACAGCACGAAGGGGCCCTTCTTGCCCGTCCGGTCACACAGCCACCCCAGCACGATGGTCATCACCACGGAGATGAAGGGGCCCACGCTGGCCATCGCGTTGGCGCGGACGGCGCTGAACCCAAAGCTCTTGATGACGGAGGGCCCGTACGTGTTGATGGCGTTGACGGGGATGGTCGCCGTCAGCGTGATGAGCATGTGCACCAGGATGCGCGGCTTGCGTATGGTCGTGGCGACGTCGCGGCCCGAGATGTGCAGATGGTTCGTCGTCTTGGCGGGGTCATCGAGGAGGACGCGGCGCACGAGGATGTAGCTCTCGCGCTGGTCGAAGTACGACCACTTCCCGAAGCTGATGAAGGGCCGGCCGTCGCCCACACGCGGCGGAAGGAAGAGGAAGAAGACGATGCCGACGCCGACGGTGATGCAGCCCTCGACGATGAACAGCCACCGCCAGCCCGCGAGGCCGTACCGGTCGCCCATGGTCAGGATGCCGGCGCCGATGAGCGAGGTGAGGGCGACGGCGAGCAGGTTGCCGAGGAAGAAGATGGACACGCGCAGGCTGGTTTCGTCGCGCTTGTACCAGGTCGACATCGTATAAAGCGCGCCGGGGATGAAGCCGGCCTCGCAGAGTCCGAGGATGATGCGCGTGACGAGGTAGCCGGCGTAGTTGGTGATGAAGTTCTGGAAGAGCGCGACGAGGCCCCAGGCGACGATCTGGCCCGAGAGCCATCGTTTCGGTCCGACCTTCTGCAGGAGGATATTCGAGGGGATCTCGAGGAGCACGATGCCGAGGGAGAGGAGCGCGGTGCCCACGTTGATCTGGTTCGTGTCCACGCCCAGGTCGGTCGTGATGGTGCTCGTCAGGGCGTTCGAGATATTTCCTCTGTCCATCTGCAGGGCGAAGAAGGCTAGCCCGAGGATGGGCAGGAGGATCAGGTCGAGCTTGGCCTTGACCTTGCGCTCCTCCTCCTCGCTCCAGTCCGCGGCCGTTGTCTCGTCTACGTTGACGGCAGCTACCTCCTCATCAGAAGAGGCACCTCTGCCAGGCTTGACATCGTATGCCTCCTGGGATGCCATCTTGCCCGTCTGCTTTCGAGTCTCGAGACGGAGAAGTAATAGACCACCTGCGGTTACAATCTCAAGACGTCGCAGGTTAGGGAGACATAGAACTCCGCATACAGGTTCGACAGACGTCGATCCTCAACAAAAAGGCGGTGAACAGGGACCGCTGGAGTTGGGCCCCCTGAACTTTGATTGCGTTCAACCATGCAGCTGAACTTTCTATATATGCTCTCGGACCTTACACCGGGGATATGGTCGGTGATCACGTCAGTGTCGCCAGAAGCCAACGTCCTTTCTCGTAGCCACTTTTTCGCAAACATAAGACCCTTCCTCAGGCCATTGATAAAGCCAGGCGGTACGGAAACATGGCGAATGAGGAGGCTGGACGCGCGTTGTCTGCCGGCCGCACAGAGATGTTACCAGAGCCTTGGGCCAGGTGGGCGGGATGATACCCTGGCTTCTGCATGGCTAGTTGGCCTGACGTGCTTCAACCCTAGAGTTGACGTGATCCCAAACGGGCTTGAAGGATGTGTGAAGTGGGGCCTTTCTTTGTGTCGACGGCCGACAGCCGATCTGTCAGTCTACGCCCAGGGGGATCCTCAGGGGGAGGAATGATCAGGGTCGAAAGAGGCCGAGGACGAAGTCCGGCCGGGCTTGAAGAGGTATACCGGCAGTGACAGAAAGGCAGAGCTTTACCTCCTTGAGGATCTGCTATGGACCATAGCATCTCAGTGCCTCAGGGTGCTTAGTGCTTCAGCCAAGACGGCCGGTAACATCAATCCTACACGCTTCGGCCCGAGGAACAATACTATGGCATATCTCCATCCGGAATGGACTCGTCGCCGGGCGATGTAACGTAAGCTACGGTGCTTCGATGGTTCTTCCGGCGCGGAACGCTCCTACATAGTATAATCCATGTGAGCCCAGTCTCATACTTGTCGCCCTAACGACGCTGTCCTACCCGTCCAGGTTGTCCCTGACCAGTCCATATTTTTCGATACTGGCCGGAGGATGGAAGAACGATATCTGGCGCGTTGAAGTCCGGGCCCGGGGGTGTGCATGGCTCTTAGGACTATCAAGACACGCTCAGGGTAGGATTTGCCGAAGCACAATGGCGTTTCTCGTCCTGCTCAGCGCTGCTGGAAAAATTGAGGTCGAAGCTGTGTCTCAGCATACACGTGGTGAGAGAGATGCACTGAGTGGTAACCCTCCTCGCTGTGGTGTAATGAATGGCAACGGCCCGGAAGCGATAATCCGGACTGAGCTTACTTAAGTATCGCACAGGCGGCGTGGATCTGCGGCTTGTGCCGAGCGTCATCCTTGGACCTTCAAGCTCTGGACGCAGGCCAGGGCCCACCTCGTGCATCAAGGGCTCGGGCTTGAACGCGTCTGACCCACCAGGCTGGTATTCAGTCATCTCTTCAAGCGCAGGCTAAGCCTATCGTGCAGACGGCCTAGGCCTGCAAGCAGCATCCGGAACGGTAGGGCCGCTCGACAGCCGGCACGACAGCCTCGACGCTCAGCAATGGCAGACAGTCCTCACGTTCCCGAGACGCCGCCAGCAGCCCAGCACCTGCGCAGCTGTGTGGTGTGTCGCCAGAGGAAGGTCAAGTGTGACCGACAGCAGCCCTGCTCCAACTGCACTCGGTCTGGATGCGACTGTGTCTACCCAACGGGCCGGGGCAGGGCCCCCAAAAGGCTCAGGCGTGACGTGGAGGCCCAGCTCGCTGACAAGCTCTCCCGACTGGAGACCATCATCAAACGTCTGGCGTCCGAGAACGCATCCCAGGCGACCGCCCTGCTGTCGGCACGACAGAACGATCCACCAGTTTCTGGGCCCTCTCATCCGCCTGACGGCAGCATACCTGACATCCCTTTGACGGACCAACATCACGACTCCCCGCAAGCCGCCTCAGACCGGCCCAGTCCCGGTGTCTCCTCCATCGAGAGTCAGCTCAATCGTCTGGTGATAGACCAGAAGAAGAGCTACTACGTCAGCAATCCGTTGTGGGCCAGCCTGGCTGGTGAGGTTAGTTCCCCTTGAGCTCCGTCCGCAGATCTCAAGTGTGGTCCCTGATCTGACACGGCTTGTAGATAGATGAGCTACGCGACATTATCACCAAGCCGGAGGACGAGGATGAAGACCACGGCAGGGCGTGGACAGAGGTCCCCACAGTCAATGAGGGCATCAACGCCGCTCTATTCGGATACCGATCTCTGGCGCACTCTCTAAAGCCCTACCATCCGCTGCTACCCCAGGCGCTCGACATGTTTTCGGTCTTTGCTGATAATGTCGCGCCACTCCTGAGACTCTTCCACATGCCCACCCTGTCTGCCCTGTACCGGCACTCGATAGCCCCAATGGATCCGCTAGAGAGAAACACCGAGGCTCTCATCTTCGCGATCTACTACTCTACCATCATGAGCATGCCCCCGGATCAGTGCATGAGCCTGCTGGGACTGGCTCATCACGTAGCTGTGGAGCGCTACCGTTTCGCCGCCGAGCAGGCGATAGCCCGCGCCGACCTGCTGAACACACAAAGCGTCCTCCTTCTGCAAGCGGTCGTGCTATTCCTCTTTGCCCTGCGCTGCCATAACGATAGCCGTGCGTCGTGGTCGCTGACGACGCTCACCTTTCACCTGGCGCAGACAATGGGCCTGCACCGCGACGGCACGGTCTTCGGGCTGAAGCCTTTCGAGACGGAGATACGGAGGCGCCTGTGGTGGCACATCTGTGTCCTGGACAGCCGTTCGTCCGACCATCATGGGTTCGGACCGATCATGTACCAGTCGGTGTTTGATACACGGATGCCGCTCAATATCAATGATGCAGATCTCTCGCCTGAGATGACGGAGCCGCCTCAGGAACGGGAGGAGGCAACCGATATGACTTTCTGCCTCATCCGCTGCGAGGCCATCAACATGGCAGTCAGGGCCAGGCTGCTCTCCCCAGACCCGCCCCGATCTCCGGGACAGATCGGCGGCAAGCCGGAGGTGTCGGCAAGCGGGCGGATTGAACTGCTGCGAGACCTGGAACAGAAGTTGAGGGACCACTACCTTCCCCAGTGCAACACATCTTCACCCATACTACTGCTCGCATCTTTGATAGTCCGGCTTATATCCGTCCACTTCCACCTTATCATCTATTACCCTCTGCATGCTGCGCAGGCCAGAGACTGCAGCCAAGTTACCAATTCCGGATCGACCGCGTCGTCAACAGCGCCCGCGACAGAGGATGCCATGAAGCATGAGCAGTCCGACCTGGGCCCGCGTCCAGTGGCCGAGGGCCAGGATTTCATGACCCGCGATCAGCTTTTTTACTCGGCCATCGAGATCCTCGAGGTCTCTTCCCAGATCCTCACCCTTCCCGCTACCAGAAAGTGGGTCTGGTACTCCAAGAGCCACGTCCAGTGGCATGTCGTCGCCTTTGTGCTCTCGGAGATCTGCAGGCGCCCTCCTTCGCCCGAGTCAGAGCGCGCCTGGATGTGCGTGACGACGATGTACAACGCATGGAGCATGCAGGCCTCCGTGACGCAAGGTCTGATGTGGAAGTCTGTCCGCAGGTTAATGGCCAAGACGAAGCATGTGCGCGAGCTTCAGGCCCTGGGAAAGGGCAGCGCGGGGAGCGGGGCTGCCACCGCTGGTGATGCAAGCGCCCAGGAACCACCAGTGCAGCCAGACTGGTCTGTCGGCCACACGCTTAGTACTGGGAGCCCCTCGTTGAGTCCCTATGCAACCGCCGACCTTGGCTTTCAGCAAGGCTTCTTCGGGACAGATGCAAATGACCCGTTCATGGAGCTTCTGAACATGTCTTCGGACATACCTATGACCGACATGTTTGGCACGACAGACGTCGATCCAGGTGGTGACTTAGGAGACTTTGCCTTCAGTGAACCTGAAGGACCAAGCTGGAACCTGTGAGGGTGACTAGGGGTTTTTTTGTATCGGTTGTCCAGACATTATAGTGTGCTCTGTGGTCACAGGGAACACTCCAGACGGGCCATGAGGTTTCCTTTCTACACAGGATCTCTTGAAAAGGCCGGGACCGTCCTGCTGCTGGTCATGCCCCGCGCACGAGCTGAGAAGCGGGGTGCCTGTCCCAGGATTGTCTGTCAATGATGAATGAATCCTAGGTCTAGAGAAATGGCCATGTAAAACATTCTATGCTCAAGCTGGTGTTTAGTACGATAACGGACCTGGAAACTAATATTACAAAAGCCATAGCCTGGTAATGCATGCCTACACCGGAGCTTGGGCGGATATAAAAACGTAACTCGATCAAGATAGGCAACGGACAGGTGTGTGCAACTTATTAGCCGAGATTGAAATTGGTGGTCATGAGACCGTCCCTAGAGAGACAAGGCTAGGAGACGAGGCTAGGGTGCGCCGGGGCGTATCAAATTTGCAGGCTCCTCAGAACGGTCTCTAGGCGATCGACATATGATAGTCAAGTGCTTTGATTTGAGGCAGAGGGGTTATTGGTCCACCCAAGCCTTCTCAACTTCGCCTCGACTATTGTCAGCGTGGTCTATGTAGAACACTCATCTTCACTCTATAAATTCTCTCCGCTCAGACCTTCACGAATTCTCGTCTACCTCGGATATGAACGCCACCATGAAAGCATAGGTAACACACTTCGTCCGTAAACAAATCTTGAATCCGCCAATCCATATCATAAAACACACAGACGAAGACACCACTACCACCTTCGCCCTGGCCGAGGCACTACTTCGACGGCAGGACTCATCACAGCATGGGAGAATTTCGTCAACTATCCAGAGCCTGAGGGTTCTGCGAGGCCGCCACGTGCGCTGCTCAACAGAGCCACGGGCCCTCTTATGGGAGCATGGTGGCTCGTTCCAGCAACTTGACAATAATGCGGCCACAGATATGGAGCCACAGGCATTCAATCGTGACGAGTCGTACACGTCCGCTGTCTTCTCGGAGCCGTCCGATTCCGAGCTACCTCACGAACCGGAGAGGACGGAAGCTCACGACAACCACTTCTCTGACACCGCCTTTGTGCATGACAAGCCGGCGCACGATACCATCTACAGTCTAGATGGGTCCACTCCCGCAGTATCTCCCGGCTCCCTCAGCAACGGGTCTGTCACTACCATCGTCACCCCCGGCATGATCATCACAGACGATCCACTCGAGTACATCCACAAATTTGTCCGGCAAGTCAGCCGCCAGTGGGCCATCACCCGGGATTCCTCCATGGCCGGCCCGTTCCGCACCGAGTACCTGAGCTTCGAGGCGGCGGTCAAGAAGCGGAGCGGCATTGCCGAGGTCAGGAGCAGGCACTGCCTCCAGCAGGTCGGCCAGTCGACCCGGCCGAGGTGGCTCTGCCTCTGGGCCGCCGAGCAGTCCCGGCGCGCACAGAGGCGCGCTGGGGAGGGGAAGGCCCTCGCGGCCCTCCTTGCGACGCTCAGCGGCGCATATGCCGGACGGCAGGCCGCGCGGCGCAGCAAGATCTTCGAGACCCTGCGCAGGATGGCAGCCGACGAGGCCGATCGGTCGGGACGAGTCGGTGCCGGGTTAAGGATGTCCACGGCCGCAGGTAGTCTTGCGAGAGACGGATGCTAGCGTTAGATATATTTACCAGGACTAGCTGTTGGTTCTGCTCTTGTGTGTTTGAGTTTTGATTCGGTGTGATTGAGTATATGGTGTCAAAAATCACAAATATACTTGGAGGATCCCCTTGTTTTTCATCTAGTATTTGTTTGACTGATACTCGGAGGATAGTCCCCTTCAGACCATAATTGAACCTATGTTTCATTGCTTTTCCTAACTGTGTGCTCTGCGGACCTCAACTCATGTATTTTTTTTTTCGGGGCCTTTCATCTCTCGCAGGCCCTTGTATAATCATTCTCAAGGAACCCGACCCCGTTTAGGAAGAGCTACCATGATCTCGATTAGCTAGCGACTAAGTTTAGGCAAGATGGGACACCGGAACCCGTCATTTGAATAGATACGTCTAATATTCACAGAGTTCGAGAAAGAGAAATGATGCAGGTATCGTGGTGGTGTGAGGATAACTGGGCGTCGAGGCAGTCTTGCCGGTGCTAGAGCCTCATGTGAGCCAATTTCAACAACATCCTCAGTGTTGAAATTGTCCCCGTCTATCAGTCCGGGCAGCTGATGTTGATCTAAGGTTTGGCATTGCGGAGCGTGCCATGCAGAATCGGTGGAACCTCGTGCTGCACTCTTCCCCAAGTAGAAAACGGATCTACTGATAAAACCTGTGGAAGCAGCCGTGGGATACCGAGGGCGAGATGCATTGGTACTTTGGATTCAATTTTGATCCAGGCATTACGCATCTAGAAAAGATCATTCATTCGGTGCACGCGTTAATGAAGGAGCCTCCGACATTATACGAGGCGCCGTACAAAGTACCGTCGGATTCAGGCGCAAGTTTATTTACAGGAAAAAGTGTAGAATTTCGTTTGATATAGAGGACATAAGAACTTGCTTGGCTTACAAGTATTAGTTCATTAATCCAAACCGATTCCCTGGCCTCTGGCAATACTATAGCTTCAGTACGACTGGGAACAAACGTGACCGTTAAGTAGTCCGACAATGATCCTGGCAAGTTCTGAGCACTTATGAAGTCCCTAGGCAATTGTAGGAGTACTTGTGACGTATAGTACCACAGTTGTCATCGGGACGAGATTCTTACCACTGGGCGGAAGGCACTCTCGAGTTTGATGGCGTCGCTTACAAGCTCGATGATCACGGACGCCGATGTGGTGAATATTCTAATGAGCTGTCCCTCTCTGAGAGCAGGCAGAGAGACACTTGGCCGAGCCGCAGCTTGTTAGAATCCCTAGAGCGATAATTGCCGTGTTTACTGCCGGCCGCATCGAGGTCAGCAAGATGCACAGCTACAGAATTCTGGACCGCAAACACTACAGGCGAGCTACTTTACCCTTGGCGAGTTGCTACTGACTCTGTTCGGATTCGACAACATCAGGTTACTCAGACAAAAGAGAGGGCGGTTCGGCTTGGTGTATGATGGCGGTATCAATATGAGGCTTACTCTATGCTTATCTTCAATGGCATAATCCCGCGCTTAATGCACCACACGTCCAGTACATGATACTCATGTGTTAATTCGTTCAAGATCCGCCGAGTCGTTACATATGCCTCGTAAATACAATCCCAACTCCCCCCCCCGGGCGGGGGGACAAAAGAGGAAATCAAATCCAAAACACGTCAAAGCTATTCCAAATATTCTGTCAATGTCCCTCCAATATCAATCGATAGGCATCGCCATAGCAAAATCGATGTGCACCGGCCGCAGCGTCCCCCTCTCAACAAGCATATTGTTCAGATGCCTGTCGAAGTCCCAAATACCACTCGCACGGATCTGTTTCCCGGCGGCTGCCGATGCTTCGATGACGGCGGCCCGTTGGGCCTCGTCTGGGACCTCGCTCTCGAGGTGGGCGTTCAAGTTGAAGCCGTCGATCCGCTCGATGAGTATGGCGCCGATCTCGAAGAACTCGCCGTGGGCGCCTTCGGGCCTCCACGATGCCCGGGCAAGGAACCTGGGGATACTTGTGCCTTGGAGGTCCTTCAATTTCCGGTACGCCTCGACCTCGTTGGCGAAGTCCTCCTGGGCGAAGAACTGGAAGCTGCCCTCGTGCTCTGCATCTGTGCAGCTGGAGATGGTAGGTTCGTCATGGCAGAGGCGGTCGAAAAGACCTGGTGCGAGACCTTGCTGGACGTATGCCCTCCATGCATCATCCTTCTCTGGAGTGTGCGTGTTCCTGCCGCGCTGCACGTTATTGTAGCGCCGGTCATATGTCTTGAGGACGGCGCGGATGGGGCCGGTCCTTGTTCGGGCCACGACCTCCATGACGGGCGAGGAGGTGAACTCGCTAAAGAAGCCCGTGACTGTGACCTTGAGGAGCGGTCCATCGAATAGGGTGGTGTCACTGTTACCGGCGTCGAGGGTGAAGGACAGAGTGCGGCCCACTTCGTAGGATGGGGCACCTCGAGCGTCGGGGGGAGAATCTGTCGCGCGTACTGCCATTTTAACATAATTCAGTCATCAGAGGCTTTATTTAACGATTTTAAACACCTCATGTACAGATAATGAAGCTCAGTAGCACAGAGGACGTGTGTGGGCTGGTTAGACGCATACGTTCGCACTCAGAACTTTGAGGCAGACTGAGATGGTTATTAGACCTTCCAGGCGCCACGTTGAAGGAGTTGACCAAAATTTAGAATTTATCCAAACGATAGCTCGTCATAAATCATATGTTGCCTAAGTACGCAGATCGTCTGGCCAAATGTCTGGTGCTAGCGTCCGTTAAGCCTCTAGACGCAGTGGTTTCTGCGCGTGATGATGATCCAAGCAACGGCCTCTCCTTACGGCCATGCGCTTTCCCACCTGAGTAACTATACATCACTCCTGAAGCATTCCGTACACGCTAGAATGTAGTAGCTTTCCTCAAAACCGGCTATTGGGCTCTCAGGTGTCCTCATATCGTACGATCTCTTTGCAGGATCCGCCTGTTGTTGTGACACTGTTGATCCGCTCGCGGTGTGAAACGGCACATGCTGCAAGTTTGGATTAGAACATCTAGACCTATTTCTAGCGCAGGGCTGAGAGGCCCTAGTTGATGCTTTTGTCGCTTTCTAAACATGGCAGCCCCGTCCAGGGCGCGGCTAGGACGCCTTGTCATGATCGCACGGCTGATCGCCGGGAAGACAAGTGGCCTTTAGTTCCTAGGTAGGTACCACGGTACCACTCCCAATTTGGTCCCAATGGAGGATGATATTAATGAATTCTTACACTAACAAAAAAATAGTCTCGTATTTTGTTGATTTGTGCCCGTTATGCTAGGCTGTTCAGTTCCAAAGCCGTCTCCTGTATTTCGTATTACTCGGAATGCATCCTTCTACCCTTTCATCCTCTGTTCTATCGTAGGCTAAATAAGAAAGTATTTCCGCTCTAACTTCCATCAAACTGTACGTTTAAGCATATATATGGGTACCGTGGGTTACAGACTATCTATGTCTTCTATCACAGGCTCGTTGTATACCCGCCTTGTCTTGATACCTGACCAAGTCCCATCGTGCCTCTATTCACAATGATTCTTCCCCCCTTCCCCCTTCCCTCATCCAGGTCGTGACGACGGTGGACAACATCAGTAGTGAGATGGCAAGAGACCTCCTAGATTGAGTGTCTGGCCATCTCACCCCCCTCCCCTTCCCTGTCCTTCATAGGCCCCCAAGAGCCCTGACGACCCTCACAGACCAAGCTAAACCGGGCCTCCGTACAACTAACCCCCCACCCCACTAAGTACTCGTGCCCGACGTCCCTCTTCCAACAACCCTTCATTTTCCACGAAGGCCGGCTGAAAGAACCGCGCGTGCAATCCCTCCCTGAATAGGAAGAGAAGAAAAAAAAACCCCCCCCAAAAAAAAACCAAGAACCGCCAGAATACCGCCGCCGCTACGCTCCTTGAGATGAAGGCGTCTCGCCCCTCCCCCAGCGCGGACCCGTGAGACAGCCCCGCACGGACGGGCCTCTCTTATCCGGCTTGCCGAGCGCGAGAATGTACAGCTCGGCGACTCTCCCTTCAGGATGGCCAAGAGGAAGGACGCGCTCGGGTATAGCCCACCTGGAGACAACACAGACGCGGCGGGCGGGGGGCGTGTGGGATGAGTTGAACCTGCGACGGCGGGGTCCTCATATCACAACTGCGCGATAGCCCAATGCAACAAAGACAAATGCGCGGCAGCAGACGCCGGGCAGGTGGGGACCGGGCAGTTGGGCTTGCCGGAACCAGACGCCGACATCACGACATTCCCAACAGCTCAAGGGCGAAGGCTTCTGGGCCCGGCGGAGGACGGACCTGGGGACGGGGAACTCCTGCGGTCAGTACTGGACGCACCGGACATGTTTTCCGGCGGAGCTGGTGGTGCAACAACGGGGTTGCCCGGTAGGCCGGTTGGGTACCCTGGGTTTGGAGATTCGGCTTGGTGTTTTGGGAGAAACAGGTAGACAGATATGCTCGTATGCCCTCGGATTCACGACATCTATGGAAAACAGGCCATGTCCGTCCATCCGTTAGCTCCCTTACCCGTGCTCCTCCCATCTGCTCTCGGTGCGTATCCGCACGAAGCTCACACTGGGCCCGACGAGATCCATGCCTGCCCGCCGTCCAGGAACTCCTCCCCCTTCGCCTGTCTTCTCAAGTCGATTTCCGTCTAGAGTAGCGTCACACAGGGCCTACGCAAGAACACATGCCAAATCTTTTGTTTTAACTTTTTTTTTTTTTTTTTTTTTTTTTTTTGCCGAGGGTCATTGGTGGGTGGTCTTGCTGGTGCGTCTTGTATTGTCTTTCCTTGTCAAGGGTGGTATAGTACATTTTCCCCAATCTCTTCCACCTCGATCGATCGGGCCTAAAATTCGTGATAGAGTAGAAGGGTGTCTAGTGCGCGTCGGGCTGGGCGACGATGTACGAGACGGCCGCGTCAACTGAGATCGTAGACATCAAGCATTAGCATAGATTCCGGCAGAATTCCTGGAGTGATCAAGTTGTGTGATGACCGATGTGCGGTGGTAACCCCGACCGTAACACCGCCAACTACCGGGAACACCGGGACTTCCCACTGCGGAACGGGGACGGAGGAAACCTGTACTCACCAGAGTGGATGCCATCCGCATCCTTGTCGGGAATCTCGATGCTGAACTCCTACAGCCGCAACATGTCAGCCTGACCATCTTCCTGAAGGACATCTTCGGTCGGTTTCCATACCTCCTCGATGGCCATCACAACCTCGACAGTATCCAAGCTGTCCAGGCCAAGGTCGTTCATGAAGTGCGCGGTAGGCTTGATCTGTTTCCCGGTGGCGTCAATGTCAGCCTTCCTTTTTTTCTGTCTACGGATGGCGATCGGGAACGGTATCTGGTTGATAGCGGGTGGTGATCGCGTACTTTGCTTGGGTCATTGACCTACAGAACGAAGTTAGCATGGCTGTTCATCGTTGCCCCTCAATGCTTGATCCAGACGTGTCCCAACAGGCGACCCGCCTCTTGATGGGTAGTCGACCCTGCTCCCTAACGTCAACCTTCAACCCCGCCCCCTTCCTCCAGGCCGTCCCCGCCCTCTCCGGTCAGGTCTCCCCTCCGGCCACCAACCCGCTCAACCCCCGTACCACACCACAATAAAAAAAAAAGAGAATAAAAAAAAGCTCTCACCTTGTCGAACCCGGCCAGGAGGCTCATGATCCTCCCCTCGACGTCCTCCCTGCTCAGCGAGCTACCGGCGGCGTACGTCCTGACGGCGCCCAGCCTCCAGGCCGCGGGCGCGACAACACCCTTCCTCGCGGCCGCCGACCGCAGCGCGGGTCTGGCGGTGATGCTCAGGTTCCGGACGGCAGAGAGGGCAGTTCGCCGCGCGGCGACGCCGGCGGTGCGGAGGACGGCGGTGCGGAACATCTTGGCTGGTTGTTTTTTTTTTTCGTGAGTGTGTGTGTATGATAGGGAGAGGCAGGGACCTGTAGTAGGAGAAGGGGTGGACCGAGGTCGGGGCCGCCGTTACTGGTCAGGGTCAACTGGTCGGGGAGGTGAGGTTCGATGATGGAGCCTTGGGTTGCTTGCTGGAGACGCAGTTCGGGAGGTCGGAGTGATGACGAGAAATTTCTCGCCTGAGCTTGCTGGGCCCCGGCGCACGGGCCACCCTGATGCGGGAGGTCGGAAGCTTGGGCCACCTCGACGCCCGCTGGAGGAAAACGTCCGGATATGGCTACCGAGAGTACACTCACTCTTCACCCACTCGCTCACTCAATTGCCAGGAGGACTACGCAGGAAGTTGATGGACAGAGAAATGGAATCGCAAATTCGGCGTCTCATTCTATGTACAATGTTTTTTTGTCTACACATTCTCGTTCCTGTGGCCGCCCGGCCCTGCATCTACCATCACATCCGGAATTTAGGGCAGACTTCCCAGCTCACCACAGCTTGCAGCGCCTTGTCTGGCCAGGCTACGACGGTTCCTGCCACGACACGGCCTCTACCGGTAGGGGGAGTCTGCCCGGATGGCAGCCGCCAGCTCGGGCTCCCACTTGTCTCCGTTGGCCAGCAGCTTCTCTATAGATGTTGTCAGCAATGAGGTCCATTGTCTCGGGATCGAAATCGTGCAGCAGTGCCCAGGCCCTCATCCTGCAGCGAGATGTCACAAGACTAGACGCGGTTACGACCGCAGTGGCCAGACAAAACAAGATGACCTACCCTTGTTATACAGCAGCTCCTCCCTCGTCTCCGTCGAGTACTCGGCATTCGGTGACTCCACGATGGCATCCACGGGACAGCTCTCCTGGCAGAACCCGCAGTAGATGCACTTGGTCATGTCGATATCGTAACGTGTTGTCCTGCGGGACCCGTCGGCGCGCTCCTCGGCCTCGATCGTGATTGCCTGCGCCGGGCAGATGGCCTCGCAGAGCTTGCAGGCGATGCAGCGCTCCTCGCCCGAGGGGTAGCGCCGGAGGGCGTGCTCACCACGGAAGCGGGGCGAGATCGGGCCCTTCTCGAAGGGATAGTAGATTGTATACCTGTGGAGAGGTAGGTGTTAGCGAGAGTAGGACCTCTTGCCAGAACTCGTCCTTCCTCAGGCCCCTCGCGCCCTCCACACCTGCTATTCCGCTATGCCGTGGGTTCTGTGGTCCCCCCCCGGGGGGGGGGGGGGAAGTGTATACTTACGGCGGCCTGAAAAACTGCTCCAGCAGCACATACATGCCCCGCGCCATCTCCGTCATCAAGAAGTACTTGCCCAGCTTGTCGAACGTGCGCTCCTCCTCCTCGTCCCACTTCTTGGGCGGCGGCTGCCGGAACCCTTTGGGCGGGGGGCCCATGGGCGTCGCGTAGCCTCTCCTTATCGCCAGTATGTGTTGTGCGGCGGGTGCGGTGAGCAGCCGGGGAGGGGTGGAGAGGGGGGAGGTGGCCGAGGCGAGGGTCGCCCGGGCGAGCCGGCGGGCTGTCGTCGGGGGGAGCATCGTGGGGGGCTGCTGCCGCAATGGGAATGCGGTGGGTGGCTGGCGTGGATGGTGGCGAGAGGTTGGATGTCGAGGGAGGCGAACAGAGAAGCTGTCCGGGCAGACAGCAACCTCTCCCGCGATCGTGGGGGCGACGCAGTCGGGGCACCGAGAGGTAAGAGTGGCCAATTGACCTGGGGCAGTCGTCGCAGGAGATCAAGGTCCCGGTCGTGGGGTTTGGGGTCGGCGGCGGGGATGAAGATGAGACCTCCCTTGTAGCGCAGCAGCGGTGGTCGGTGGCGGAGAGAGCTTCCCGTTGACGTTGACGAACCGGGCAAGCCTCGGGCCTGAGCTGTTTTATGCGGGTATTACAAAGGGCCGCGGGTGATTGGCCAGAGTTGCCAGGTGGGTCTATTTGCCTGCCACGTGACACCCCTCGAGACACCCCGGAGCCCATTCATCCATCCGTGTCCTGGGGATGTCTCGTAGCTTTTTGGAGGGGAGTGGTCCGGGCTCGAGTAGTTTGGAGGAAATTTACTGTACACTCGCTGGTATTCGCTCTATGATATCTCGCTCCAATGCCCTTGCACAGCCTGAATCCAAGTACAAATCCAACGGGTATCCCATTACCTTCAGCCATAGGTATGCGTCTTTCGTCACTCGTACCGGCCCTGCGCTCAAGGTGTCTAGAAGCTCCTCTCCCAGGCCTGCCACCAGATCCCCATGTTCGCCGCGACCACCAGGTCCAACATCTTCAGGCCCTCGTCATGTACCAGCAGCTTGCCCAGCTTGGCCCGTGTCCCCCTGTTCCCGCCCCCCGCCCTCTCCCTGCCCAGCCCGCTGAAGTCAAACACCTGCTCCCCGTCCTCATCCTCGTCCTCCTCATGCCCATCCATAGACGCCCGCTCCCTGCCCCCCGGGCTCCTCACCAGCATCCTCCCGAGGCCCTCGACGACCTCCCTCGCCGCGCGCTCGCGGTCCTCCTTGGAGCCGAAGATGTCGGTGCTCGGCAGGTTGAAGCGCAGTTCGCTGACGTCGACCTTGTCGCTCGTCGCCCCGGCAAGGCTGGCGCTCATGCCCCTCGACCTGCCGCGCCTGCGCCCGCCGTCGGCGTTAGAGGCGGCTGCATCGCGGAGGGCCTGTGCCGCGACGAGGGGGTTGAAGCCTTGCGAGGTGGTGTGGCGGGTGTGTCGGCACTTGAGGGAGCGACCGTTGGAGGCGGTGCGGAAGTCGCACTGCCCGTCCCAGGGGGAGGTGAACGTGTAGCCCTTGGGTCTCAGCCCTGGGCCCGGGGTCTGGACGTTAGGCTGGTCGTCCGACTTATGTGCCGTATCCGCCTGCCCCTCGTTATGAACGTGCTGGGCGATGGCGGGAAAGTAGGAAGACTCCCCTGACGCAGTCGAGGCGCCGCTGTCCTGCCTCTGGTGGAATCCCGCCCTCGGGGGATGCAGCGGCTCGCCGTGGTGGTCCGTATCGCTGTTCGCGGTCCCGCTCCGCTCGCGCTTCCGGGAGGCGAACGCCTCCTTCAGGTTGTGCGTCCACGTCTTGCCGTACGTCATGACCACCTGCCTCCTGAACCCGCCCTCGCCGTCATCTCCCGCGTGTCCCGTGGCCGCCGCGGCCGCCGCGTCCTGCTGCTGCTGCTGCGCCTGCATCTTTGTCGCGAGCTCCTTCATGTTCTGCGCGAGGTTGCTCCCCGCAGACCCCGGCCGTGCGACGTCGAAGTTGACCTTCGGGAGGGCCGTGGTAAAATCCCGGAAGCGCGCGTACCCGCTCGTCTCGATATGGATGTTGATAGCCGGATAGCCACGCGGATACTGGACGATGGGCGGTGCTTCGGGGTGGTTCGGGTCGTGGTGGACGATGGTCGACTGGAAGGAGGAGACCTTCCCAATGTTCCACTGGTGTCCCGTCCCCGGGTTGCGGCGGATAATGGTCAGTGAGAAGGGCGTGAACGGTTTCTGTTGTCTACTCCATGGAGACGGGGAGCGGCTAGGTGTCGCTGGGCTATGGACGGCAGGGCTGTGCGCGGGGCGTATCTCGTCAAAGCTGCGTGGTGGGGGGATGTTGTCGAAGCGGAGTGGCGGGACGGCTGGCCTTGGTGGGATGACCGGTCTTGCCTCCTCGGGCATTGGGGGGGTTGCCGGTCTCACGGCTTCTGGAGGCGGAGGAGGTATGTTTCTGACCGGTGACGGCGGATCAGCCATCTGCCGTGGCCCGAGGGGCTTTCTGGGTACCGATGCCGATGGAAGGGGCACCTTGGCCGGGCGTGGTGGTGTGGGCATCTCGGCCGGCCGAACGAGGGGGTCCGACGGGCTAGCTACCCCTTCTATCGGGAGGTTCTCCTTATCCTGCAGCGGTTTCTCAAGAGGTAGGGTCTTCAGCTGGTCATCGATGCTGGTGTTGGCTACCGGCGTTTCCAGGACCGATTGCTGGGCCACCTTGGCGGATGCCGGCACAGGTTTCCTGGTGATCCTGCGCTCCTGGCTTCTATTCGAATCCATGCTCGCCCTTGATGCCGCTTCATGTCTCTGAGGCTTGGGCACCAGCAGCTCATCTCCGAGATTATCCAGATGGACGTAGTAAAGCGAGTTCGCCACATCCTCTCCAGTCACATTCTTCCTCTGCGGCTTGAATGTTGACAAGATGACATCTAGCAATCAGGTGAGGTTAGTCATGGTTGACATGCTCCAGACTCCCCGAGGGACATGGGTGCTCACCTCGAGACCCAGGTACCCTTGAGATATATAGACACAGAGTCTCATGTCTCCCCACTGGGTTGATAGGATATTGTGGAGGGTGTGCGGCCAGGTTGTTGATGGCTGAGAGCGACCTGGCCTCGACCTGGGTCGGAGCGGCCATGACGAAGACCAGTGCACGACGATGATACCGCCGGGAACGCAGCTGAGGAGAACTAGAATCGGTCAGGATGAGGAGACGGAGTCAATGTAACACTGATTTATCTTGATGCCTGGTCAGGCGGAAGAATACTGATGTTTTAAGGTGAGTTGTCAAGGTTCGGGTTGGGCTGGGTTTGGGTGCTGGGGCCCGGCAGTGAGGAGGGCCAATGCCTCCAGCCTGGTCGGGCCCTGTTTTCTTAGGGGCGGGAAGGGCTGTCAGAGGCTGGTGGCGGGGTCGACGGATCCACTAACCCTGCCGGCAGAGGTACTCGTGGCACTTCTGAACCGCCTGCACGATCGAGGGCCGTCCCACTGTTTCGGGAATTTTACAGTGCATATACATAGCATATAGTGGAGGCGGGGGGGGGGGGGGCCGGGGCTCAGTCAACTGGCGACCTTCTCGTTCTTTTCTTGTTCTTCACTCTTCCTGTCGAGGTCCTGTATGCCAATACTTCTGACCAACCCTCACCCTCGAATCGTCGGACAGTACAGTGTGGTGACGGAGAAGAGATGGCGCAGCAGACTCGGAAAAAGGTCAGGGGTTTTTAAGACACACTCTGTCCTACGCGATCGAATAACGAGGCTCCAAGACTCAAAGCCACGACGGGCGGCAAAGAGGCCTCGTCATCAAGACGACAATCTTCCGAGGCTGTTGCAAAACAAGGGCGGAAAAAAGGGGGGGCTGTGAAATAAGCAACCCCGTCATGAACTGTCACCTTTTAACTCTATCCTCGCAGACCCAGCCCCCCCCCCCCCCCCAATTGGACGAGGCCAATGCCACCGGATCCGAGAAATCCGGTCATGTTCGCGACCTCATCACTCTTATTGCACCGAGTTATACGGTGATTAATATGAGGAACATCCGTCTGGGTGCTCCCGCCGTACCGGCACTCACACCTCACGACGAATCCTGAAACCTTAGGCATTACATCACACAACTCACGTATCAACCGCATCTCTCAAAGCTGATGGAGACCCCAAGACATTCACCGTCCGACCCTGTCGAGTGGATCTGGATCAGGAGCAGTGAGCGTGTGTAGCTTCGTCCTCTCATCTCCGGCGTCCCGATCAGGATACACAAGCTCATCACGGCCAGCCAAACCGTACACCTCAGCGGGCAAATGTCATCATCACTGCCGTAGAGATGCTCAAGCTACAGTTGCTGAGCCAGCATAGTCGGGATGTTCTCTCGGGTCCAGCCGCCGTCGCAGCCGCCGCGTCCATCCGGTGATCCGTCGACGACCCCTGGAGCGGCGGCACATTACGTTCATGCCGGGATAACAGTCAAGTCTCGACGCCCGCCCATCCCACACTCGGTGCTCTTGTGCACGTGGCATAACTCACGGACCGCGAAAGAAACATGGCGCCTCGGATCTTCTGGACAGTCCGCGCCCGACGACGACGGTCACCCTCAATCCCCGCCGTGCCCGACGTGAGCCAGCTGCGCCTCTTGTCACCTTCTATTTTCCCCGGATGTTGTGTTGGCTGGACCTTCGGCCCCAGCCCAGCCCCAAAACGTATGATTCTCACTCCCAGTGCTCTCAGCTTCAATTCTTTTATTTGCATATGTCTACTCGCTATTCTCAGTACCACGGTGTCTGCCTTGGTTGACTTGTTGCATGTTTCGAGTGAAATTGAAGACGCCTTTTTTTCGACCTGCCGAGGCCTTCCGACTAGCCAGCTGCCCTTCGACCAGACCGCTGCTCGTCCATCCGTTGAACGGCCCCCGCGGTTGAGGTGGCCGGTCCGACCCGCATCGACACCTAGAAACTTGTTTCAGTGCACGATGTGTGGATTTCGATGCTCCATTCAAAAGCTGCAGCCCCCAGCGCGCGAACACCTCGAGGTATCCGTATCGGTAGCGCAACAGGCTCAAGGCTGAGCCGTCTGGGCGGCCTCACGGTGAAGACAGCGTATAAATCCCTCGAGGGGAGAGCCAAATTGGCCAGTATTACTCTTTTTTATGACTCTGCCTTCTCTCTTTAGGACCAGCCCGACATTGTAAGATCTCTCCCAACGTATATGTCAAGCACGGAAGTACTTGACAATGGTCGTCATCAGCGTTCCTCGAAGGGTAGATCGTGCCGTCAAGTGGCCTCGTGGGCCGAGCTCGGGCCCATGGACAAATGATCACATTCCCATCAGCCAGGTGCCCCGTCACGAGAACTGGAAATACGTCCTAGAGAACAGTGATATCTTCTACTGCTTTCACAGGATGTGCGCCGACTTCCTGAACAGCCGGAACCTCCCGGCTGACCTGGAGGACTTCGTGGCCAACGAGCGGAAGTCGTACTTCAGGGCCTTCGAGGCCGCCCAGAAGAAGGTGTGTGAACTGCCAGCCTCGTACCCCTCCCCTCCCCCGGGGGGCCATGCAGCCCCGAGACCGAGGACACGTCGTAGCTGACCGAGCTGACAGGTCCAGAAGCGCAAGGCGGAAAGCGTCCGGCGCGTAAGCTCGTTCACGGAGAGGATCAAGATGCTGCACTGCTACATGGACACCGTCCCCGCCGGGTGCGACACCCGGCGCACCGCGAGGTCCAAGTTCCGACACGGGCCGGTCCTGCAAGCGTACGGGATCGACCTAGGGGCGGAGCACGCGTGTAGGTATGTACGTGAAGGAAGGGCTACCGAGAACCGCTCCAGGCGGTTCGCTATGGGCTACCGCCTGCAGACCGCGGCGGGTGATCTGAAGCTGTCTGAGGCGGGAGGGCGAGTGATTCGCGACGTCCAAGATAACGATGAGGATGAGGACGAGATGAATACGACTATCGAGATGTGGGCTCGCAAAAGCATCTTGTCAGAGTAAGGGGGACAGAAATGCAAAGCTCATGGTTACCTGCGACCGTACTGTCAGTTCTGCCCTCGTGTATGGTCTTCTTGGCTCTATGTCATCCCATTTATGGTATGCAACATGCATTTGAGTCCTGATTTATGTGATAAAGGGATTCTGATCCGTCGATTTCAGCCTAGGTATCAACGGCGAACGGGGATGTATCTTCAAAGTACGTTTGGAAACGGCATGTTAATGCCACCAGTTGTGTATCAAGAAGTTATTCTCTGTTTCGAGACGCTATCCCGGATCACCTCCGCCAGAGCGTATGTCATAAATGTTGGTGCCCTCAACGTTGCTTACTCTGACAACGGCACATGCTCGGCCTCTCCATGAAGTTCCATAACGCCTGCAAGTCCACTTTATCCCTACAACCAGGGCAAATTCCCGAGGAGAAAATCGAAGAACGACGATGTTTGTCGTTAGACGAGATCACGGCTGCGGTCAGCGGGAAGTCGTTCGCACCACCAGGGCTCAATTCCCGGTTCAAGTGGACGCGAGCAGGAAACGTGGGCACACAGCCCTTTCTTGAACTTATGCTATTAGTATGCTCTTGAATGATTAGGGATCAAATGGGGACTGCAATTGACTTGTGCGCACTTATTGTATGAAAGGCATCCCTTACGCAACCTCAGCGTGTACCTTTCAACGATGCTCTCCGTCATGCCGTCAGTTTAAAGAATCGTTATTTTCGGGTCTGCTTGACACATTTCTGTAACTGACCTGCTTCTGCTAATATTATAAGAGAGCTAGCTCTTTCGTACTATCGATACGTTGAAGGTCTGCTTCGTGTCATGCGGCTCGAGCTGCGTCCGCCTCCGGCAGACGCCTATCGCGATCTTTCATTCAAGAGCGTATGTGTCTTGCTGCAATACCATAACAAGGACAACTTGAGATTCCGCCTCGGGCATCTGGAGTTCTGCATGTTCATTTCTTCCTCAGCCACGTCATTAAACCGCCGCATATCGGATGGAGTTTCATCGGAAACAGGATCATACAGCAACTATGCATATTCATGATTCCTATGACCTATTGGATTGTGGTGCTGCTCTGGCTGTGATCTCAGGATATCTTTTTTCTCGAAGGGTTTTGGCTCCTTCAGGAATCGTCGTCACTGCGCAATGGTGCACAAACACGAATGTACATGAGAATCACCGACCGAAAACCAGGCTCATTTTTATTAATACGCCCGCCCGCCCGCCCTGCTATACCATATTATGTCTATTTATACCCATGACATAAAAGAGACTCTTCTTTATTGTCCCAGCTCCACGGGCTCGGGATCTGCCAAGTACATTGCTTGCTACGCATGTCAAGCTCCACGTGTTGTGGTTAGATTGCAATCGTACCAGCGTCGTATTTTGATCTTGGCTGGCGGCATAATGGTGCCAAATTCTATATATTTTCCACCTCTTAGTTGAATGGTTGACGTTCGCTTGCAGGGCAGACATTCACGCAGACGTCAAGGACCCTGCAGGCTAAAGTTGGAGAGAACACACCCGGAGGCGGGTAAATGCGATTGACCACTCGCGACGCAGCCGGTACTAGTAGCGCATGCGCTTCCCCGGGTTTGTCCTCGGGATAGCCACAACGGGCCCTGAAAATTTGAGCCGCTAAGGGTCATGAAGCGGCGACTATGCTGCTTTTCCCCTGGGAAGATCTGGGGCTTATGCGGATATCTTCTCCGGGCGACCTGCATTCCGCACGACCGGTAGCAAGAGCTAGCATGGGGGACAGGATGGCTTTGTGATTAACAACACCTATAAAGGGCGTGAGGCTATTCTCCATGAAAGGTATACTATGATAAGATAGGCTGGCTCCTGTGCGTCTTCAGATGGCGAATTCGAAAAGCAACGCGACTGTCAACCTTGGTGACCTCAGCATGGCTTCCCTTATTACGACTCGGGCAACCTCACTTGCGATACTTTTAACGTGTCGCAGCGCGTCTCGACCGACCTGCAATTCCTCTGCATCGACGAAGCCACCGTCTTCGACGCGTCCACATCTGGAGCGTTCCCGGTGGCGTACTACTACAATATAGACCGAACATACGAGGGCTATGACCCCGACAACCTAGGCCCAAGCTTGAACGGTGGGACAAACCCTGAGGGCAACTACTTCAGACTTCACGGCAGTGATCTCGTTTTCACATATGGCAACCAGGACCCGCTCCGCGACGGGCGCGATCTCCAGGCCAGCCAACTCATCAGTGGGTACTACGCCGCGTTCGCCAAGAGTGGCTCGCTGAATCCTCAGGGGGAATACTTGAAAGCAGGTGGTTACACCAGCACACCCAGGGCTGTTCAGCAGACGGGCCCGTGGGATCTTGTCTCTGGTAATTCTGGCCCGGCGAAGAAACTAGATTATCCGTCGCCAACGATCAGTTTTCCAGAGACTCAGCAATGTTCATTCTTGAATTACACTCTCAGTTACTATCTTGATGGTGGCTCCTAGTGCCTCTCTTGTAAATACAAATCACATCGACATGCTTGCACTTCCTATGCCTTAATTAAATCTTTTCCAGCTAGTTGAATCTTGTGGATGAAACAGGTATATGTATCACTTAGCGCATATAGTCTATACCGCGTACACAAATTCGGTAACTATTGATTTTATGATTCCGTGCTATTTATTAATAGCCCTACTGTTCTACAATAATATCGACAGAGACTTTTTCCATTGTCCGAAACCTCAAAAGAGACTTACATAGGAACAAAACAAAGAATGATACCTGCCAGAGCAGGTCTTGGTCGCTAGGCACTGGATTCGGATCGACCCGCAACTAGCAAGTTGGCATAGTTACAATTCGCGCATGCTGTTCCCGTCCCTCAAGAACGCCATCAGCTCGTCCATCCGTAATGGCTCCAGATCATCCTGCGCCCTCTCCGCTCCCATCACTGACCCATTAGCAACGTGGCTGCATTTCGTCGAGGAAATCGCTCTTAGGCTGCGGAGGCGTTGGGTCTTGTATTCGGTGCTAAACTGTCGACGTTCAACACTCAATGAGTTCAGTGTGGGCAGCGAGATGGGTCTGCTCCGCGGAATGTCGGGGCATGGCGTGTCGAGGAGTTCTTCGTCAAGGGGAACGGCAGTCTGATGGCGGCTGAGAGCTCGTTGAGGTGTCTTCGGCGAGTATGGAATACTGAGCCGTGGTGACTCGATGATTTGCATGTCCAAAGCACGGATCTCCTTCTCAAATGGTGGCGGCGTACTGTCATCGCCGTTGATCTGTCGGCTCGAACTTGCAGATTGGGTCCTAGGACGCAACTTGAGCGGTGCCACGTGGGGAGGGGGGACTTCTGATGGAGCTGAGTACCTAGCAGGCTGATAGATGTCTGATGTAGAGCAGTTCATGTGAGAGACTCCATCGGCTGTGTATGTAGATGGATGCCTGAGATTTAAGTCGAGAATTTCGGCAACGGAAGTGTCGAATCGGGGGACTGCGAAACGTGAAGATAGCCTGTAGATACCTTCATCACTCGAACAAGGAGGATGTAGTCTCTCCACAATCACGCAAAACGCTGAGGCGGTATGGTCAAGGTCGGCAAGACAGCGGCCGATCGCCAGTGATATCGAGGGATCAGGAAGCGCACCGTCATCGGTGCCTATGGAAATCACATCAGATGTGTCACAGCCTGCCGTAAGACTTTCAAGTTTGTCCAAGGCATCCTTCACAAACCTCAATTTCTCCCTTAAGCGAGAGACTTGTGTTCCAGAGGACACTCCCAGTATGACACTGTTAGTCTGCTGAGTCTGGACGCGGCCTGTTGTGTGCAACATAGAGCTGGCAACTGGGTGTTGCCCCTCGCAAATGCGGCGATGGTTCGAACTCGGAAGTCGATTTAAACACTCTCCGTGACGTACCGACTTGCTTCGGGAGCGCAGAATAGACGGCAAAGAATTACTCATTTGAGCTTGAGCAAGTATAGATGTGCAAGAAGACCTTTAGGTACGTCTTGGAGGGGGATAGTCATCAACTCTGCAAGCATAAGGCTACAGTTCCGAACTGACGGCACCGATGTGCCTTTAAACGCAAGCTAGGGGGATAACTGTCGTGGCTCAATCGCATTGAACCTGCATACTATAGCAGCAATCGTCTCTTGAAATGCATGAGCAATAGGCGAAGCCATAGAGCCATTGTGCAAGTTCTTCGTTCATATCTTTATCACTCGCGGGTATGTTTTCAAAGCTATAGTGTATGCATTGTTTGCCTTGAAAATTTTCATTCATGAACACAACAAAGACATTGATTGCCATATCCTATAACCTTTCATCCTAGATACAACATGCGTATTTACAACGCATTAGTTCCTGTCATCGGACCTGTTTACGAAGCAGAAATTATATTGATGTTGATGGTGCTGGTGCTGCTGGAAAGGAGACTGAGGTATATTATGGATGGACATCTTAGCGAAAAACTATTTTGGCCTTCGAACAGCCCGTCAACGTCGCGCTCGCTTCAATTACTGTCATGTCAAGGGAAGTAGGACTACTGGGGACAACCACTCCTGGGCGGGCTTGACTCCCAAGGGGAAATGCGGTGCATTTCAAGCTTAGCCCCATTTCCCACCACCAGTTTTCCGGAAATCGGTTGTCATATTCTGGCTTATCAAGAAAACGCTTCCTAGGAACCAGATCATTTGGCTTCCAGCGAATGGACGACGCCCTGATTGATTGGCGTGGCCGGGATATGCTCTGTCTCGCCGGATCCATCACAGAGGCTACTATAGAATAGAGTGGGAGGATGCAATGCAGTGCACTGTGCAGAGCGTCCCAGTACGCCCGCTGGGGGCTAGGCATCTGCTGCGCAATATGGGTGATTTTGAAAATACAAGTTCGCTTTTCTCTTTGCCCGTATCATTTGTCCAAATACTGAATCGTCTCTCCAGGTCTCAGCTTATCCACTTGACCTACTGAGTTGTTATTCTTGCTAAGTTAGCATGTTGCTCGATCTCCGTAACCAAGAATCCCTCGATGATGAGAACGCCTTGAACTCTTTAGACGACTATGCGGAGTTGCCGTTGGGAGAGGTACGCGAGCTCTCGGTTGGTAAGGCGGTAACACGGCGGCGTGCATTGCGCCCGTGGAATAAGCAGGTAATGTCACCGTCCTGTGTTTTCGGCCGAGGCTCATCTGAAACTAATATAATGAGCACTGCTGGGTCTCTAGGGTCCTAGAAGTATCCAAAGGGTTTATATTAGCAGAGATGGTATTAATTATTATAACCCACGCAACACGAACGGAACAGGAACCACAGGCGCCGGGTTCAACACCTTGCCCCAAGCATTGCTTATGTAAAGGATAGCAGAAAGTTCACTGCTTTCCTCCTATAGGGAGGATCATAAAGGAATCAGTGTAGGTTAGAGATGCAGGTACCTAGATCACTATAAGCTAGAAATAATTCAGTCTAAAGAGCTGAATATATAAGGATGGATGTTTCCTACATATTAGATAATTTGCTTATGGGCTCTCTAACTATTAGTCTAAGTATTTAGTCTTGATATCTAAATAGCTTTACTGCTAGTAATACTTATATAAAAAACTCTAGATATTATAGCTCAAGGTATACGCTTAATACTGTCTCTGCTCTAGGACCCTAGGGACCCAGCAGTGTCCATTACAGCTGACTCTCTTTTTTTTTTTTGGCTTTTTTTGGCTTTTTTTGTGGGAGATGGGGAGACTGATATTGCTTTCGGTTTAAGAATCTAGTGAAGGGGGCGCGATGCAATACCCGACGGGGGCGCTGATTTACCGAAGCCGACATCTTATGGATTCGAAAAGGATTCCGAGAGGGATCTCAGGAGAGATCTCGGGAGGTTCTATTTCAGGGATATTGTCCGTAATAGTCATCAATTTCCCGATGGCCAGAGCCGATGACCGAGGTCGCAGTTGGCCTCGGAAAGGGCACGCCAAGGGCTTCCATAAAGGAGGTGTCGGGAGAGAAGGTCATGTCTGGTGATTGTGTGTCTATACGCGGCAGTCACCGACACTGCGAGTCATCAGTCCTTTCTTCGTCCTGGAATGCCTCCATGATGTGCTGAAAATTGTCCCTCGAATTCCCAATAACCGCCTCCAAATACTCGATATTCACCCTCCCCAACCGACACCCCGGCGCCAACTCCTTCAGCATGGCCTGGCCCCCTGCGCTGATCGAGTCCAGCAGCTCGTTGGCCCGCCTTACCAAATGCATCACCAGCATCCTCCGCCAGTGCTTGACGTCGTGCTCGCCCACCGCCATCTTGTACGACCCCATGCTCACGCTGATGGCCCTGTCGATGTCGCCCTTGGCAATGCACTCGAAGCAGGAATCCGCCTCCTGGAACACGGCCATGATGCAGATCAGGTCGGGGCAGTTGACGCGGCAGCCCTTGCACTCGACAATATCCTGGCACAGCCGGATCACGTCGCCCGTCACCTTGAAGGACCTCGTCGAGCCGCCGCTCTTGCAGTGCCGCTTTGGCGTTGGGGATGAGCAGGGCGAGGCCCGCGCGGCATTGGCAGCTGCGCGAGCCGAGGTGGTCCTGCCATGAGAGGTCGGCCGCGGTGGTGCTGGTTATGAGGGGGAGGAGACCGCGGCTCGAGAGGAAGGCCTGATCGGGTGTAGGTGTGCTGTTGGGCGTGGTGGCCGACATGTTTAACGGTGTTGTAGAAATGGTGGTGGCCCGAGATAGGTCAAGGCCCGTCGGGCTCGGTTGATGGGTTGGGGATGAAAATGCCCAGGCAAGACCCAGATCCACCGCGCCCCAGTCCATGTGCTCTGAGCTCTCTGGATGGAGGCCGTTCATGGCAGACCAGTCGGTCGAAGAGGCGCGCCCAGTACTTGGTCGAAAGCGGCAGGGTCGGCACCAGAGTCCATCTGAACCTCGTCCTGGGTCGTCCGATCCGGACGACGTCGAGAGGAAGAACGGGACTCGGGGCGGCTGAAAGCAAGACCTGGAGACGAAGCCGGCTGTGTGTATCTGCAAGCAAGTCCCCGGCTGGTGCAACGGTTGCATTCGTGCTGGCCGTCTCCAGAACATTTGACCTTTGCTGCGCGGCACCTCTCGCACGCCGTCATCGGCCGCCGAACCAATGGCCTGGCACCTCGGTTGGCCGAACTCTGCCAGTTCAGAACGAAGTTGCTGGGTATCTGTCCATTGCGGGAAACGCGAGAGTTACGGATGGGCGACATTGTGTTGCGCGTGCACAGGGCTGTTGATGCAGGGTGGTACCTTTGACCCCGGTTAGGGATCACCTCACTCTTCTATCCATCAGCATAGATCCCTCGCAGCAGCGTCTCTGTCGTCTTTAAGAAAGGTCAGCACCTCGACTAGTGACTTTATTGTAAGGGATCCCTTATTCAGTGGGCTATTGCAAAAGTCCCTAACTGCGGCCAGAGAGATAGGAGGCCTTTTCCTGCTCTCGACGGCAGTCGTCACGACAGGCCCCCACTCCTGTTTTGGATCTCATGTTTCACAGTAGCCAGTCGTGGATCGCAGGGCTAGTCTCGGGACTCAACGCAGCCTTGTCAGTAGGCCAAGCCAAGTTTCAAAACTCCAAGGGTGGAATTGGCTTGGTAGCACGAAGGCTTGCTGTGGTACAGGCCGACTTGGGATGCGCTGCGAGGCTTAAATTACAAATCGAGCACCGGCTAATCAGGCCAGACGTGACGGCCCCCGAATAAATGGCCCGTCATACCATTAGGAGTCCTTTTGTTCAGCAGGAACCAGGACACAAATTTTTGCGGAGCGGTCGGGGAACCTCACAAGTGCTAAAGGGAGCCTTGTAACCCCACGCGTGGAAGAACGTCAGCGGCGGCGACACCGTGTCGGGGCACATGCTGTATTACGTCCTTTCGGGCTGCGAGGAGGTCGTACTCAACATCCAGAAGCTGGGGAAGGATCTGTGAGTTCTGGACAAGTACCACAAGGAGGATGAGTAATAGCTTGTTCGGGTCCGTTTTGGTCACCGCGAAGAGCGTTTTAAGGGTGTCGGGTACGGTATCACGAGTCCAGGGACTTCCCGCAGGCGTAAATCCGTTGAACAATGCGGCACATAGCGACAGTGTGAAAAAGTGACACCTGTTGCTAACAAGAGGACATGGCCTCAAAAGATCAGCATAGGCACTAAGTGAGGTTTAAAAGCGACCGCATTGGTATATGCCTGCATGGTACAGCGCTGACCAAACACCCGAATTACCAGGCCTCCTGACTATTTCCAACAAACCTGCCCTGTTCACGGGACAATACTCCATGTGGTTCTTAACCAGGGCTCCCAATCAATATCGCAACGGAACATATACCAACCTCATATTTATATATTACTCCAGCATATCATAATAGTCGCTTTATAGGCTAAAGCCTCTGCCTTATATTTCAACAAATTTCATGTGTGCTGCCGCCGGCCTGGGTGTTGTGATTGGCGAGATGAGGATGGTAAGTCCTTGCCATCCTGTGATTGCAAGGTATCTTCATCTTCCCAAACAGAGCTTTCCCCAGGCTCTATGCTATGATGCGCGACGCGCTCTCCACGGTAAGCTTCTTTGGTAGGTCCTATGGGGAGGATCTCACACAAACCTCTCGGTAGTGATACGCTGCGATGTAGATCAGAAGCCCTGTTATATAGTAAAGGGCAGGATCGGTTCCCTAAATGTAGAAACACGACCGATATAACGGATATCTGGAGAAGAACAAACCGAGTAGTAAACTATTGACGAGAGATGGACAGATTCCAACGGGGACCTGCAGAGGCCATTCGATCATCAATAGAAGGATGTTGAAATATAAGTTTATGTTCTGAGGTACTATTGGGGATAGCGCTCCCAGACCCTAACCCGGAGCGCTATGGCCTACTCAAACCACCCTTTTCATGCTCCTATGTTAGATATCTTCTTTTCTGGACAAATCCAACCCTTTCTTTATATGCTCACGAAGTCTCTTATTCCTCATAGGTATGGCACATGGTAGACAAGTCTATTGAGTCGAGTTGTCCAGACATCGAAAACGACCTTGGGGTTGAAGAAGCCGATGATAGAACAAAGAGCTGTGTGTAGTGTTAGCAAAACCGTCTTGTTGAAGTTTAGGCGTAAAGGCACAAGGTCTTTCATCCTGCGTAGTCCTGCGTAAAGACCAACTAGCTTTGCAAGGTCAACTTTGGCAAGTCTCCCATAGCCTCTTCTGAGATTGTGTGGATAATATCGTACTATGTGGGCTCTAGGTAGGAGGGCCTGGTCTATATAAATGTTGTTCATAAGTCCCATTTCTCAGTTTCAAGCATGCCTCCACCGTCTCTTCGAGCACCAGGTGCTCCAACAACCCGACGCCAAGGCTGTCTGCTCCCCGAACCAGCCCCTGACCTATGCCGAGGTGGACACGTGCGCGTCGTCCCTCGCCTTGCAGTTGGTTGAGCTTGGCGTCGAGCCCGGGGTCTTTGTAGGTGTTTGCCTCGACAAATCCATCTGGACCATCGTAGCCATCCTCGCTATCCTCAAAGCCAGCGATGTCTATGTGCCCATCGACCCTGCCCACCCCCGTTAGTGCATCTTCGGAGGTTGTCGCGACGGCAGGCATCGGGGTGGTAGTAGAGTCTCCCACCTGTTATCCTCTCAGCTGACAGAGGAACAGTTCGATGTCCTGGTGAGGGTGCTTCATATTACTGACGACAACAACTTTCGGCCGTCGTTTGGAAGTTTTTCCAACAAGAGTACAACAGGGAGGCGACGCAGAAGGTGGGAAGGATCGGTGGCGGAGGGCCAAGGAAGTAGTTGTCTGAGGACGAGATTTTGATTTGTGACCACGTCGGCCTGTGCGTTTCCCGAGTTAGAAGTCCCTTCGAGGGGTAGCTGCGGGTTGACGACAAGTGTCTGGGTCCGCTCATACCCTACCTAGGTAGTCAAGGACCGTCATACAACGCGTGGGTTCAACCAAGGGATAAAATCTCATCAAAACGGCTGCTTATAGTAAAGCTTCAATTGATGGGCTGACCAGGGTAGCAGGCGGACCGGGTCCCATATTCTGAGGGGCCCCTTATAGCCAGGCTGGGTGTCTATGTATCTCAAAGTGATTAGCTACCTTCACTGAATGTGGGCGGAGCTGGCCAATTATTGGATCGCTGAGTGGATCGGAAAGAACTGCCATGTATGCTTTGCAAGGTATTTGGAGGGACGACAAGGGGAGAGATAGAGGGTCTATGTAGAAAGTAGAAGGTGATGAAGAATAGGTAAACTCGATGCACTTGATTCCACCTACAAACTGTGAAGGTTGGAGAGTTACAGATGACATAGTTGAGGTTGGAGACATTCTTTTTGAGGCGCGTGTCCTGCTTGTTCGCCTTCATGTTGAACCAGTTGACCTGAACTGCCGTGTAGGGATGTTCGCCATCCCAGTCAATCCAAAGGCAGGACAGAATGTGGCTGCTTCCGGGACTCGAGACACCGCTGTCTGTTCGCAGGTTCAGTACCTCTAAATTCACCCATTCGAGGCAAAGCACCGGGTTTTTTTTACTTCCAAGTAGCCAGGCTACGAAGACTTACAGTACCAGCTGTTGTCCAGCTTGTTACACTTCCTGCCAAAGTCACCAATAATGGCACCAAGGTGATCCGTCTCACCCGCCCACGTCATCGTTGCACAGGCAATACATGCTGTACAGGTGAGCGTCTGGAAGCTCTCCGCCTGCACCGTTGAGGCACCCTGCCTTATATGTGAAATAGCATGCGCTAAGGATCTACATGAGGTCAAGGACAAATGACTGCAAGAGACCTACCGTGCTAGCAAGCTCATGTTAAGCGGTGCCTGGTGAGCTCCACAACTAGAGGCATGCTACGATTTTCACTAGCACTACGCCCTGCCACCGGGCCTTTCGAAATGATCTTGCCTCAAGTTGCATAGTTCGGAATGGTCAAGCTATATAAATTCGCGGTTTTGGGTAGCAGTGCTTAAGCCTCACAATTCAACATCCGCAACCATGAGCCATCGGTCGAGTTCCACCATCGAGATCTGTAATCATGAGCCATATGAGTGCCCTGGAGGCAGTCACAAGCCGAAGATAGCCCGATTTAAGTATTATACCGTAGAGAACTGATGGTTCAAGAGACGGGCCAGGCCAAAGTGGTAATCTCTGTGAGCGGCTACCTTCTACGCAGCCAAATAGCCAACATCATTCCTCGTCAGCACCAGGGATGGCCATCGGTTTAGAGCTGTCACAATGTCCGCAGCTGATATCTGATTTTGCGGCCTGATATGCAATATTAGTTCTGTACGCTTATGTGGGAGCACGTGCCTATACCTGACCCTCAGCTAGCCAGGTGAGGCATTCAGGGATACTTGGAGGAGTGAGGCTGGACTGAATAGAGAAAATGGGCTATTAGAATAATTACCATACTTATAGCTTTTGAGAAGCACAGCACGATATTGCACCCCATGGACTCTTGTCTCGAGTTATTATATAAGAGATTATGGCCTATTCAACGCGTGCGAATAAAAGTCAAAGTAATTCTGGGTATTATCAACATACAATCACCGTGGTTATTCAAAGACAAAGGTTGATCTATGGTGTGTTGTGTTGCAAGCAACACTCCCTTACCCCGAAACTCCTTTCTCAGCGTGCTGCTTAAATAAACCTTGTGGGATGCGTCAATGGCAGTGCCTCCTCCGATGTATGATTGGAATCAGTCTCCGCATTTCGCCCCGGCGATGGCTCGACCTCCTCCGCCGGCATCCAAGGAAACACGTGTGTTATCCTCCGACCGCTTGCAAGTAGGTTGCGGCTTTCATTGTGCTGGTTTTCTAGTTCCTGCTCATGGTGAACACCACCATGGAGCGAGAACCGCTCCTCCGCCTTCTCATCGGTCGAGTATTCAGCCGCCGCCTCCTCTGATGGCTCGTCGTCGGCCCAAGGCATCCGCGGCGCTTTGGTCGGCGTCGAGTGCCCTGATTCATCAGTCCATACGGCAGTAGGAGAATTAGAACTCAGAGGGCTGACGACCCCCTGCGCGTGATTAGACATCTCGCGCTCGTAGTCCGCCTCGTCCTGCTCGTCGCCTACGAGAAACTGCGGCGAGTTGAGCATCCCGGGCCCCCGGTGCTCCTGTCCGGTAGACGTCTGTCCGTTGGTGGTCATGTCCGCGCTCGGCTCGTACCCATCACCGTTGACCACGCGCAGGGCCCGCCGCGATTGGCCTGCATCAGGCAGCGAGCCGTCCTGGAACACCTCGGTAGTGATGCCCTGTTCATCCTGCCAGGAGTAGCGGCCCTTGTCGACATTGCCCTTCCACGCACCGAAGTTGAGGCACTTATCTTGATCCTTCTCATCGTCGCCTCGCAGCGTGGGTGACGACCTCGCGCTGCTCCGGCACCCGAGGTCCAGCTCGCCAGGCGCCGCATCAGACCTCGAGTGCCGGCTTCGCTTGGTGCATAGCATGGCCTCGCACGCGCCGCCGAGGCAGCAGAGCAACAGGACGCCGACCATGATGCCGAGCGAGATCACTACGATCTCCCAGTTGGACAAGCCCGTGGCCGTCGACAAGGGTTCCGCTGATGCACGGGTGCCGTGTTCGGGTTGTGGCCTCGGCAGACATAGTGACGGGGACGTTAGCAGCCCGAGCACCAGGGCGGTGACCGGACCGGCTGGAAACATTGTGGGAGGGTGAATGGCTTAATTTCTCCGATCAAGAATGTATGGTTGTGTAGGCACACTATCGTAGGATGTGGCCGATGACAATGAGTGAAAGTTTAAGGTACCAGCCCGTCCAAGGCACGGCGAGTGCTGGGAGCGAGATTGACAGATAATGCCGGGTCGACATCGCAGTTTTCAGGGTGGTGGACGAGCTTCATTTTTACGGATTTGAATATGCTTGCTTGTGGCTGCTCATTTACAGTGACTCTGTTTCCTTTCCGAGACTGCCCTCGAACATGTTCACGGTCTGGAGTCAGCGAAGACCCGGTCCCGTCTCGAAGACGTGGTCGGCCAGTGGTGGGCAGGAACTATGGACGTGACCCATCCGAAGACCTCCTATACTGATCTGTGATGAGATCTATTGGTGGTTATCAACCGTGGAGTGATACAGAAGACATGGCTGCTGACGCGAGGCCGTGAGGTTTGCTGACGAGGCCCGAACTCCGGCCTTGAGACGACCGCCACACGAGGCGAAACATTCGAGGTATGGCGCCCGTCGTTAGCGGTCTGCAACTCTCTGGAGCCGAATCACAATGCAAATGACATATTCCTAGCCTGGGAGTCGAGAATGCGGAGGCCGAACACACGGCGCATCCTGCATGGCACTCCGCCCGCCGAATGGGGAGTTCTAAAAAAATAAAATACCTATACATATTACCTGCTGCCACACTTGTTACCTGTAAGCTGCTGCCAGAGATGCATGGCCAAAATTTCAAGAGCTATGTAGTATACCCAAGGGCAGCAACTTCACCAATGGGACTGTCCAGTCCTCCGCCTTGAGACTTAGCCAGTGTGTTCGTGCCAGCGGCAGCTGCAGTCCTGGTCGGCGTCCTCGTTTCTTCCCTGTCCGGCTTCTTCTTGTTCTATTCTTCCCGCCTCTTCCTCTCCTCGCCCCCCTGCTTTGTTTTCCTCCTCTTCTCCCTTTCCTCCTGCAGCTCCTCGAAGCTTTCGTGCAGACTCATATACATAACGTCGTCCACCAAGCTAATAGCGCTAAGGCTATCCCTAGTAAAGCTGAAATGTCCGCTCACCCGATCCGTCCCCGACTGGCACACGATGTTTTCGTCCTTCTCCGTCTTCTTCCACACTCTTTCCACAATGGATCTGGCCTGTGACCAGAAACCCTTGTCGATAGATATGTCTATAGCGCCCCTGAACATCGGTGCTGGATCCAGCCTGGGCTTCATCCCCGGCAGGGCGGTGCGCGTTAGAAGAAGGCCGACCTGGAGCATGCTGCGGATCCCTCGCTTGTCGCTCTCGTTCTCCTTCAGGTGCCAACGGACCGGGTCAAATCCGCCCTCACCGCGACCCTCCATTCTCTCGATGCCATCTACCAAGGTGTGGTACTCAAGGTCCTTTGCCGCCTTCCGTCTATATTCCCCTCCCAGGCTGCTCGTCACAGGGCGCACCCCGCGGCCGACATTGACATTGGCCCCGATGGAGTCCTCGAGCTTGAGCGTGCCAGGATTCAGAGCCCGTCTTCCCCCCGCAGCGATTCGTGCCACCGCGACTTCCACGGCTGGGTCGTCGCTCGTGAACGTCCAGGTAATGTTTGCTCCACGAAGCCGCTTCCCACCGGCCGGCAGGAACTGGAAGCTGGCGATCAGAAGCGTGGTATCAATCGCGCCGTCCGTCAACTTTCCATGTACCACGTCCAGTAGTGACGCCACCACTAAGAACTTTTTGCCCTTGTTTCGCCTTCCCGGTTGGTCATTCTCACCCGGAAGAAGCCACCCTCGCCCTCCCCGTCAGAACCGAAGACTGTGGCTTCGAGGTCCTGCTTGGATGCCATGGCTTCTCTGGCCTCCTTGCTGCTACTGTTACGGCTTGTTGCGACGGATCCGAGGCAGCTTGGGGAATAGACTGCAGGCGGCCCTGGCACTCGCCGTGGCATATAGACAGATCAGCTGTAATTCCCCACTCCCCCCCCCCCCGGAGCCTTTATTTTTGAAACACCTACCGGATCCAGTGTAATGTTTCATACGGAAACATGCAGCTTTTGTAAATCGATAGCTCAGCGAAAAGGCTGCAGTAGTGGGGAGGGCAGCCGAAAGGAGCTGGTCACTTAGATAGCAGTGGACCGAAGACAAGAGAACATCAGAAAGAACCACACCTCGTCATGCAGTTCTTCTCCCAGTTGTGCACCCAACCTACATTGTATCCAGAGGATACCGTTCTCGTCGTGTCTTTGGCGAGCGATAATCAGTGCTTCTTGATTCTGCTTCGATTGAACCCTACAACACTATCCGACACGCGCACCATTGTCTCCGTATCACTACCCACTCTACCCGGTCCCATGACTGCCAGAGTCTTAGCGGGATGGAAGGAGGCAATTACACTCTGATCATAACCACAAACTCGATGGTCTGAAGAACAGTGGTATGCCTTTGGTCAACGAGTTCACCTCAGTCATGGTCAAGCGGGAGCCTGATAAGGATTTTGTCAAAGGGCAGACTGCCTGGAATGATGTGCTCGAGCATGAGCAAGGCAAGCGGAACATCACTCACATGATCATCGAGTCGGTGCGCGATAGTCATGTGGACCGGCACGCCGCGAGGAAACTCACGGAGTCGATCGTCCGATGGGATCCACGCAGGCTAACTGGACGGGATGTCCCCATACAGACCCTTTCTCGAATCAAAGGAAGCAGGAAGAACCTGGACGGCTACAATCAAACAAGAACGCATGGAGATATCGAGCGCGCTACAAACGATGTTTGAACGGTGGAGGAACTCTGAGGCTGAGCTGCATGCGGCACCATGGCTAGGACCGGGCCCTACTCACCAAGCTCCTGGACGCGCAGGTAAAGTCTTAAAGACGCCCTGCAGACTCCGAAGGGCCCCATCCCCCCTTCAGATTCAGAGCCGGGACGGCTGCCGAGCCAAATTCTAGCAGGATAGCTCGTGCGTTATTCCTATCCCTAGAGGAGCAGAGACAATGGGCGAGAGTAGAGACGATAGCTGGGGGATTACAAAGAGCACCGGCAGCAATGGTGCCGAGGATAAGCTGGGATGGGCGGATGAATAGCAACCACCTAAAGGAGCTTCACATACCGTATCTGTGCGACGATCGATTAGGGAGGAGGGTCGACGTCACTGGCAGCGGATCTCCCTGTTCCTTGGTCTGTAGATCATTCGAGACCCGCAGCAGGGCATTCTTATCAAGCAATCGATCGATCAGTCAAGCACAGACTTGAGGAGATATGGATGTTCAATTTGGTTGCGATGATCATGAGCTGAAGTCTGCCAGATGTGCGCTCGCGCGAGAGATACGGGCACGGGGACCCCTACAGGGTAGGGTGGTGTGCCAGATTCTGAGAGCTTGACCAACTCAGGGCCTGCGCTCACGATCTCTCGGCCCTTGGTCACGGGAGAGGACCGTCCCAGGCCTGACATGATCCAGAGGCCATGTCAAAATTCAAGATTGAAAAGCGGGAGGCCCTCCTCGCCACGCGGGTGAAAGCTTCGAAGAAGAGTGGACATACATGAGAGGACAGACTTGATAGGGGGACTAGAGTACTCCACCTGACGCCTTGTGCAAGTCAGTTAGCCCCCCCCCCCTTGCCGGATCCCGCCGTACGACCTTTTTTTAGCTACCAGTTAGTAGTCGGAGGAGGTCCAAGCCCGGAAATTTTGTGGCGTGCCCTACGGCGCGGTATAGCATCGCCGGGCCTCCGGGACCCCACTGGAGCTCCAGCTTCGTGCCTGGCGACGCGTCAGTAGCCTCTTTTGTCCGCTTGCCCGTCCTGCTACTATTAGCCTACCAAATCTTACTCGCTGCAGCGTTATCCCTTCCGGGGCAATGCAATGCGATACTGTGTGGACGGGACCACCGAGACATCTCTCTATACGGCTTTGTCCGGGGTGACATCCGGCACATAGAATGCTAGTCAGGCCTCAGCGATGATCGAAACCCGGCCCCCAAGACAGGCATGAACTCCACAGCGGAGACACCACTCGAGGGGTTGAGGCCTACCTTGGAGTTTCAAGATCCCACGTCGAGGGGGGTTTGCCCGGGGGCCGGAATGTGCCGCCGACATGACTGCGACGTCCGGCTGGCCGCCTGTGAGCATGGCCTGGAGGACCAGGCCGAGGCCGACTACCGGCGCATTGGCGGACGGTGATCCGTGAAAGACCGTCCGTGCTATGGCACACATGGTCGATGACAGGCGCCGGAAGACAATCTGACCGACAGAAGAGACTTTGACAACTTTGGAGTCGGCCGTTATCGAGGTCCCACAACAGGCGGCTGAGAAGCACAGTAGTGAGAACAGCTATCGTGGCCAGAGAGGCCACAACTGATAGGACAAGTTGCGGGGTGAATGGACCCTCGGTAGCTACCCGTTAGTTTTTCGTCCGATAGCATGGTACGCTTACATAGCACGCAACGCTGAATCTAATCTAGACCTGGCCTAGGGGATCCCTCCGCAGGATCTGGAGTGGCCTGCAGCCAAGGGCCACGCTGAAGAGCCGCCCAAGATACCGTCGCAGTTTACCGTGTCAATGGTCGAGAGGAAGCTGACCACAGTCGATAGTGCATGTAGGTGGTGTGTGCACCGTAGCGACCAACCGTGAGGGAACAGAGAGGGACGATTGTCGCAGGTTGCAGAGGGGGCCAAAGACAACCCACCAGTCCGGTACCACCAGCCTTATTGGGAACTGGCTGTCGGGGGCCGAGAAGATTATCTCCCCGCAAAAGACCTGAGGACGCATGCGCGGTAGTGGAGGACCCGATGATCACGTTGGGAAAAGGTGAATGTGATCCCTCGGCTGTCCCCCCTCATCCCATCGACACTCTCCCGCCAGGGGGTGGGACGCGCCATGCCCACCATCTTGGGATCTGGCTCGGCCGGTGGTGGTGGCACCATACCCATGTAGAAGGAGTAGCAGGCGCTGTCCACAGGTCGTCGAGGGCGTTATATGGGGTCCCTAGTGAGACTCGCCCCTGTCGATCCTCTTCCACGCACGAGAACGAGAGCCTCCTGCTCATGCCCCTCGATTACTCTGTGTGGATTGACCATCGACTGCCTGGGTGGCACCTCTGCCGACCCCGTTCCAGGCGATGTGATCGCTCAAAGAGAGGCTTGCGGAGAATTAAAACAGCTTTCACCGGGAGCGAGGGAGGTGGGCCTCGTCCCTCCCTGCGTGCTCGCCACTCCTGCAGCGAGGGTCCCTGCGAGGCGAGGCGATGGATCCGTAGTTGGAGGACCCTGGCTCCCTGGCCGATCCGACGTCACGCCAGAGGAAGGTTTACTGACCTTGCCTGGCCGTCGAGCTGCCGCTTTTCTGTGCAGATCCAGACTTCCGAGAATGGATACTGGGGCAGAGGTTACTGCAGGTCGATGACATGGTCCTCGTTACGAGCCCTACAGTGTGTGTGTACCATAGTACTACGGGATTACGTCCCACCCAGCCCGATAGAGCAAAAAGGGCTGCCCCCATCCCACCCCTCAACGCGCCCCATACTTAGTCTCCCCAAGAGAGAGTCCCTGCCCACCGCAAGGCCATTTTCCTGTCCCGGCTGTATCCTTTGACAAACAAAATAGCAGTCAGCATACGACCAGACAAATACAAACGAAGCCGCCCGCCAGAGAAGAGAAAAGCCAGAAGGCCGTAACTGGTGTTTTGCGGCATTATGGATTTCATGTAGGGAACAACACCCCCTCTTTCCAGCGCCTGCGGCTTCCCGAGATCGGGAGGCTGGTCGTTGCTCTAGGCGCACCGTGCCCGCGGGATGTCTTGTAGATGTCCGTATCCTTGGCCAAAGAAACCGCGGCTCTAACACATGCTCCCTGGGCAGATCCATCACAACCGGCTGTTTTGCGGCCGGGAACGCCGTCTCGAAGACGTCGCCCGCACTGCGACTCTTCATCCGAGGGGTGCGAGAGGCGCGAGTCGAGCTCGACGCCACCCTGGCCGAGATAAATTCCCTCGACGGCGTCCTGGACATCCTCAAGGACGATGCGACCTCTTTCCCGCCCGACCTCGCGCGGCGGACGCCGGCCCTGCTCGAGCACTGCACGGCCATCATAAACCAGATCGAGGGCTATATGCATGTCTGCAACGGACTCGGCCTCACCGCGAGGGAGAAGAAGTTCAGATGGCTCGCGATCAAGGGCGACATGGTGAAGCTGAGGCTCACGCTCGAGGGATACAAGTCCATCCTGGCAGTGGTGACGGATCTGGTTGGCCTGTGCGTGTCTTCACCAGTTTCCTCGTCCGGCCCCTTAGGTTTGCCCGCACCAGCGGTAGAGGTGCTTGCTGACTGCTCTGCGGCTCAGGACCAGATCCCGGAAGGAAAACGACGGGCTGTCGGTCTCCAGTGACTCCTCGCGCTATCTCGGCGCCGTCGAGAACAGGTCAGCCACGAACGACGACATCAAGAACGACCTGGCCCATGTGATGGCAGACATGGGCAGCCTGCGCGGCAGGCTCCAGGGCGACTTCCGCTCCAACTACGCCGTGTCGGACCTCGAGAGCTACCTGGACGCGATGCAGCTGCAGGCCTCGAACCTGAGCTACAGGATGGAGGCGGAGAGGCTGGAACACGCCGGGGTGCCGCGGATCCCGCCGCGCAGGGCAGCAGGCCGTGGGGACCGTCACCCTTCCGGGGGGTCCAACTCGTCATCGCTGGGTGACGAGCCGGACAGCGCGATCGACATGAACGATGGGCCGCCATTCCCCTACCAACGGTCGCCAAAGGAGGCGAGCCTGCGGTCTCCTGCTCCCTCGCACCCGGCCCAGGACCGGGCCCATCCTGCGCCGGCCGCCACCAACCCCCTTCCCATCTTTGAGATAGACGAGTTCCTCGACGAGCCAGGCACCGGTGCGGCGAACCGCCCGCCGACGCCGCCTCCCAGGGCCCATGGTCGGAGCCACTCCCCGGTGAGCTCAAGGTATGAGCCAGGCGCGGCGCTCTCGCCTTTCCCGGGCGGTGCGCTGCCGGGTATTGCGCGGCCGACCTCCATCGCGCGCAGTGTTAGTGAGTATAGCGCCATCCTACACGATTCTGAGGGCCATCCGGTCGTGCCCAGGCGCCCGAGCTCGCTCCGCCGCGCCGAGTCCGACGGCGATGCGGTGTCCACCCTAGGGGACCTGATGGGCATCAGGCCACCGCCCAGCGACGCCAGCTACGATAGCTACGACAGCAGAGCGGTCATCACGACGACGATTGTGGGCGGCGCCGCGGCGCGCAGCAGCGCGAACGGCGCTGCGGAACCGCCGCCGATCCAGGACTGCAGGACAGGGCGGAGCAATAGCAGACTATTCGGGCGCAAGAACTCGTTCAGCGTGCCCGCCCGCTCCACACGTCCCCCATCGGCGAGCGGGAACCGGATGACGACCGCCGTGAATGCCCCAGCAGACGCGGCCCGGGGCGGGCCGGCCGCGGGCTCGACGGCCAAGGTCTCGGTGGACACGACCAACACCATGACCACGCAGGGCAGCAGGCAGTACCGCCCGGGCACTGCGGCGTCGTCCAGGGCGGGCAGCATCCGCAGCAACAGCTCGCGGCTCTCGTCCGTGTTCCGGCGCGTGAGCTTCTGGCGGCCCAGGGCCGAGGTGGTGGCGGCCGTCGAGGAGGACCCGGAGCCCGACGACATCTTCGGCGTGTCGCTCAGGAAGTCGATGCAAATGGCCTCGGCCAGCGTGCGCACGCACCACAACGGTTCCGAGGCCTCGTCGCGCCGCGAGTTCCCGCGGTGTGTCCTCGTGTGCGTGACGTTCATCCGCGACAACGGCGGCGTGCGCGTGCCCAACATCTTCGGCGGCGACTACTCGATCGGCTACGGCGGCGAGAGCATGATCCGCGTCGCGGCGCTGAAGGAGGCGTTCAGCACGGCGCCGTACTACGGCGAGGGCAACATCGACTGGGGCGGGCACGACGTATACGACGCGGCCGAGCTGATCATCCTGTTCCTGCAGCAGCTGCGCAAGCCCCTCATCTCCGAGACGGTCGCCAAGCGGTGGATCGTCATGTCGAAGCAGGCCACGCTGCCCGGGTCGATGGGCTTGCGGCTGGACTCGTGCATCGACTTCTGGGACGAGGCGCTGCTGGGCATCCGGGGCGCAGCGAGGGACCTGTTCAAGCTGCTGCTGAACCTGTGGGGCGACGTCGCCGACGCGGCGGAGCTGAACGACATGACGGCCGAGAGGCTGGCCGCGAGGCTCCTCAACCCCCTCATGCACCTGCCCGCGGGCAAGTATACGACGGATTTCATGCTCGGCCTCGCGTTCTTGATCCGCAAGCGCAGCGAGTATGCTATCATGCTGAGGGAGGGAAGGAAGAGCCACGCGGCGTTCTAAGTGATCGACCACGGTTTAACCCACGCGGCCGGGGGCGAGGGGTTGGGCCTCTCACGTGGCGGTACTCTCCCGCTGTCCCCTGGTTTATGATGACTTGATGTGCCGGGAGTTTTGGAAGGTTCCGGAGTGGCTCTATCGAAACCGCCTCGTGCATGCTGGCCCATGGTATATGCCGAAAGGCACGCGTCACGCTCCTTGATCGCATCCTCGCGGTTCACGACGGCCTGTGGCAGCCATTGCAGCTCATCCTCATCTTGTCCGGTTGCTCCGTATACCCTCTCACGAGCTTTTTGTTGTTACTTTCGCAGTCAGGCCGATAAGACAAGATACCCACAATGCATTTCATGAAGCCAGATTCCACCTCCTGCGCTACAATCCTCAATGTATAGTACCACCGATGGTAGCAGATACGAATAGTGCTCATTCAGTGAGGAAAGCCCAACGTGGTTATCACAGTGTCCAAACCTGGTGGTGCTCGTGGCTGGGCAAATCAGAAGGATCGTCCAACTGAGAGTGTCTGCAGGATCCGCCGTCCAGGTCAGGGTGGGAAGGGTAGGCAGCTGTCTTCAGCCCTTTGAGGATACAGGCTCCGAAAAAAAGTAATATGGCCTTGTGCGAGACAATCATGAAGCGAACGGTCTATACGTGCATGCAGAATTAGGTTTTTCGGCTGGGCAGATCAACAAGTCATATCCAGATGACACTGTTCCCGGAAAGCGACCAGTACTTACTCTTTGCGTGGCCGTTGACACGCCGCTTCGTACCTGTCGACGTTCTGGCTTGTTTGATATTGATTGATAAACTCTAAAGCTCTCCTTCTTTCCTTTTCTTCTTCTTCCTGAGTGCCCGAAACTTGAAGGTGGATCTGCTGCCGGTCTGGAGGACTCACATGAATAAAGTGGAGACAGGCGCTTACTCGCAACCGGGCATACTCTTTTCGTTGTTTGCGCAGGCCCTCGGTTGGCATGTGATTCCTACTTCACCTCAACTTGGCGCCACCTGATCCAGCCAAGGTCGCATGAGCTCGCACCGCCATCCACAATGGACTCTTCGACATACCGGCTTGCAGGCGCCGCCCTCGCCGTAGCCATACCGGCAGTGTACCTGTCCAGCCGGAACAGGCGCCAGAGATGTCTGCCGGATGAGCGCGTGCTCATCCTCGGCGCCTCGAGCGGAGTGGGCCATGCCATCGCGAGAAAGTATGCTCAGCGCGGCGCAAGGGTCTGTGTCGTCGCGCGGAGGGCCGACAAGATCGAGGCCCTAGAGGCAGAGTGCGGCCGGAAGTGCCTTGGCCAGGTTGCCGACGTCACCGTGGTGGAGGATATGGTCCGGGTGAGGGACGCAATCAGTGCGGCGTGGGGTGGCCTCGACACCATCCACGTCTGCGCCGGCGTGTCCGCACTCCAGCCGGTCCTGTCGCTCACCGGCACGAGCTCCGCCCAGGAGGACGCGGGCGGCAAGGGCATCCAGGATGCGGTCGACATCGCCGGCCGCGCGGTGCAGGGCAATTTCAACGGCCCACTCGTCACCGCCCTCACCTTTGTAAGAGGCGGCGATGACGCCCTTGGGTCTAGACGCATAAGCTCGTTCGTGCTGACCCAGGCCCCAGATCCCGATGCTGGAGCGCACCTCCTCATCGCCGTCTATCCTCCTCGTCTCGTCTGTGGCAGCCCTCGTACCCGCACCCACACGCGCTCTCTACGCCGCCACGAAAGCATCGTCGCTCCTCCTCTACCAGGCTCTCTCCATGGAGCACCGCCACGTAGCCTTCTCGTTTATGCTCCCCGCGACGATCGAAGGGAACTTCCGCGCCTCGGCCGTGGACTCGGGCCCGGTCCGGGAGGCTGACCCGAACAAGCACGGCCTGAAGACCGAGTACGTCGCAGCCCGCTGCATTGGCGCCGTAGACCGGCGTGAGATCGGAAACATCATCATTCCGAAATTTCCATACTCCCTGGCCCATCACCTGTACTATATCTGGCCGTATTTCGTGGAACGTGGTGCGGCGAAGAAGTACAACTTCCCGTGAGGCAGTATGATGATAGCGGCGGCATTGTCCGGGCGAGCCGTGATACGATATCGCTTCGCCTTGCTACATTACCACAGGAACCAATATGAATGATTTGAATATGCCTAATTTAAGATTATTGTCTTGATGTGTCGCAACGTGCGGCATGCTGGAATTCCATGTTGAGCCCCGCGACCGTTTGTCCTCCAACACTCAGCCTCCCCTGACTTTTAATCGAGCGACAACCAGAGTTTAAGCATCTTGGGATAGTCCGGAGTGCCCAGGCCGGTCTGGAAGAAGCTATCAGCATCGACGCAAGACAACACGTGAGGGGAAAAACAAATACGTACCACGGGATCCCATCCGGGGGGGGGGGGGGGCAGATGAGAACCCCTGCGGTGCCACAGCCCTGGTTGGTATCTTGTGTGATATCGTTGAAGACCTCAGAGTGGGCGTAGGCGACCGGGTTGATGAATCCGACGCTGCTCTTCCCCACGTTCAGGCGCTCCTGGTTAATGAGCGTCAGGATCGAGGCGAATGTGGGCGAGCTCGCAGAGGTGCCGTAGATGAGAGAGAAATTCCTATCGATGGCGACGACATAGTTCGCCCTGATTTTAGAGCATCAGCTATGGCCTCCGCAAGCCAGGTCAACAGATCCCTACTGGGAACTCACCCGTTCGCTCTGACGTCGGGGAAGGCCCGCGTTCTGCGGCTGTTGTTGAAATCGATCCGACCCACACGGCGGGGGGTGACGGGTGAACCAGTTCTGGACCGCGGCGTTCTGGTAGGCCGGGATGGGGAAGACGTTCGAGAAGCCGCCCCCGGGGTAGATGATAGTCTCACACGCTTCCTCGGGCTGGACGCCCGAGGGCAGGTCCGCGGTCACGGTGAAGTTCGGCATGACCTGTGCTGCTCCCACGGTGGTGACGTACGGACAGGTCGCCGGAAATGACGGGTTGAAGCGCCCGTCGGTGCTGTTGTTGAACGTCGCGTTGAGCCCGGGACCATCGATGCACTCCCCTTCCTGCCCGGCGACCCCGTAGTCCCCAGAGCTGTAGAGGACGCTCACCCCCATCAGCCCGAGCTTCGCGTACTCGTAGCATTGCCTCTCCACATAGAACGGTGTGAAGCTGTGCTCATCCGCGCCATAGGAGGTCGAGATCACTCTGGTGGCTGCAAAGCCGCCACAGTTCTTCGGGCCCTCGTAGGCTTCCCGCTGTGTGGTCTGGATCGGGGTAGATGCCGTCCTGGTCAGGGTCATCCCCGCCCTTGTAGGTTCAGTAGGACTCGTCGATAGCATCTAGGAAATTGTTGAAGGAGGCGCCCTCGACAAGATCCCCAACCTGGTAGAGCGTCACGTCCTGGGGATATACGAGGTCGATAGCGTATTCGAGATCCAGGTCACTCTCGCGGTTGAATTCGAAACTCTTGTTGGTTCTCTGGGCCACGCCACCATCTATGCTGTCAAAGATTGGCCTCGTCCCGACTGCGGCGGGGGTGAAGTTTGCAAAGAACAAGTCAAGATCGGGGTGTACATATGCCTGGGGCGTGTACTCGACAATCCCAAGGCTGTTATCACAACTCGCTTTCTTATTGACGGGGAATCTATAGAGCGCCCGCAGGCAGTCGGGCGTGGTGAATTTGTCGCAGTTCTTCAGGTCCGACATCCTCCCCAGGTGCCTGTCCAGGCTGAATCTGCCTTTGGGCAGAGAGCCAGAGCCGGGAGTCCCGGGGCTCTTCTTCCCCACGGGCTCCGATTGACTCTTGGCCTTGCGCTTCTCATCATCCCGATGGCGGACTTTGGCGTCGAAATGGACTGTGGGGTAGATGGTGTCGATGTTCTCTGTGAGGCGGGATGGGATGCTATATGTCTCACATGCGACATGTGGTTGACCAGTCTCATGATGATACACATGGTATGTAGTCCTAAGTAGTTGTTCGGCCTCGTCGACGGTTGCCTGAAAATCGAGCCAGTTTAGGCTCTGCGACTGTTTAACCCGATCTCCCGTGATTCCGAAGGAGGAGAGCCATGATTTCACAGATGCCACGGTCTCAACACTGAGAGTCTGGTCAGAGGTGGACTTTGTGCAGGCATAGATAAGGAGGGCAAGTTCATATACCTAGGTGCAAAGGTATCAGCCACTTGTTTAGCCGACCAGTGCTGTCCGTAGTTCCCGGAATCGGGATGAGACACATCGGACAGCCAGCCCCATGTCTTCTCTATGTTACTCTGCTTCAGCCCGACGCGCATCGGCAGGACGGCACGTCTATCCAAGACATCGCCTTTGATCCAGCCTCTGGGTGGCCCTGACCTGCTTTCATGCAGCGAGTGTGGTATATTCAAGGGCGAAGCGGCAGTGACGGCGAGTGCTGACAGTGCAGGGAGAAGATGAAGGATAAGCATTATGGGCAGCTAGAATGCAACAGTCCGGATGATGAGGGTGATTGGGGACGTTTCTGGGCCAGACCGTGACCAAACTCCACACTGGCGAGAGGAATAGGACCGGGCTAGCTATATAGTTGCTCTGCCGCGCAGAGGTTGCCAGAGAGGACGTCCTCTTCCCCACAGGGCTTGAACTAGTGAACGCATGTCTGGTCGGCTGACTACATCTTCACTGAGCCGCCACCCATGCCTTGTCGCACGGTTGAGACGATAAGCGTTCAGCATTGAGGAGTGCTGTGGCTTGGGTGCGGACGATCCACCCAGTGGCACTACCCGTGGGAGGTAAGGGGCAACACTGCTGCAGAACTATAGCCAGCTTGATCCGCCAAAAAGCCGTCACCCGTACCTGTACTAGGAGCTGTTGGGGAAAGGGGGGGGGGGGGGGAGGTGAGCAGGTCGTATATGTCATGCTATGCAAGGTGTCGCCGTAATGCTTTTCCCGGGCTAATCGAGGCGCTACGGAGGCGTCGACGGAACAGTGAGACAGGCTTATAATATTGATACCACAATTGTAAAAGCGGAGGGTCACATTTAACCGTCTGAGTCAATATCCATCTGCTGCCCCAGAGGACTGCCATCATGTACGGTCACCGCATCGCCACACATAAGAAATCTTATTGTAGGCGTCATCGCTTTCCTCGCCTTTATCTATTACCTCCAATAACAGTTCAGGTTACACTCGCATGCGTGCTTTTTCGTTGATGTGCCGACACGAGGGGCATAGGGCTGCAGGTTGCGTTATACCGGTAGTAAATTAGCCTAAGAGGACAATCACTTTCCGGAAATCCTCTGTGATTTCTTGTCCAGGCAGCCGGCCTAGTAGTCGGTCACGAGCACATGCCCGGCCAGGACCCTCCTCCGAAGAGTTAGTATTGTAAGAAGACTTCTCTCATCATGAAGAATCGCCCGAGCTGCTGAGCTGATATTTCAATTCGAAATCTGACGATGCTATCGAGCAAATGGCCCCATCCCCTGCCCCCCCTTCCTTCCTGCTAACGCACATAGTTCACCACTCAATTGTTTCCCCAGTCTGCAAGGTGGCATACCTCTCCATGGCCTCCCTGGCGATATTCGGCGTCAGCTTGCCATCCTCGGTGCCCGCCGCCATCGCCGCCATCACCCGGAAGTAATCGATGTAGAACGCGGGCGTGAAGGTGTTGTACAGGACGAGCTCCTCGTCGGTGTCGTTGCCGAACGTGTGCGGCGAACAGGTCGGGACCACGAGATAGTCGCCCTCGCGGGCCGTGATCTTGGCGTCCCGGGAGGTGAAGGTCGCGGTCCCCTTCTCGACCAGGAACGTCTCGTCGTGCATCTGGTGCCAGTGCTGCGCGGGGCCCGGCATGTGCGGCGGGACGAAGATGCGCACGGCGGACAGCCTCCGGTCCGTATTGCTGCCGTCCTCGAGGACGTCCAGCCGGAGGGCGCCGATGTGGATGCTCTCCTTCCCGGCCGGCTCTCCGCGTTTCACAAGCGTGACGTTGGCGTGGGGGGCATCGGATCTGGAGTTTGGCGGAGGCATTGCGAGCAAAAAGTGCGAGACTAGCAAGTAAATTTCGCTGCGTTTATGGTGGGTCTCTTTAGGGTTTTGATGATGGACATGAGCTTCTGGATGCGTGAAGGACATTGAACTGCAGCCATGCAATGGCTGATATATATTATATATCCTGAAAAGCCATCTGAAAGACCGAGCACTCCGGATAGTACTAGCGTTGAATCCTGCTCGCAACACCTAGCTTACACGGAATGTTTTGCGAGGCGAAGCCAAGCCCTTGCAGTAAATTACTCAACTTACTAATGAAGAGATTGCGAAGGAGTGTTCGCATGCGATCAGTTGGCCTTCGGACTACTTGGAAACAGCGATTACACCGCTGATTGAGAATCCCCCATTCGATCTCCGAGCAATCCGGTCGCAAGCTGCCTCAGTCGCGGACTCATTCATCGTTGGGGTTTCATCTCATCGTTTGCCACCGCGTGGCCGCCGGTCTTTCAGTGCTCTCTTCAATTCCATGGTATTCGGTGTTACGGTCCAAAATGTCGCAAAAGGCCTCAAGAGACCGGAGTGAAAGATGCGGCCGACATTCTTTTTCCTTTCCACGACGGGCTGCACGCCTGGAGATGACTGGCGTGAACATATTAGTCGCTCACATTTTAGGTGCCATTCTTGGATCGACAGACTCTTACTATCTTTGTATGGCAAGCAGTTCTTCTACCGGGCTCGTTGGGAGCAATGATGCCGGAACTAATGCCTCCATCGCGGATGACCTAGGCCCACTCTGAGAAGGGGGCGAGACTTGAGAGGAAGTGAGGGGAGCATTCAGAGGAAAACGCATTGTACTCGCAACCGCAGCCCATCTGCGCTTGGAAAAGTCAAGGAATACACCTGAAAGACTTCCATACCTTCGCTCACCTCCGGCAGAATCACATTATCGGTACATCTTCATGAACAGCTCCTAATTATGTGCCGTAGCACGATAAGATTGCAACCCCCCGGCAAAGTTCAAGAAACGTCATCGGGCCCCCGCATCGTCGGGTGCATTCTTTATAAAGCCTTTCTAGCATGCGATTGAGTCTTCCTTCAGAGCTACCCGGGAAGCTCAGGCAAGATCGCGTCAAGGGCATGCCCAGTATGTTAGAAATCCATTGCTCTGGCAGCGCTTTCGAAGTAAGTATGCGGACAGCGAGACTACTTCGCGTGTTGCCTGCACCCTGGAGCCTATGTGAAATTGACCACAAAGTGAAAAGATAGGGCATACCCACGGCCATGCAGCCAAGGACAGAGTCCATGGCTCCATATCATTCTACGGTAAACTGTTTGAGGGGAGGTGCTCCATGGGCTGGGAGCAAGTAACATCCGAGGCCAGCAAATACGTCGAGCCGCTGAAGAAGACATGCAGCCGGTATCTAGAAGAGATCGAGGGACTCGCCGAGGGTGCCAATCTCAGATTCCTCGACATCCTTGCCCTAAACGTGCGGACGGAGATTATGTTCGGGCTCTTCACCGATCCTCAAAGCCCTAACCACGCCGGCATCCCGAGTGATGGATGTACCAGCCTCGGCTGGGTCGACAGCTCGGAACAGTCGTTCATCGCGCAGAACTGGGACTGGCAGAGGGAACAGGGGCCTAACTTGATCGTTTGCCACATCTCCCAGCCCGGGCCCGGCATCCCGAGCCTGTCCATGGTGACGGAGGCGGGCATCATCGGCAAGATCGGCCTCAACGCGAGCGGTGTCGGCTGTTGTCTGAATGCTATCCGCGCACGCGGTGTGGACCCTACGAAACTGCCCGTGCATTTCGCCCTGCGGACCGTCCTAGAGTCTGCTTCAAGACAAGACGCAGTCGATAGACTCCAGTCCGCCGGGATCGCCGGTAGTGCCCACATCCTTGTCGGCGACGACTCTGGTCCGGTCGGATTGGAGTGCACGCCACTGGGGATCAAAGAACTCTGCATGGACCCGGGGAAGAGAGTCTTCCACACGAACCACTTGATACTCGAGCATACCGGCGTGGACGAGCCACCCTGGCTGGACGATTCGCAGAAGCGCTTGGCCCGTATCAAGACCTTGGCGGACGCCACGCTCTCGTCGAAGGCGGGTTTGGAAGAGCTCGCAGGGATGCTGAAGGATGAAGAAGGCCGTCCTTGCTCCATCAACAGGAGACAGGAGGGTGAAAGCGGTTTCCAGACGTTATTCACCATCGTTATGAATCTTGGAAAGAGGGAGGCGCTGGTCAAGTTTGGCCGCCCTACCGAAGACGGTGAAGAGATCCGGTTGGTTCTATAAGGCTGTAGATATGCTTGCTTGATAATGAAGTGGATTCCCGTCAAGGGACCCGGCGTATTTGGCTCTATTATTATATACTTTTGACGTGATATCTACAACCAGCAGGCTGTGGCGCACCTGCGCGACGCACTGCCCTGCCGCCCGGCGGTCAATCCGGGGCAACAACCGAGACTTGAGGCGCAAGATTACGTCTGCATCACAGGCTAGAGTCCTTGGCCTCCTTCGCGTTCGGCCTGCGGTGCTCGAACCAGTCCAGCCTGATGGGGGTCTCCGTTAGTGGCACAATAACGTTCATGTTCTTGTTGACATCCAAAATCCCCGAGTCGATACACCACTCGAAGAACGAGCCGCCCGCCTGATTCATGAACTCGGCCACGGCCATCTTCTTAGACCTGGTCAAGTGGCTGGGGTCGTTCTCCTCGGCGAGGATTTCTTTGAGCGTGGTGGCGGGGATCTCCCACCAGTCCGGGGTCACCTCTGCTGCCACCAGGCGGCCGAGAAAGGCGAAATAGTTCACCCAGGAGCCCTCGGGGTTAGAAGCCTGGTTCTCTGAATCATCTGCGATCATAATTAACTTCAGAACAAGAAGACTTGGCTATTTCAACCTGGGTACGCCTGCATAATGATGTGGGTTGACTTACAAAGATCATCCCAAGCGCCCACAAGAGCGTCGTCAAGGGTCGGCAGGTCCGACCAGGGTGCATCGTTACCCTGTCCTCAAGTCAGTCTCTGTCGGAATTGCCATAATACGCACTCGGTAGCACTCACTTCCCAAGTCCTGACTTCCATCGGAGGGAGGTGGACGAGCTCCCTGAGCAACTCGACCAATCTGTCCTGCCCTTCGTCATTGTAGGGGATCCTCTTCCCCAGCTCGATGAACATTGTCCACACGTGCAGGAGGTACCCAGACAAGATGCGGTCCTCCATATGTGACAAGAGGGGGTCAAGGGGGAGATAAAAGCTCCAGTAGACGTCGTCGATGCGAGATGCGCACTCGGACGCCTTGACCGGGTAGGATGTGTCGGTCGCCAGGCACTCCTGGAAGGCTGCGCATAGGGCTGATGTCCATAGCGTGCCCGGTTCCTCGGTGAGGCAGAGCCAGTGCAGGTACGACTCCCACGCCTTGAGCTTAGGCAGTGCATGCTTCTTGGCCTCCGGTTTGACGTCGACCTCGGCGTCTGACTCGATAGTGGCTTCCTGGACAGGCGGCGCGGGTCGGTTCCCCTTCTCCTGTGCTGCTCGGCGCTCAACTGAGGATACGGAGCTTGCCCCGGTCGAGATGGACGCCTTGCGGATGTGGTGGTGACGAGAGGTTGGGAGGCGAGGCTTCTGCACACTCAAGGGCCCAGCCTTCGCCTTGATGAGACCTGCATCAGAAGGCGACGGCGGGCTGTGGAAGAGGTGTGTGTACCGCATGATCAAGGGTTAATTAGACACTAATACTTTGCCCGTCAAGAAGTCGATGTGTTCTGTCCAGCAGATTGTGAGGGTGTTACGGAGTATTGATGGCCGGCACCAGTATTCGCAGCGCAGCTATCACCTGATCGTCTTCTTCCCTCCGATGCCAAGGAATTGCAGCACCAAGGGGTATTATATGGCAGGCTGGAAACCGGAGTATGGACGCGGATCTAGGCATCACTGCGCCACTGACTGCCTATGGTGGTCAAGACCAGAGGCCAGCCGGGCAGCCTGGCGTCTCACACCCCATGTCCAGCGAGCCTTCAGCTGCGTCTGGCCCGGAGACAAGATGCAGCGTTGCCGCTGGGGGATAAGCTCAGCCCGCCTAGCGGTGGCCGACTGCTGTCCAGTGTCGAGCGGCTTTAGTCAGCGGCACGGGGTTTTCATTCGCAGAGAGCGTGGGGCAGTCACTGTGTTGTTTGGCCGCGAGAATGGGCTGAGGCCATATACATGACCAGGCTGGGGGCTGTGCCTCTAATGCAGCCGTAACGAACGATTCTCTGCCAATCGGACAGTGGGGGCTCCTCCGGCCGAGGGAGCGCTACCATGCTGAGACGTCTCAACCATACTGCAGCCTTCTGGCTGCTCCAGCGCCTATGGGGGGGACCCAGTACCTATGAAGGAGGAGAGAAGACAAGTAAATTTCAACGCGACCGTATCTATCTCCCTGCATCGGTTGGAAACCCCCCAAGCGTCCCCCCCCCCCCCCACCACCCAACTGAATTAACCCCCACCTGCAGAGAAAGGTCGCATGAAAATGCATTGCGTTTTCAGCTGTTTTAGGGATTGAAGACATGTTCCTATTTTATCCTTCAATCCAACTGCTTGAATGCTGGCATGGTCCTTCCGTGCCGTCATGAATCCGTTGCCATCTCTGGGCTCCTCATCTTTTCCGGGGGTTCCAGAGCGGGAGACCTGGGGAATAAGACGCATACACGATGAGGTAAGCCGCATATACCATCATGTAAGACCAATGTGATGATTGACAAGCGGTGACCCAGAACAGATGGGTCTCGGCGTTGACTTGTCGCGTACCGACGGTCTACATTCGAAGAGAGATGCCCGCCTCATGGTTCTTCGTGGTTCGCTCGCATCAGGTAGCAGTGGTAGTAGATGTCTGGACCCGTGTCCTTGACCGTGGGCCCGGAGGTGGTTCTGCAGATCACTTGTGCCGAAGCCGATCTGTAAGATCCTGGGTGGCTCTCGTGCTGCCGCGAGGTACGGCTCCAGGATGGACACGAAGACCTCGGATGGAACCAGCCATTCGAAGGACGTCTCGGTCTCGAATCGCTGGTGCCAGTATGCCTGCTCGTCGAAGCTGGGGGGCATGATAGCTGTCCATCGGTACGATAGTCTCCGGGGGGGTTCGAAAGACGCCCTGTCAGCGCCGTAAAACGTACCTCAGGGTTGATGTTTGCCTGAGGTGGTGGTATTCGGTGTTGTGACTGTCTACAGTGAGAAAATTTTGAGTCCACTACATCAGACTCGATAACCAAATCGGGGACATCCTGGTGGGGCGTTGCATCATGCCTCGCGACACGCCCAAAGCGCATCTTCACAAGTACTATCTTCGACAAGAGGGAAGGTTAAGAGTCTGATGAAGACACTTGATATGGTGATTTTTACGCTGCCGATCCTCCCCGTGAGCCATTTTGCGGGCAATGGTACTGCTGAACCGCTCCTGAAACCAGGGACTTGTGAACGCGCAAGCTTCTAAAACACCGAGCAAAAACAGAAAAGGGGGGGAAACAAGGCCCAGCTGGATCCTGTGAGATGACGGAGATGGGGAAGTCCGGACTCATATCTCAAGCTGGCAGGTGTTGATCTCGATGTGCATACTCCGTGTCTCAGTCTGGGAGGATGCATCAGTGTAGGCAGAGGTGGCCGGATCAGCTGAGCTGCCACCTCCTTCCTTGATAAACAGTAGCATCCTAAACGCCGTGGGATGCCTGTAGAAAGGTTTCCGGACGGAGAGGACGCCTGTCATGTGCAATGTCAGCATGCCCGCCGTGCTGGGCCCCCGGCTGAAGGGCGTGCTATCTTCAGAATGCCGGGTCCCATGACTGAACAGTCTGTGCAAGATACCTTTAGTCAGTTCACAGGGCACATGACGACAAAGAAAGACGTCTTGGGGAATGAGCGGCCGCCCCATGCGTTTCTATTCCGCAGGCCGTTCCGTATGTATGTGTTCTCAACACGGTTGTATCAACAGCTGGCGCCACTGCTGTAGCGGGAGATGACCGCGGCAAGAGGAAGAAAAACCGGTGGGTGATAAGTGAGGTAAAATGAAGGCATGGGATGGAGGAACGAAGTTCAGCTTTGACGTATGGAATCACATAAGTAATGGTGGCGAATTTGGATGCTACCACCTCGAACTTCTCTCTTCTACTAGATCAGCAGTCTTCTCTGCAGTCCTGGAATAGATGCATTTGACCAGCGCCCTAGGGGCGGGCGATTCCTCGGCTACGGCCACCGGATCACTCGCCTGAATAGGAAAGTAATTCATGAGTCGATTGTGTCTGCTCTTCATTTCCGCACAAAATTCCTAGCATGCGAGAGAAGACCCGCTGAAGTTTATTCTGATTCTGCGAGGTACACAGGACTCGACCCCTTCACGATATCACAAACTCATGTCGTCTTGTGTGAGAATGTATGAAGCCGCCGAAGGTCAGATATCAAACCTCAGGAAGGCTATGAGAGAGAAACCGGGGGTTACCTCTGTAGTTCAATAAAACTGCCTTGACGCATATCAGCCGGAGTTTTCCGAATCAAACGAGGTCCGTTGGCAATATGTGCCCTCGCATCTGCCCAGGCGTCAGAACATCGTCACAGCACATCATTGTCACAACAGCTGATGCGAGCGGCTTGATTGGTGGTCCTTCCTCCCTCCTTTCTGGGATAATGCCGCTGCCCACGCTCTTGATTGCAACCAGAAGTGTACATGATAAGCACGTCGGTGGCCGGTCTGGTTTTGGCAGTGCACGGAGTAGTTCTCCGAGGTCAATTTCAGGCTGGAGGCTCCCAGCATGTATTGTGCTTCGAGGCCAAGAAGAGAGGATAGATAATTGACAAGGTGGAGGGCGGCGAGGGTGTTAATGAAGGACAACGTTGGACTGTGTCATGAGTACATCAGACCTGCAATCCGCTCTATATGGAATATGTTTCATTAGTAGGATCGGAGGCGTCAAATTCGCAATTATTGCTTGAGATGGTATCATGCGCCAACTGCGGGGGTCCCACTTAGTCCACCAGCCTCAATAGGGGAAGAAGGCAGTCGACTGTCGGCGGAGATATGCAGAATACGGTGTCTTTGCAACTTTATTTCGACCCTCGGCTCATTTTACCTTCTCAAGCGGGTCTCGAGGCCTTTCAGCCTCATTTCCGTTCGTGTTCTCGCGTGCTCGAATGACTGCCCGAAACCCCATGGAATCGACCCCGACACCCGGGATGGAATCATCGCGCCGTCTCTTATGATGGAGCAGTTCGTGTCGACCTTCAGCGCGTCCGGACAACCACCAAAGGAAACCTGCAAGCAGTGTAGATTCCGAAAAGTCCGGTGCGACGGAAAGCACGGCGAAAAAGGCTGTGGAGACTGTGAGAGGCTCAAGTTCGACTGCTCTTTTGTCGCCGCAGGCCCGACCACGCCGACGACGATATACGCCTACGGGGACAGCACCAGTGCCCTACCAAGTCCGACACTGGAATCCGGGAGGGTGGTGGAGCGGAGGAGGACGAGCAAGGCATGTGCTCACTGTAGGCAACAGAAAGTCCGTTGTTCCGGAGGCGCGCCCTGTCTGGCATGCAAGAAGAAAGGCGTCTCTTGCGTTTACGGGACCGATAGGAGACGAGGCAGCCGAGTCGCATCGGGCAGCGCTGCGGGCACACCAACCGAGGCGACATTCTCTATCCAGATCGATGAGATCTCAGGCGCGGACGATACGTCAGCAACATCGCCAACGTCGCCTGGGACCACCAGCTCGGAGCCGCCCGCAGTCTCACAACCCGGGGCCGGTGTTGTCCTTCTACCACCTGATATTCAGATCCTTGTGGAATTCTACTTCAACCATGTATATCCCCTACCATCATACGCATTCTTACACCCGGCGACCACAATCAGCCAACGCAGCGAGGGCACCTTGGACACATGCCTCGCATACGCCATCTCCGCTGTTGCCAGTCACCACAAGGGCCCGCCACAAAGCCGGCGCGATGTCGAATCGAGGTGGATTGAGCGGACGGAAGATCTGATATGGAAAAACCTCGAGTCGCCTACTATCGCCCGCCTGCAGGCCCTACTTCTCGTCGTCCTCTATCGTCTGGAAAACGGCGCGTTCCAACGGGCATTCATGCTCTCTTCAATTGCAGCGAGGGCCGCAGCAGCCATGAGACTCAACTACGAGCGCACGACACCGCAGAAGAACGGGGCCAGGATCACGCAGGAAACGAGGCGACGGCTGATGTGGAGTCTGAAGCTGGTCGAGCGGTACTTCTGCATGGGCCTGCCCGAGTTCGAGCTCTGCCCTGTCGACAGCATCTACCTTGAACTGCCGTGCTCCGAGGAGCATTTCAGCGGTTCCGGGGAAATTGGGACCGGAGCAGGGAGGGACCTCGGGTCTTCTGATCACGGGGCGTATAACCTCTGCGTCAGAATCGAGATGCTCCGACGGGATGTCGTCAAGCTCAATCGGTCACTCTCCGTATACGACGCGCCTTTCCCCCAGATGGCATCACTCATGCGCGACTTTGAACAGCACCTCGAGCGTGTCGGAAACGACCTGCCCGGCGGTCTTACGCTCACGGTGGGGCGCATCTCCCATCTTGTCGGGACGCCATGGCTCTCCCGGCAGATACTCGTCCACCTGTCCTTCCACCAGTGCTACTGCGATCTATACCGCATCCTCCTCCGGGGCTACCGCGAGGCCGCGCCTGCTGTAGTTCTGGATGCCATGGACCAGTCTTTGCTCGTCAAGGCCGAACAGTTGTGTCTACAACATGCCACGGCTATCGTCGACATCCTCGCCACACTCAACCAGCAGAGCCAGCGTGCACAACTACTGGAGTTCGACACGGCCATCTGTGGATATCATGCCGTCCGTGTGCTGTTGTTTATCGCTCAATTCAGTCGCCTGTCGTCACGACCGAGCGAGGAATGGGCGCTCAGTCGCGCTGAGCTGTGCACGGCCAGCCTGCGGCGGTTCTTCCCTACCTCGAAGCTCGTCAAGCCTATCCTGGAGGAGATGAGGAGGTCGATCTCGGTGTTCTCGACCAGGGGCGCCACGACAACCCCAAGCAGGCTCGCCTCGCCGGGACCGACCCTCAACGGGACGAAGGACCATGCCGCTGGACTCTCTGCCGCGGCGAGGGTCAGGCAGAGGCTAGCAATTCACAGCCTACTCCGACAGGCAGATTTCACAGATGAAGAGGACGGAGGGGACGAGCGCAGGGCAAGCGACGCCAATCAGTGGGCCGTGTCGCCAGGTGCATCCAGCCCGTCCGCTGCTTACGGCGCACCAGGATTTGCCAGCGATGTCCCGAGAACGACCGACCAGGCGCATGGCGAGGGGGACCTGTGGCAGTTCCGCTGGCCGTGCAACGACGACCTGGGCGACGGATGGGACGCTGATCTGCAGCGAGCAGCCCCGGCCGCTGGCGGCGTACCGCCCAAGGCACCGTCCTTCTCCTTCCCGTGGCTTCAGAGGTGGGAGGAACCCTCGGCACTGGGAGCCGAGATTGCGTGACCAATCGAAACGGTCAGCAGACAGACAATTGTCATATAATGCATATGCATGTAGTTATCGGAGCACAATACCACGCCGCCGCCAGGCCACATATTCTGGCCGACTGACGACTCTTGGCTGCATCTCACGGTGGTTGTTGTGTCATGGCTCCTAAAAGCACATCACGTCCAGGACCCTCGCGCGTGGCACCCACTGACGCGGCTAACCGATCAGCCCCCCTTTTCCTCTGGGTCGCTGACACCCCAAGGATGCCTCCTTGAGATCCCTCGTAGCCTTTGACCATTCACAAGCCCTCGGACCCGCCTTCGTCATGGGGTGGGCCAGTGACGATATGCAAGGACCTCGACTCGGGCCCCCACCTTCGGATATGCAGCCCCGGATGTCGGCCTCCTACTTGATACGGCGTTTACCAGTGAGTTTCCTCGGTCCGCATTCGAAGAATTGACCCAAGGAAGCCGGAGCTAGGGACAGTATACTATGCTCCTGCATCTGGATACTCCCAAGAAGGCATATGCAAGGGGAATCACGCATCACGGCCAAGAATGTGGGCGGGACTAGTTTCCAATACTGGAGGTGAGCGCTCGAAAGTGGCTGCAGGGGCGGATAACAGCACAGACTGAAGTTTTATGTCTACTCAGAGCTGAGGCTGAAAGAGGCTTGCACGGTGGTGCTCTCGTGGACCGGCTCATCTCCTATCTCCGCCATCTTCCTTTCCAGCATGACCGTCATCCTCTTGACCGTATCCTGGTACTTTGGGTCATTGTACACATTAAACAGCTCCAGCGGGTCTTCCCGGCAGTCGAACAGCTCCCATTCCCTGTCCGCATCCCCCTCGGAAGGCGGTTCTGCCCCCGGGACGCCGAGCGCCTGGTTATACCAGTATATGAGCTTGTATCTCTGATCCCGCACGCCGTAGTGTGCCCTCGCGTGATGTGTCCAGTCATTGTTCATCCAGTACCGATGGTATGCCACCTGCTGCCAGTCCGCCGGGGTCTCCCCGCGGAGGAGGCTCCTGAACGAGAGGCCCTGCATGTAGCTCGGCACCTTCAGGTTGGCGAAGTCGAGGAACAGCGGCGCGAAGTCGACATTGCAGATGATGTCGTCGCACTCCGCACCTGCCTTGATCTCGGGCGGATATCGGATCAGGAAGGGCATCTGGAAGGACTCCTCGTACATGAAGCGCTTGTCGAACCAGCCGTGCTCGCCCAGGAAGAACCCCTGATCGGAGGTGTAGATGACAATCGTGTCCTTGTCAAGGCCTTCCGCCTCCAAAAAGTCCAGGAGGTTTCCCACGCTGTCGTCTATGGACTGGATCGTCCGCAGGTACCGCTGCATATAGCGCTGGAATTTGAACTCGGCCAGCTCAGCGGACGTCTTGAAGGTGAACACCGTGCCGTCCTCCACGTCGACAAGCTTGAAGTTCTTGAGCTGCTCGTCACCCGCGGGCGCCGGGATCTTGCGCTGGGAGAAGCCCATGGCGGAGAAGATGATCTCGCCGACGGCCTTCCCGCCGTCCGGCTGGGCCAGCCCCAGGTCAAAGTAGGTCATGTCCTCTGCGACACGCATCTTCGCGGCCTTTGCGGCGCGCGCCCTGTTCTTGTAGTCGTCGTTGTAGGTCTCGGGGACCTTGATCTTGTCGGTGTACAGGTGCTTGTGCCTGTCGTGACACTCCCAGGACCGGTGGGGCGCCTTGTGATGGCACATGACGAAGAACGGCTTGTCCTTGTCGCGCGACCGGATGAAATCCAGTGTCTTCTCCGTGATGGTGTCTGTGACGTATCCCCCCACCTCCTTCTCGCCGTCGGGCTCGATGAAGGTCGGGTCCCAGTAGGCACCCTGCCCCGGCAACACGCTCCAGTAGTCGAAGCCGCTGGGCTCGTGTGCGACGCCCTCGCCCAGGTGCCACTTGCCAACCATGGCGGTCTGGTAGCCCCCTGTCCGGAGCTGCTTGGCCACGTTCGGCATGAGCTTGTTGATCTTGGAGGAGAGGGTCATGACGCCGTTGACATGGTTGTGCGTGCCCGTGAGGATGGCGGCGCGCGAGGGTGTGCAGATGGAATTGGTCACGTAGCAGTGGTTGAACTTCATCCCCTCCGCGGCCAGCCGGTCGATGTTCGGCGTGTGGTTGATGCCCGCTCCGTAGCAGCTGATGGCCTTGGACGCATGGTCATCGGCCATGATGAAGATGACATTGGGCCTGGCTGAGGGGGCCATGATGGGCTGTGCTGAGGTGGTTCCGAGGTTCTGGGAAACAGAGTTCTGCCCGACCTTACCTGCTGTGAGAACCATACCCAGGAGCCAAATGGGTCCGTAGACCGAGGCCGAGAGCGTTGCGGATCTAGGATTTTATATCGCCAAGGCGAAGGCGCTATAGCCAATGTTGAATTCTCCCACTGAAGGGCTGTTGGGCCCTGTCCCTTGCGTCCCGCAGATTAGAGCTGCACGCCGTCGTCGAAAGCGCATCCACCTTCTGCTCACGGTATATCACCGACTTCCGATCGGGCGATCGACCATTGCCGTGGTGGAGCTTTGGACACTCGGTCACGACAGGGAAGACATACAGCAGCCGCAAGCCAGGTGGCGCCACTGAGGAGACATATGAGTCTCCAAATCTGCAGCAGACGAGGTCGCCCGCTAGGAGATATAATCACGTCAAAAAGTACCAGTAAAGATCTCGGGTCGGGACCAGGGCGGGGTCCTTTACCGCGCCGCAGATGGCGCGCGACCCCTGGAATTGTGTTCCGGCGCATAGCCATCAAATGTACCATGCACAGTCGTCCAGAAACCTCTCTGCCGTGTCCTCTTCCAGCGTTCCCGGGCTAGGCACTGGGTCAGTGGACATAGTACCCGGGGGAAAAATTAATGGGCACAGGCGAAAGTTCATACAAACCTCGCGGCGTTGTCCACTTCTGAGGCTGGCCGACCTTGCCTCTTGTGCATCTCATCATTTCTCATACCTCACAGTGCACATTAATTTAATGCTGTCCCTTGTCAGTCGCGAATTCTCTTCTCTCAGCCACGAAGCTGTCAATGACATCATGCAACGCTTTGCATGTCTTGAGTTCCGTTCATCTGAGGTTGACGAAGTTTCTAATCTTGGAAATTTCTCTTGAGTTGACAGGCCCCCGAGAAATACGCTGGCCAGTCTGACAGAGACTGTCCGAGTCCGTCCCGCAAGGCTCGACTTTGGCTGTCGAGAACTGTTTGAAGATCCACCCGACATGAAAACTTGAGAACGAGAGTGTGACAGGTGATGGGGCTATGAAGATCATTTCTACCGTCTCGGCCCCTGAGACTCCCCGAGGAGGTCCCCAGTGATCTCCATGTAAGGTTTAAGGTTACACATGGATACCCCGGGAGCCAGGGGCCAGGTGTTTCAGCCTCACCCAGCGTACTCGGGCATCGTGTATCAGATGCTGTCTTGTATTCCTGGTCTGCCACAGTCAAGGGGGCGCAGTGCCTCATGCTGTATTTGAGAAATGACTTGTGTGCCGGACAGGCTTATACCGAGGATTTTGGTGCTACGCAGAAAGGCACCCTCCTCCCGATCTTGTTCTGCGGCAATTCGACTACTCTCGTCGTTCATTAGATATCGTCCGCTTAAACTGGCTAGTGACCAAGCTCAGGAAGTGCACTCGTTCGTCATCTTTAGGCTTTAATTATACCTCTGGCTGCAGGCTGCCATTCTTTCTTCTGGAGCCCACAGGTGCGGCCTAGTATTGTTATTAGCTTGCCGATATTTCAGACGACCTCAAAGCGTCAGCCGGCTCGTGAAACGACCCTTTGTTTTTCCACTCTATCTTTTATATCTTTTTTTATATACAAGATGGTTCCTCGAGGGATACCTGCGGCGCTCATAACCGCTTTTTTGGCGGGGGAGATTGCGGCGGTAGACCCTATCACTGCAAAGGTAAGCCGCAGAGTACCAATGCAGTACCGAATTCGGCAGCTAATACGCGGCGCAGGGTCAATATCTATTTTACTCTTCGAATGGCACCCAGTTCTTCATCAAGGGCGTGGCATACCAACAGGGCATCGCGCCCGGAGGAGCGGCCGAGACAACGAACGCGACATTCATTGACTCGCTGGCAGACTCAGCAAGCTGCGAGCGGGACATTCCCATGCTCCAGCAACTGGGCACAAACACGATTCGTGTCTACGCTGTTGATCCCACGCAGGACCACTCAGCATGTATGAACGCCCTCGATGCCGCCGGTATATACGTGATTGCGGACCTGGGTGTGCCGGGCCAGTCCATCAACAGAGACTCTCCCGCGTGGACGACGGACCTGTTTGCGCGATACCAGGGGGTGATTGACAACCTGGGCCAGTACCAGAACGCCCTCGGGTTCTTCGCCGGGAACGAGGTGACCAACAACAAGACCAACAGTGCCTCATCCGCGTTCGTGAAGGCAGCGGTTCGGGACAGCAAGTCATACATCCAGTCGAAGAACTTGGGCCGGTGGGTTGGTGTGGGATACGCCACCAACGACGACGCGGACACGCGTGACAACCTGGCGGACTACTTCAACTGCGGGGAGGACCAGTCTGCCGCGGTCGACTTCTGGGGCTACAACATCTACGAATGGTGCGGCCAGAACACCTTCCAGGCGAGCGGATACCAGGAGCGCACGGAGTTCTTCTCGAACTACTCGGTACCGGCCTTCTTCTCCGAATATGGCTGTAACAACCCCGGCGGAGGTGAGGCGCGGGTCTGGCAGGAGACTGGGGTCCTATACAGCTCGCTGATGAACACGGTCTGGAGCGGTGGAATCGTCTACGAGTATTTCGAGGAGCAGAACGACTTTGGTAGGTCTTCTCTTAGGGCATAGCCTCGTTGCCCCCCTGCTTGGTACTGATGCTACTGTATAACTAGGTCTTGTCTCACTATCCGGCACAACCGTCACCCCGCTGAAGGACTTCCAGACACTGGCCACCGCAATCGAGGAGGTTGACGCCAACTCAACAAGCACGGGCATTGACATGAACTCCTACACCCCGTCAAACGTGCCACGCGCGTGTCCCGCAGTCCAGGCAGACGTCTGGCTATCAGCCGAGGCCCTGCCTCCGACTCCCAACGTGACTGCCTGCGAGGACATGGTCGCATCGTCGGCGTGTGTCCCGACCGACGAACTAGCGAGCGATGTCGACAAGATGGCCTCGTTGTTTGGGACCATATGCGGTCTCGACGCGACCGCTTGTGCGGGCATCACATCCAACGCCACGAGCGGAACATACGGCGACTTCGTCATGTGCAACACGACGCAGCAGCTGACGAACGCGATGAACCAATACTACATCAGCCAGAAAAAGGCCAGCACTGCCTGCGACTTCTCCGGGCAGGCGAAGATCGTCACGCCGTCACGGGCGGTCAGCAGCAGCGGCAGCTCGGGGTCTAGTGGCGGCGGCAGCTCCGTGAGCACCTCCGGCAGCACGACCACCAGTGATGATGGCATAGAAGCTAACGGCAACTCTACGCAGTCTTCAAGCAGCGGGCAGGGCACCAGCGGTGCTGGGCGCACGACGGCAGTCGCAAGTGCCGGGTGGGCCGGGACTCTGCTCGTCGCCGTCGGGGCTGTTGCCCTGACTCTGTAAAAATGTTATTCCAGATATCATAACCCATGCCTGCGGCACCAAGGAGTAAAGGCTAGACCTGGGGATGGCGTTAAAGGGGATATAATGGCGATGACCAACAAAGCGCTGGGGAACGCTTGAGGGAGGGGGTTATCTGTGGAAAAGAATACGCTTCTAAACCCTAACCCTGGTTGATATGCATACTTAAACCACGTTTTCGAGCTTATTTCAGATATTCCTTTTGTCTAGAGAGGAGAATCCAATCCATATCTTTCTATGCCCACAGAGCCTCTATTTCCTCACATTATCATTATTTTGCATTCTGTGGTCTATAGTCCAGGATCTAGAGTCATCACCAAAAGCCCTTGAAAAACTCGAGGTCTCATCATCGAGTCATCCGCGACTCGGCTCGTGAATGTCGTGTCGCTCTTATCCATAGCGTTGTTTGAGGTCGTAACGCATCTCTTTCGTTATGTCAAATCTCACGGGACACAGCGTACTTGCTTCGCCTCCGAAGTAGATATCCCCAGCTGTAAAGGGAGTACGGCACGAGGACTAATACACACGAGATGCATGCCAGTATCGTGAGTGTATAATGGACGCCCATGTTGGTGTAGAATGGGATCCCCACTACCGTCATTCCACCAGCAATGATATACCTCACCAGCGCAGTGAAGGTCAATGCTGAGGCGCTGTACGTCTCATAGCTGTCGATGACATACATGTATGCACATATGAAGACCCCGGTGACGCCGAAGCCAAAGAGGCCGGCAGCGATAATGGGCGACCAGATGCTAATGCTGGGTGATGCTGTCCATCCCATCCAAAATAGCGATATCGGGATAGAGACAGCCGGGCCAAGCATGGCGTACCACAGCCGAATCTCAGGGTTGAAGTGCTGGCCCTCGCCTCGAGCCTCGGCCACCTTGATCTGCTTTGTCGTCATGCGGTAGACGATCGGGACTAAGAGGAGGTTGAACCACACGCCCAAGAACATGGCCACGAATATGATGTTGCCGAGTCCCTGGGAGGTGTGATACGTATCTTCGAATATGTACGGCCATCCGACTAAGAATGTGAAGAGAACAATGTAGACAACCGACAGATAGAGACACATGGCGAGGATGATCGGCTCAGTAAACATGAGAAAAGGTCTCGTCATGCTCACCTTCAGCCGGCTGAAAAGTGTGGACTTGATGATCTCGTGCTCGGAGCGGAAACGATCGTCTCCAGTGATATGCCTAAGGTGCTTTGCCTTCCACCGCAGGAGCAGAGGTGAGTAAGTCTCGGGCATCAGTAGACATACCAGCAGCACGATGACCGCGGAGAGCATGAGCACGGTCCACTCTGTCCACCGCCAGCTGACGGCTGTCGCAGGTCCGATATATGCGCCCATGACAGCGCCGAGCATGGGCCCTCCAAAGGCTGCGATGGCGTACATGGGAAAAGCCCAGGTCTTTTCGATGCTGTTGAACATGTCCGCGACGGAGCCTCCGGAGCAGACAAGAGGCGTCGAGGCGGAGCACCCAGCCAGAAGGCGGAACGCGATCTGCGCCCCAAAGTTTGGCGCGAGGCCCGATGCCATGATCCAGATCATGAAGACCGCCATGGACCCAATATACACTGCGTTGCGTCCGAAAGTCTCGGAAAAGGGGCCGGCCACCAGCGAACCCAGGCCCATACCGACGAGATATAGTCCGGTTGCCAGCGACTCTGCCACCTCACTGACGCCGAGCGACGCTGCGGCCTGTGGCAAGACCGTGGCATCAATCCCAGAGGCGGCACCGACCCCCGCGGCAATAAGCGAAATCTGCAACGTGCAGCTGATGCGCCGGGCCAGCGGCCAGTTCCGCGGATTGAGAGGGTCGTCGGGGCCTTCCCACCCGACGACAAAGACCTTCTCCCCCTTGCCTTCGTGTGTCCTGCGGTCTCTGGCATGCACGCCGGTCAATGAGTGGCCGAGTGCAGCTCGTGCTGAGTACTGCGTCGCGGTCGTCGGGACCCGCTCTACCGCAGTGGAACTGTGCTCCTCCTCGCCCAGCACTGAGCTGTCGGCGCTGCTTCTGCTGCTGATCCTCGACACGGCGCTGCCGATGTGTTCTGATGAATCTCCTCGCTGCCCGTCATCGTCGACTTTTTCCACATCAACTTGCTGTTGTGCTTCTGCAGCGGCAGGGTCGTTTTCCTGAGCGGCGCGGGTCCTCCGTTTCGCTGTCTCTGCGTCACGCTCGATCTGGGCTTTCACCGCGCGCAGGAGATGTCTCGACTGTCGCAGGGACTGCATCGCGATGGATGTGGCGAGTCGAGAACAACAAATATCACTAAGCTGCAGAAATAACAGAAGACTGTGCCGACAGGTTTAGTATTATGGAGAAGTGGTCAAAGTGCCTGGTGCCTCACTCTCTCTGCCCGGCAACACGTTCCGGAGGCTGGGCGGGTTCGCGGAAATAAAACATCCTAAACTTGTCGCCTCCTATGTGGATGCATTTGTAAGGCAGGTGAAATTTCTACCGACGACATCGGATGGCAAACAGACCCGCTATGATGTCCCTAGTTCTGTGATTAGTCTCTCACCAACTTGTCAAACAGACGACCTTGAAGGGCGTACACAATTCCATAGGTACCCACCTTGAAGGGCGTACACAATTCCCTAGGTACCCACCTTGAAGGGCGTACACAATTCCATAGGTACTCACCCACCGTGCCTGAAATTCTCGCAGTATCCGAGCCGAGCGTTTTGCACGATTATCTAAATAGGAATTTGGAGGTGATGTCAGAGCGAGCCAAGTGAACCTTTGGGCCATTATTGTCAAGACGGACATCTGCTTCTTCAGGACTTCTGTAATCATAGCTCTAACACCTTACCCATGGAATTCTTTTCTCACGGCTGCGATAATATGCATATTGAAAGCTGGAAGAGCATGCAAAGAAGTCGGATTGAGCTAATTACATCTAGATAAGCATCACGTTTAAACCAGCGAGTTCTCTGTGGTGGGTTATAGCAGCGTCCAGGCTGAACTTGCCGTGATAATTCTTCCACGACGGGGTGCAGAGACTTGAGGCCGTAAATGAGCATCAGATAAAGGCAAGCATAACAATAGACTAGCAAGGAATTATTGTATCGCCGGGTCATGAGTGACAGCACGAGGGCACATTGTCAAGTCCTATCTCAATTTGCTCCGCATCTGCGCCTCCTCACGCCCCAAGCCGAAGATATTACCGTCTGAGCAACTAGATCAGCTTTACATCATGTGCTGCTTCCCCCGCACCCTGAAACCTGCTTGAGGCGTATGATAGGTATTTACGGAGTGGAGTGATTAGACATCTGGCTCGAAGTAAAATGCGCCAAGCGACCATCGAGTTTTCCCGTTCATGCTACGCTCCAGAAACCGTGTGTCACCACGTGAAGGCTTTCATCAATCTGCGCCCGAATCTCTTCTCGTGATCTCTGTTGCTCCAATATTACTCCGTATACTCGCGGCAACAGTCAGCATACGTCGCTGTAGTTCACCAACCCAGGGTGCCTTCTTCAGACACGCATGATGGCCTCGAATGGAACAAGTGGAGCCCTTCTCGATCACACAACATACCCGCCCTTCCCGAAAGATGTTCCGAGTGTGAAGCTGGAGACGTTCTCACTTGCTCAGCTTGAGAAGGGTGACAATGTACTTAAGGACCGCCTATTCGAAACTTGCAAGGAGAGGGGCTTCTTCTCCCTAGATTTCAATGGCAGTTCGGCAGGTTCTATGCAGGCCGACGCCGACGATCTTGTCAGGTTGGCAGAGAAGGTTCATAAGCTACCACAGAAGGAGAAAGAAAAGTATCCAATGAAGGACTCCATCTTCGGGTAAGACCATTTCGTTGACAAGTTGAGAAAAGAAGGAACTTCAGATAATTGACGCTGCTCCTAGGTTCAAACCGATCGGAGCCACCAAAACAGATGCCAAGGGCACTCCGGACACAGCTGGCTTCTTCAACGTGTCCAAGGATGCTATTCTAGAGAACACCGACCGCTGGCCGCTACCACAACTCGTCCTCGATCAAAAGCCCCTGATCGCTAGGTACATGCGCAATGCCCACCGAACCGGCCTGGAGATCATGTCTATCCTCGCCTCCAGACTTGGCCTCCCGCCTGATGCCCTGGATAAGTACCACCGAATCACGGAAGAATCAGGCGATCACGTGCGGATGACCCACGGCCCGCCCAGGAGGACGGCCGAGCTTCCCGAGGTCCAGACACCGGGACATACCGACTTTGGCACCATCACGATCCTGTTCAACTGGCTTGGGGGGTTGCAGGTCTGGTCGGATCCCTCGCGGGGAAGCTTCGAGAACATCGTCGACCCGGACAGCACGGCGGCTATCTCTGATGGATCCGGCGAGCAGCCGAGATGGCTGTGGGTAGAGCCACCGCCGCCGAACCATGCCATCGTCAACCTTGGGGATGCTACGGTCAAGTGGACTGGAGGCGTGCTGTGCTCTGGGAGGCACAGGGTGGTGCCCGCTCCGGGGGAGCAGGGCAAATTCGATCGGTACAGCATTGTGTACTTCGTGAGACCGGAAAATAAGGCGGTCCTGAAGAGACTGGAGGCAGAGGGAATTCCGAAGCTGAAGCCTGATGAGATGGAGGAAGAAATCACAGCCAAAGAATGGATCCTGCAGCAGGCACGGGGCTTGGGACAGTCGATTGCAAATTGACCTGAGCCAAGTATGGCCTCGCGTTTCTAAATTTTCACCTACCTCAGACTGTTATTATCAAATCTCTAGTGATATGCTCCTTGATATACTTCTGTCCCGTTGCATTCCGTTTCTGACCCCAGGAGTACATGTGATCAGTCGGTATTCGAAAGAATGCCGTCATTTCGACCTGAAACAATATACATTCTCGCAGAACATTCCATACCACTGCCTGTCCGGAAAGAGACGGCAGGTTAATCGGAAGACTTGGGCATAGCAATGGCTGTGACACATCGCAGACCTCTTCGCAAAGTGCCTATCAGAGGCGCGATGTTCTCTATCCCGAGCTGTTGCGAGCCTCTTTGATGACCTCTTGCAAGGATTTTGCCGAATTAAAAAGTGCTTCCCTTTGCACCTTGTCAAGTGGAATTTCAAGCGGTCTTACAATGCCCTCACGTCCAACACGACAGGCGTGCTTAGACACACTTCCAAGGCCTCCTGGTGATGACTGATAGGTAGAATATCGCGCGTATCATACAAAACAGTATCACAACCACACCACCGATTCCATACGCTGTCGAGCCCTGGGACTGTATGATCGCAGAGGCCTTTTGTTTCGTGTCCCGAGCGATTCCTCTTTGTCGATGGTCGCATCCCGCGGCATCGCCTGATCCAGCGGGATACCTCCGATGGAGACTCGAGACCACGCGACAACTTGTGATTCGCCGTGCCCGCCGAGGACATACGTATCTATAGAGCTCACGGGCTTCTTCCTGGGGATCAACCAGCAAGATCTCGCTGGCGACCGGGCGCAGGAGGAGCGAGTGGGCGATGGTTGACCCGAACCCTCCAGCACCGACAATAGCGATGCGCGAGGTCAACGTCAGTAGTGCTGACATCTTGCAATGTGTGACACTGGCGAGCTCTCCGTCCCGCAGCGTTCAGACTCAGGCTGGGCCCACAGTCTGTCGATGGGACAGCAGGGAAAGCGAACACACACTTGGTGACGTCAACATGATCGCGTCTCATTGAGAGTTTGTTCTTGTCGGGGGCTCAAGACTGACTTTAGCCAAGGCCAGAACTAGCGTCACACCAATATATTGAAAACTCGCTTGTATAGTACCCGGAACTCCCCGTGCTGCAGGCAATCTTGAGGCATAATACATGCATTGCTATTGAGATTCTGTCACGGTAGAACATGCTTCTTTAGTCTTAACTTCGCCAGAAAGCCTGACATGAAATATGCGCAGCGGCGCAATAAAAACAACTAGTATTGTTGATAGGTTTGAGCTGAACAGAGAAAGAGAGAGAGCGTGCTGTACTGTTGGGCGCTGCTTATCATGTGCTTCTAGGGCACCGCCTCAGGATAGATGGATCCGGACTAGAAACTCACCAATTGCCGTGTTCAATCGAGGGGGACGTCGCACATCCTGTCCCAGTTCATTTCCTCTTGCCCCTCTACTCGGGCCGAGACAGATTGAGGATACTGACTGTGCTACTGCAAGGGGCCTAAGATTGTGCCGCTCTCCGACCTGGAAACCGGTCTGGAGCACCTACCTGGTCGCCCGGGAGATTAGCGGGAGCCAAGCACCAAGGAGGAGTTGTTCCTGTCCTCGGTACAGATGAGGAGCAGCAATGCAACCTCGTAAATTCTCGCCCGGGCACGTGTACTATGCAGGTGCGGATCGTGACAGGAATTCACCCACGTGGCGAGGGTAGTGACGCACCGGTCTTAGGTGACTTGCATTGCGAGCCAATGCCAACATGTTCCTGTATGTATACTACAAAGTTTCCTACGAATCTCAGAATGGCGTCGCTTTTCTTACGAATCTTGTCCGCCCATACAGGCCTTGACCCTCTGCAGGTCAACTACCTATCCCTTCCAAGTGCTCCTAGGGATCCCGCTCTTGTGTGCTTTCAACATGCGTTTCTGGACTCTCTCCCTGGTCGTCCCTCCACTCGCTGTACGGGCTGTAAACATCGTACTCTCTAACGACGATGGCTGGGCTGAGAAAAACATCCGCGTCTTCTACGACTCACTCACGGCCGCCGGGGAGAGCGTGGTGATCTCTGCGCCAGCCGAGAATGAGTCCGGTACGGGCTCAGACGATGCGGAGCCGACTGAAGTCACCGATGGCTGTGAATTCGACAGCTGCCCGCCGGGAAGCCCTCCTGTCGGCGCCAACAGCTCGATGCCCCGGTTCAACTACGTCAACTCATACCCCGTCACGTCCATGCGATATGGCATCCAGAACGTTTCGGAGGGTTTCTTCGGTGGACTACCGGATATCGCCGTGGCGGGGTTCAACGTGGGAGGTGAGTTTTCATAGTGTATTGACTTTGTGGTGATACTGTCTATAGAAGCTGATGAGGTGCTCCAGATAATACGGGAGCGACCGTGCTTATCTCGGGCACTGTCGGCGCCGCGGCCGAAGCTTCCCTCGAGGGGATTCCGGCCATAGCGTTCAGCGGCTCGACCGGGAGTGAGGTCGCGTGGACGAGCGCCACCCAGACATATCAGTCCGTCTATGCCGCCCTATCCACAAACGTCACGCAGGCCCTTGTCGCCTCCGGAAAGCCCTATCTCCCAGACGGCATCTGGCTCAACGTAAACTACCCCGCCGTCAACGCCTTGATGTGCTCCTCTGCAGCTGATATCAAGTTCGTCCTTTCCCGAATCAACGCGGCAACGCTGTTCACGCCTGACGACGTCGAGACATGCGGTTCTGAGCGCCTGCCGACGGAGACCATGGTGGTTAATTTTCCGAGGTGCTACGCCAGCATCAGCGTGGGAAACGCCAGTGACAAGAGTGACGCGGATGCGGCCGACCAGGCCATCGTCTTGAACAAGTTGCAGCCTATTCTTTCATGTCTGCCGTGAAGGGATGGTTGGGCAGCTCTAATGGTTCGATCAGGTAGAAATAGAAAGACAAGTTGCTAATCAAGTCTTGTGGTGGCTTTGATGGTATTTAGCCGCCAGAGCTCGCATGCCTCCCGACCAACACTTACACCGTTTTAGCCTCGATCAGGCTTTCAGATCCCATCGCATAGCTATAAATCTTCTGAAATCCGACTACTCCAGCGCGATTCAGTATTCCTTCCCACTGCGCTTCGGTCCTTTCCTGCATTGCCCCCAAGACCAACATCAACTGGTCTATCGATGTGACTGGCCAAGTCGAACTCTGGCGGGGAACAATGATCTCGTTGATCAGGACAGTCGAGTACCCAGGCTTCATGGCAGGCTTCAGCTATCCCAGGATTTTGATGCAGTCATCGTCACTCCCAGTCGTGCAAAACCGAATGGAGGGTAGTAGGCCCGGGCACCCACCACATTGGCGATGACTTCCGCCCGATCCTGAAGTACGAGCCTGCCAGGCAGAGTCGGATACTTAGGTTTCAGGTCCAGCAGGTCGTGTAGGTCCGTATATCGGTCCTGGAGATATCATCCTCATGATGTTGAGGACCTGAAGATCCGTCGGTCCTGATCCACTTGTTTCTGTTGAATAAACAAGTGTGGAAGCTTGATCTTCAACTACGGAGCTCCTCAAGGGAGCTGACGAGGCTATTTATGTGTAACTATCGCCGAAGACTCTGGCTCAGAGCTCGTACTTACGAGCCTGTGGCGTTTCCTGAAACGAAGCTATCGTGGCCTGATATGGACCACCAAACCGGCTTCCGGGCATATGTTCTTGGCAGGCGTAGCCCTTACGATCAACAGTTTCCTTGATATAACCTCACGATCAACATGATGCGGGCTTTAATATGTTAGGGGCATATCAAGGAGACTCTTTTCATTCATTCATGGTATTCCTCGGCCTTTCTCACATATCAACACTGCATCAGCGCCGGCTTTCTCGGCAAGCTTTTTGCTGCTGATTCCATCCGAGCCGCTCTGATTTATATGCTTCGAAAAGATTGAGCTCGACCGCGATACGAAGATGAACAGCTCGGGCAGGTTGTAACAGTTAGCGAGCCATATCACATCTTGGAACCTGAATGTTGTTGTGATATCAGTGGCCATCCACCTCAGCCCAGCCTATGCGCTGGATAGCCTCGCCAGGTAATTCCAGGTTACTCATCAGGGCTTGACTGAGGTTGAGCAGCTGTTCGCGAGCACCGGGCTTCTGCTCCGCATAAGCAGACCCAATTTCTTGCAGCCGCGCGAGGATGGCTTCGACTCCCTGCATTGACGAGGTCGGCATTTTCGAAATGATAATAGAAAAGGATAAAGAGTAAAGATGGAGGTGAAGATTGAAGGTAACAGGCCGCTAGATGTCTTCTTGACGCAGTTAGGTGGTTTCTGTACTCCATCTGCCAGGCGAAGGATCGCGGCATAGCGACCTTGGAATGGAGCGGAGATCATCGTAGCCACAGCTACTCGTCATTTTAAGTTTGCTGTCTGACAAGGGGGTTCAGTTCTGTTCTCTTTCTGGACAAAATGCGTTCCAACATAATGATTGGTGTGGAAATATAAGAGGTAGTGCCAGTGCAACGCACAGGCGATCGCTTTTGCGACAATTGGGTCTAGTCAAAGGTGTTGAGACACATCAACTAGTAAAGCTCGCTTTTTCAGCATCGTGCACATATGTATACGAAGTTGGAAATCCCTTCGTTGGATTTGTGCTTGTTTTCTTCTGCTGAGGTATGTGCACACTTGAAGCTCTGCTCACCAACGCTATAATGGTTACTCTTAGTGCAACAGATGCCTAAAAATGGCATCCCCGCCGAGAACTGTTGAAGGCTTCCAGCTCGTGCAGGAGCAATATTTGGGTGGTTGGGTCCCCGATCATTATTTTGACTTCTTCGAGTCACTTTCTAGAGTCTACTAAAGCTAATGATGGGGGCTGGCAGTTTTCAAAATTTACATGATTTTGAACAGAGAGGACGCGAGCTTGGGCAAAACAACAGTCAAGACAACGCATGTGATTCCATTCATTCTTTCATATGCCATTTCTGCCTCTAAGCAGACATGTGAAATTCTCAACACGCAGGTAACTGATCAAGGTTATGCTCCTGCTAGAAAGACCGATATGAGACCCTTTGAGATGACATTTGTCTGACACATGGCTGGCAATCCCAGCAAAGCGAAAGCACACTTGATCAGACAGGGTCTATCTCAGGATGCGAGTAAGAACTTGTTTATAGAACTCAACAGTGCTGCCGATGAGTTGAGGGCAGAAGACGAGGAAGTTCCCATGCAAGATCCTTCGACACAGAAGTGCTAGAAGACTTACTCTGCAATGACTGCCACACTAATCACTCAAACATTGCCGGTTCAGTCTACGAGAAGCTAAGTAGGCTGAAGTGATTTAAATATTATTGTGGATTGGATTCTTGAGTTAGATATTTGGAGGCCGTCGCTGGCATAGTCGAGCACACTCTGGAACCATACATTCACATCACAAGTCATGGGAAATACTGTTTATAGAAAATATTTCTCCTTTGCCCAGTTTATCTTTCCCAACAAGTCGAGGCTCCCCAGTGGACTGTTGACGTGTTAAAGATCACTTGAGTCAGCTACGAGGGCAAATTTGGAAAGGCCTTGTTGACTGTAGGTAAGGGATCATTTGTTCAGAACTCGGCACCTCAAATGTGCTCAAGCATTTGCGGAATCATTCTAGCGGGGCGTACTTCATGATGGCACAGGTCACGCCATGATTGTTAGGCCTGCATGTGAACAGCACGGCTGCAGTATTCACTGCTGCCCGCCGACATCCAGGTGAACAGCACATTCGTGGCATTCATCAATCCAGAATCAGCATAGCTCTATGCACCACTGGCTCATTCCTGGCTTGAAGAGCACAGTCGTGTTCTTCGCCAGTCCAGAAACAGTATAGCTCCATATCCCACTGGCTCGACCGAGGGTGGGAGGCACAGTCGTGGCGTTTAAGTCTCGGTGCCATGCAGGATGACGAGCGGCTCAGTGGAGGAAGTAATTGGCTGCGCCTTCGTCTCGTAGGCCGCCGCTGTGGTGTTCACACATTGGGGAGTTATCACTTCAACACTGTAGCATTGGAAACTTGAGCTGCCTGGCGCAAAGACATTCACGCATCGCAGATTCTTCATTATCACCAGGAGAACAAAGTCTCACTCCAGACTGACCAGATCCTATTCCCTTTCCGCATCCTGTGGCTAGTCCCGTCGTTTCTACACAAAACAATTCCCGAGATCGCAATTCCAACCGGAACCAGTAGACATAGTAGAGCTACCTGGTGCGACTGAACGCTAGAGGCATCTGCGGATCGTGGTCATAGATAGAAATGGCTGAGACTTGGTCATCAGATCAACAATGGAATGCGGCAGGTCTTCATGGCGGAGGTGATATCGTATGGTATTGCGCAAGTCACAGCAAGTTTGGAAGATTTACAAACTTATACCATAGCTGACTGCAGAGTGCCGTAATTATTACAGTGCAAATGTGGTGAGGGTCCAACACCCCTCGAGATGTCACCAAAGTGCACCGGCACGAAGATTGACTGCCCACATGAGCATTGCAAAAAGTGCACCTACGAACGGAGGACAGACAGAGACCAGACAAGGCCCTCAGTCAACCAGCCACGGCCTTATAGTCAGGAGGAGGATGCGGCTCTGCTGAGAGAGCCTCAGGTCGCAGCAGAGCCTCAGGTCGACCTAGAATGTACACCCCTGAACATGGGGCCCGCCCCTCACATCATGGCAGACGTTCTAATCTCACCATACTTCGGCATCACCTGCGTGTGTCATGCCACAGGGCCTCACGCCTGACACCAGTGCATGGATCCATGACGGTGATGTCCTTGCCGGTCAACTCGACAGCCTGGCAAGTCCATCACTTGACTTTCCAATTACTGGCTGGGGCCCATACCCGCTTAGTGACCCGGCCTTGAGTCTTGATGAGCCCGGAAGTCCCTCCCTCTCTACCTTTCGCAAATCTGGGTCCTACGGACCTGTCGCCACCCGCCATTTAACGGCCCTTCAACAATCCCTGGACCAGCCGCTACAGTCGTCGCTCTCCTCGGCTCAGAGCACGCACACATCGGACAGTGAGTCTTCCACTGACGGGCCGCGGCAATGGACTCGCAGTAAGAGCCACTTCACTTGTCCCTTCGTGTGGCAGGACCCTGTACGGTACCGGCGTTGCCTGAAGCGCAAGCTCAGACGCATCGGAGACGTGAAACAACACCTCCGAAGGAAACATATGAAGCCCCTCTTATGTGGTCGGTGCAAGAAGAAGTTCAAGGATGACGCGGCACGGAGGGTGCACTCCGAAGCCTTCGTACCGTGCCAAGTGAGAATGGTCAATGAACCTGAGGGCATCAGCGAGGCTCAAAGAGAAAGCATGAGCCGTTATCCAAAAGACAGAAATGACGCTGTGGCCCAATGGAACGTGATTTGGGACACCATCTTCCCGGATCGTGTCGAGATGAAGCTACGTTCGCTATTAATGGACGGGCGCCTCTCCGAAGACATCACCTCACTTATTGCTTTCTTTCACACCAAGGCTCGGCAGATACTCCGGAGCAACCGCTACACCCAGAATATCATTGAGGAAGTAGTATTCGGCGCTCTCAATGTCATCCGCGAGTGGGCATCAGCAACCAGACGCACGGTTATCAACGCTCCCCCCGACATCTTGGGTCCTGATATCCAGCAAGCTTTCGGCGCTCAGCATATCAGACAAAACACTATGGCCAGCGGTGATGACCACATGTCCATCCCGACAAAGCTTCGCACGGCGTCTGACGGCTTCAGCTGAAAGGGGAAAGGGGGGAGGGGGACCGGTGGGCATAGGCTATGGAGACTGCTCTCGGAACAGGGCGGAAGGATCAATTATGTTGCTCCTTTGACCGGATACAAGGCGGCGCATGGAACCAATGTCCACGACGCTTCCTCAGGAAGTAAGCATACAGCCCTCCCGCGATATAGACGGCAACAGCTGATATGATAACAGGATACTGGAACTGGTCCGGTCGAGAGAATATGATGGTCGTCGCGTAGGAAAGCATTTCGAATAGGTTCTGGAAAGAAGCCTCAACGGCGGAGAAGGTGCCCCGGTGGTCGTCCTCGACTTCCTGCGCGCCGGGCCACCGTCAGCCCATTTCGATATCGTCACGGAGATATAGCAAGAAGCTCTGGTGTGTGGACAGCCTGAAGACTCACATCTTGTATGATATTCTGCGCAGATAAGTCGTATCCCCACAGGCCAACCCGACTCAAGGCCACGCCAACTGCAAGTCCGGTGGCAGAGAACAGGCTTTTCGTGCCCATCCCCTCAAAATTTAAGAAATACCAGCCCAGCGCGCCAGCGAGACATGCCATCTGCCAAGCCAGACTCCATATACCAGCCCGGATGACCCCAATCCTCTTCATCAAGAAGGGCGCGGCCCAGGTCGCGCTGATCTCGAAAATGCTGCTGCCGACGCGGGCGATACCGACGTACCACGATGTGTAGCCGACGGATATGAGATAGGTGATCATCTGGCCCGAGAAGGACAAGACGGTGAAGTAGAGAAGAGACAGAGCAAAGGATGCGAGGAAGGCTGAGTGTTTGAAGTAGAATGGCAGTGATTCGACGGGGAGCATGCTGTTGATGATGCTGTTCACGAGTATCTTTGGCGCTACTACTCTTGGCCTCTGACTTGAGCCTTCAGTGTTATGTACCCGCCTGGGTTCGACCTCACTCGCGCCAGTAGCCGCCTCAGTTGCCCGCTCAAGTCCACGCACTCGCTTATAAACCTACCAGTCAATCAGTCACCATGAACGGGAAGAAATCTTCTCTTTTTGGAGGAGGCACAGTGTCTTGCCTGTTCGATGAAGATGTACTCCACAAGAACGGATGCGATATTCATGCCCAAGGTCGTGTAGATGGCAATCTTGGTGGAGGCTATGGCCACCAGAGAGATCGTGAGAGGGCCCATGAGCTTACAAAACAGATCGATCCGGCGCATCCGTGCGTTCATAGCTTGAATAGGATGAGTCACGCACGCTACTTGCAGAGCGGATGAGAGTCCGGAGACACTTACTTCGACGAGCAGTTTCGTTGCCTTCTGTAATGACGACTACCTGTCAACAACGAGTGTCAGCGCGGTGTGGGGCGCCTGTCCGAGTTGTAGCGGTACCGACCCAGTCCCGTTCAACTGATATCGTGTTCATAGTAGAGCACAGCTTCTCCGCCACCGCCAGGAGCACAATGATCGCAAAGATGCCGTCGTCCTTCCGATAGCCTAACCTGCTCCCCTCCTGCTCCAGTACCAGCAATAGGGCACAAGAGACAGCTACCGGGACCCGCTGCCCAACAATCGACGCCCGTACGATATTGAGACGATTGCCCTTGTTGACCCAGGTTCCCAGCGGCTGCGCAAGGAGGATATATCCGGCGTTGCGCACGAGAGAGTATACAGAGACGGGAAGCAGCGTACCAGGGAAGACAGACGTCAAGAAAAGGGCCGCACCGAACTCAAAGAGGCGGGAGTTCCAGGTGGAGAGAAAGTGCGAAGCGTACAGTCTGAGGGCGACCGGCTTGGGGACGCCGGTGCCGATACCCGTGACGTTGGCCTCGTCATCGCCATGGTCAACCTGATGCAGGAGGTGATGGCCGACACTCAACCGGGCTGCTGCCTCGTTATCATTCATGGGCGCATGAGCCGTATAATACTGAGGGTTGGTCGAGCACACGACGTCGGCCGCTTGCTCCGTCGCCTCCGGGTCCGGGCTCGGCACCTGGTCGGCGATGGTTCGGACTTGGTAGGATCCGGCTTTGCTGGCGGGCCATACTGTGAGACTCTCATCATGCGCCATAATGTGGCTACAATAAGAGGTTCCGTAGGGAGCCAAAGGTCCTTTTCCTTAAAACATGCTCTCGAAAATTGACGCATCGAGTGAAAAGACGGGATTTGACATCAAGTTCAAGGCCCAGAGGTGAAGTCGGTGACGATGGCCTGAGGAGGCGACTCGGCATCTTCGTCTTCCGGACGGCTATCGGCTGCTCGACTGCTCCACTGAACTTGCAGAAACAGGCCTTAGCTTTCCCTGCTCTCCCCCTCACCGTCGCCTTCGTAGTTGTTTCGGAATTTAAAAATAGATTGCCTTGAGAAGCCGTCGATATGTCCACAAGGGATCCGCAACATTTCAACGCTGTTATCTGCCGATTTTCGTGCTTCTATGGACTTTCCTCGATACCATGGCCTCGTCAGCAAGCCTGACATGGCCTCGGCTTCTAGTTCTGCCTCGTATTCACCAGATGGAACGAGTGATGCCGCGCGGGTTGCGGGCGAGCTAGTTACTAGGTATTCGCCTAGTCACCCAGGCACGCTCTGGCCGAGTTGGAGCGCAGCGGGCCGCCGCTGCGGTAAGTACTTGGATAGGGACGCTGTCGCTGGGGACATCCTCTCTTTCATTGTACGGCACCTCCCTGCGGCTTCGCTGTGGACCGGGCATCTTGGTGGAGATGGAATCTGGAGATGAACAATGGAGACGGTTTCCCTGGAAGGTGTCCTGTATCAGGACCGGCCGGTGGGTTCTACATGAGACATCTCAAGCATAAAAGACTATCCTGTGTCGATGCAGATCATCACGCAATTTTTTTTTTTATTTAAAAAATGTTTCTTTTTTCTTCTCCCCCCCTCGTTTCTTGCTCCACGCCGCAGCGTGATCACCAATTCAACGGAGATACAGAAACTATGCCTTTCAAGCCTATGATTGCAAACGAGTTACTCAGGGGCATTCTCGTGTGCATAGAAAGTCCGTCAGATCGGAAAGGTATTTGCAGTTTGAACTGTCGTAGATCGCAAGCCGGCAGCGCCCATGTCGAGATGCAACGTCGGTCTGCACTGGTGAATACGGCAGGCCTGCTTTATTAGCGTTCCTGTCCCATAACTTGAAGCTCGGCTTCGCCTCTATTTCCGATGCTGAAGCCGGTCCCTCTAATGCATTGCTACTGTAGGGTGTGTAAATCAGTGGGCACTGGAGGGTGGACTCGCGCGAATCGACTTGGGTGCCCACTTCTTTCCAGGGTCTTGAAGCCATTGTGTGTTCGGGAAGTCAGAATGAGGAAAGATGTCGTAAAGGTTGAGCACGCACGACTTCGCGTATCGGACATAGCTTGAGTAAGTTGTAAATACACCGCTTCGAGATCTCGACCTCAAAGGATTGACACTGCGTACCCCCCTATATGGACCGCACGCGTGACTCGTGTAGCTATACGCCTATTGCCGACAACTTCACAGGTCGCCACACCTGTCGCCACACCTGTCGGCTGAAATTTATGGCTGTCCAGGACCAAAAGAGGACTGAGCCGGGCCTTGAGCAAGGCCATGTGCGTCGAAAGTCGCATGTCGGTCTTGAACCCCTACAGATCCAGGGGTGGATTTAATATATACAAAACACACTAGAAGAGAGCCTACCTTCCCGCGTAGTGCATCAAGCCCGACCCTCCTGTGGCCTGTCAAAAGGACTTACAGCGATCCCATGTGGACGCTATCGACAGAAGTGTTTCTTCCGGCGGCAATATTGTCTCTTTCAGGGACTCTCCTCCGATCCCGAGGACCCGCGACATGGTGTGGAGCGCATAAACTAGAAGTTTGGCAACGCGTACGGCTCAGGGCTTAGCATATTGCTGCAGTAATTCATTGTCCAGATGTCTGGACTCGACTGGCACCCTTTTACAGCCCAGTATCGCCCCCTTTTCCTAGATCTACCTTGTGCGTCTTTCTCTCCTCAATATGGCGGCCTGGATCCGTAGCAATTTGTCTTCTTGACCTCGCGTGTCCTGAGGCCGACCATCGTCGACGATGACAAACATGGACGTGTTGTCCAGCAACACTACGGATGTGACGATCAGTGGGACGGCCGTACCGAGTGGGGTTGCAGAAGTGTCGCGCACTGACAGCGGCGATCTCGGACCCATGATTCTGGCCGTCTGCTGGGCCATGACGGCGTTCGCCGCGCTCTTCCTCGGGGCTCGACTATTCGTGAAGTTGACGACACACAAGCAACTATGGTGGGACGACTGGCTGCTGGTGGCCTCGTGGTTCATGCTAGTCGCATTCTCAAGCGCGACGACGTACGCCGTGAAGATTGGGGTTGGCAGGCACTATGCGGTGACGGGCAACGACGTGAAGATCAAGGACCTTCAGCTTGTCGTGGTCGTCGCTACTGTCTTCTCCGTCTTGGGTGCGTCGTGGTCTAAGACGTCCTTCGCCATCACCCTCCTCCGGATCACGGACGGGACGATATACTATATCATCTGGTTCATCATCGTGTCCATGAACATTATCCTTACCTTTAACGCTATGCTGCAGTTTCTTTGGTGTCAACCAGCCTCCGCGGCCTGGAACGGCGGGCGTGGTGGCATATGTTGGAGCCAACATGTCATTGTCTATTACAGTATCTCGGCAGCGACCTACTCGGCTGGTATGGATATTCTGCTCGCGATGGTACCATGGGCTGTCATCATGCGCCTGAAGATGCATATGAAGGAGAAGTTGGGTGTGGCCGTCTGCATGAGCCTTGGGTTCATGTAAGTTGAGAAACCCGTCATCTTGCCCCACTGAGAAGTCGAACAATTTCGGCACCCGGATTGATACTTCTAACTGACATGTCTGAATAGCGCCGCCATCACATCCATCTTCCGTGCCTATCACATACCTGCGCTGTATTCCAGCGACTATACGTACGACGAATCCACACTCTTTGTGTGGACCGCCGCGGAGATGGCGACCACCATCATCGCCACATCGATCCCCGTGCTGCGGGCACTTTTGACCAAGGCCGTGAGCTCGACCCGGCGCGAACGCGGGGAGTCGCAATTCGCCAACACGTTCAGGACCGGTACTTATGCTTGCAGTACCGTGAGCCAGGGGCAGAGCTACAGGAGGATGGGCGACGGGACGTACACCCGCAAAGGCGGCGACGGAGACCTTGCTGGCATAAGCGAGAGCGGCGAGAGCGTGACCAGCCTGGTCATCATGTCCGAGAAGTTCTTTGGGAGAGATCTGGAGCATGGCGGCATCCTGAAGACCGAGGAGATCACGGTGAACTACGGTCGACGGAGCCGTCATGAGGGCGATGGTGGTGATGTGGACAATTCGGCTCTGGGGTTTGAGCTACATGAAGTATCTCCCGTATATGTGCCGCCTAAATCACGGTGATGACATTTCCAGGTACTCAGAAATGAGAAATATTTGTTTTGTCAGGTTATGAGTGAGCATACATCATACTCTGTTCATGTCGCGGACGAGTGCGGCCCCAAGAGCCTTTACAATTTGCCTGTCTATAGACTGAGTCTCATCCATGAGGAAATTTACCTAAGGAAGTTTGCAATATCAAGGCAAGCAGGCATTGTAAAGATCCATTGTCCCGGTAACATCTCACTTATCCGCATCAATAGAGCCTTAAGCTTCCCGTCCGGTAACCCTCCGCCCACCTTCTTCTTGAAGCTCTATTTCAAGAGCTTGACGTGATGGGCGAGGCCGCTGTCGGTATCACAGTTACCTTAAGTGAGCAACTATCGTGTTTCGTGTGTGTCCCCGTGATTGGCAGTATCACTTTGGAAGGATCCTCTGGCCGAAGCTTGGGGCACACAAAGATGACTAGGGCAGCGCCTACCTCTCATACTTCGCATCATCCTTTTGAACCCCACATCTAGGAACATCCAGCGATTCTTGATGAGGCAGCGAAGGGTGATTCCCATACCATTGAAATTGACTTCGACCTGGACGAGGGGGAGCTTACCATAGTGCTCAACCTCAAGCACACGGAGCACTGGGTCAACGACTCAACGGCGAGAAGTGGCATCGAAAAGTGGCATCACATCACCATTAGAGACTGCCTAGCCCAAAGCAGTCACGCACGCCCCCTTTTGGAGTCTTTCCACAGGAACAGTTCAAATGAAAAAGTGGAAAAATTGTAGAAAAAATGTGTTATAATAAGATAACATGGTGAGAATGGATGTTCGTTACGGAAGAAGAGTTAAGGCTGTCGAGACAAGAGATTCCTTGGAATAGCTGGAAGTAAATATTCTGGCAATGCCATCACACGTATCAGCGAGCCTTTCCAGGACTAATTTTATGTCCTGAATTTTATCCTCATTATATCCTTACATTCCCCTCCTACCGGTTGTTGTGCGATCTTGATGGACTGGACTCGGTCAGGACTTGTAGTATTGTTGTGAAACTCTGTCGTATACTGAATTAATGAGCCTTAATTATCTCCATCGTCTTCCCCCAAACAAATTGTTTCTTTTGGTTATGCCCCCGGCTGTAAGAGGCTTATCATCAACATTTCCACGCGGTCAAATATCGGAGAACTGAGACAGCCTCTATACACACTCAGAACACCGCCTGCTTGGCCTTGCACGCCGAAGCTCATCGTGTTTTTTCTTTGAAGGGCTGGTTTATATGACGCATGAGATGTAAACACAGAGTCTAGATGGTTTTCCAGAGCCTCTTTCATTATCATTGAGCTCATTGATCTGGCTCAGCTTCCACTTCTGGTGAGGGTCGCCACTGAATATGAGTACGACCTTGAGGCTGAGTCTCTACTTCATAGTCACAGGCCATGAGATGAAGGAGCACTGATTTTCGAACATTGCCAGTCGTAGTGAGCTCCATGATGCGATTTCTTAACGCATTTGCCTTCTTCGTTGACAGGACCATGGTGTGGCGATGGTACAAGACACTCAGGACTTGCAAGACAGACAGATTTGAGACCACCTCATTGCTTGTTATCAGGCGTGAGTCGATCAGGCTCAGCACTTCTTCCAACAATCGTAACGATGAACCAACGTGTCCAACTCTCCACTCAAGCTCAGCCATCCAGAAGGCCTTCTCCTCGGGGTTGATAAAGTCGACCATACTGCAATCTGTCGCTTCCCTCAGCATATCTTGTGCCTCATCTAGCCGCTTTTGGTTGATCAAAACTTCCGCCAAGGCCAGCCTATTCTCTTGAGCGGTTGGGATCAAGCCCGGGTCATCTGCCGCTTCGACAAGATTCTGGCGCAAAGTCACCTCATCCTGGCCACGGACGGGGTTCGGGATGTATGCCTCTATGCGGAGGGATCCAATGTCAACAAAGCCTCGTGTTTTCCTCCAGACTGGTGCGCACGTCCCTTTGATAGTCTCGAGAAAGTGATCGAAAAACTCCGGCTTGTCTCGAGACTTCAACATCTCGAAATTGGTTGACCATAGGTTATTCAGAGGGTGTTCCGCGCCGTATAATTCTCGGAAGAGATCCAGACAATGTTTCAAGAGCACGCAACAGATCCTGAAACACACCTCGGAGTTCAGATAATGTCTGTATGAGGCGGCCACGTCCACAATCTTTCTGTATATGAATGGATGGTGCAGAGCTATGAGGCCCTTCAAGCTATTGAATGATTTGTTAATGTCCTCAAACGCCTGCTGCGTATTTTTGTCATCAGAAAGTGCTTGAAGACCTCTTTCAAATAACGGAAAGAAGTTGACATCGTCCTCGGTGACCAGTCTATGGCGGTATCGAGCCCCCGGGGCTGGATCGTCTCTCAGCCAGATGCCACCATTTCTCATGTTGTTGCTCAGCCAGATCTCCCAGTAGTATCTGGCGACCTCCACGGACTCATGAAGACCAGGCGCAGACATCCGTCGCGGTACCTGTGGGCTTGACCGGACAGCTAGCTCAAGCGACCTCGGGGTAGCCCGACGCACTTCATGATGAGAGAGGACGCCATCCTTCGTCTTTTCGAGATGCCTCGCGATGCGTCGTTGAAAATTGAGGTTTTTTGTGCCCGCCCAGAATTCTTCCGGGGCCCTATTGCCAGACACGAGCTCGCGAGCTTCATGTTCCTTGATGTTTTTTCTGAGTCCCCACTTCTTGAAACGGAACTTATACGCTCTCGGCCTTTTCCACACCATTTGTGAGCAACTATTTTCGTACAAAGCTAGACCTTCACACACACACTTACGTTGCATCGAAGCCGTGTTTTCTGCTCATATACTCTCGAACTGCCGGCATTGGTAGGTTTTCTTCCCAATAGAGTCGGGTAATCACCTCACGGTGACGATTCCATTGTTCTTCCGAGTAATTGGAAACCCGGCTTGAACCCTCTGCTGGTGAGCTTATTGATGATGCCGTGTCGTGATCTAGCCTTGTGCCACTGCCAGACAGATCAGAGGCGGCTATGCTAGGTGAGAAAAAGTCTTCTGAGGTTGGTTGGGTGACGGCTGAATTATGGGATGCTGATGGCGTAATTGTCCAATCCTGCCCGCCGATGACTCGGCTCCCTCGGTCTGGGAGCGGATACCGTTCATCGGAAATGTGTTCGATGTCCTTTGATCCCATTGTAATGCCTAATTGGTTGCGCGAATCACGGACTGGTGCAAGACCCTCCCGCATCCGGGGCTGAATACTGTACGCTCAACACCTTTTATATTACGTATGCCGAAAGACTTCGGTATGAGTCTTGTGTGCCAGGTTTTGTGCTGTCAGAGAGCCAAGGAGCTGAACTGATGCCCCTATGTTTTGCACACCGGCAGGATCTCAGCCCCTGGGCATGTCAGGCGACCAAGTTAGCAGCGGTGGTGGGTCCCGTGTCCACCTAGTTCAGGGCTGTGTGATGGAAAACTCGGCAGGCCACTGGGGGAGTCCCGTTCCAGTCCCTAGATAATCCCTTCCCGACTCAATAGCGGATGAGGTGTCAGTGAGAAATGTTCTCTGCATTTCTCTTATTATCATCACTTGCATCTTCTTTGAATAACCCCTCTATGACCTCCGACAATGAATGGTATTGAATTAATCTTTTCTTGGAGATGTGCATTGCCACTACTACACCTACGTGCCTACTTAGTGTCCCACCCCACCCTCAACCGTGGACTAGCAGAGGATTCCTCACCGGCTTTCAACCAATGATATCAGTTGAAACATACAACCAGATTTCTTGCAATTACCATCTGATGAGTATTATGTATAGACGGGTCCCTTTTCCTCCGCCGCGGCATGTCCCGGACTGAGAGGCAAGATCAAGACACCGATTTTGTCCAAAAGTTTGATCCGAGACCGGCACCGATAGTATACTCATGTAAAATAGTCATCTGGATATGCTTCACTTGAGCATATGGTTTGCTGCAAAATAAACGGGCCCATTTCGTAGTCATAGCATCGCACTGCCCGCCAGGCACCTTGTATGAAGTGAATGATGGGCGGCATTTCTCGCGTGGGCTTCATCAGGTCCTCATCGATCTCCTCGTAATTTTGCTGCATTCTCTCTGACTCAGCTTACCTGCCATTCTCGGATGAGCAGTCCTCGACTCTGGAACTACTACATTTGCCTGCCAGGACGCGTTCCAGGAGACTTCGATATGGTGTCGCAATCTTACTCAGCTGACCACGCATATATGCTTCCCCCAGCAATGCCCCAGACACCTATAGAACCGGAAACGTCAACTTGCATACTGATGTGGGCGTCGGTCGCCTAAGAAAGGCGTGTAGTTATTCCGGACGCCAAGCACTGAACTTTGAAACTGTTCCTGGCCTGATGCGTCAAAGAAGTGTTGGCGTGTTTAATTTTTGAACGGCACTGACCGCAATGTCGTCTTGAGCTAATTATGAAGCGACTCCTTAGATCCTGCGGTCATTCCTTAGACATTGCCTCATTGGATTGAATGGTAATTTGACCAGATTACGAGCTTGCTATCTCAGCTAATATACTTAACCCAATGTAATACGATGATCGGGCAATCCGCAATGGTGCCAGTGCACGGCGTGCACACAAGGCAGATTTGCTTTGTGAGCATTGTTGGTACGGAGTGGATCTGCGAGTTGTGCGCAATTGAGCTTTGCTAAAGGGTTTTAAGCTTAATCCATATCCCCCACTGATTCGCTCACCAAAATGAGGTTCCTCGTGCAGCCGGCATTAGCGAGCCACCCAATAACATGACTGTTGAATCCTACACTATGCGACGTCAGCCACTCCCTAATGATACAGCCCGAGCTCTCTCGGTCTTTGACCGATTCCTCGATTAGCGTCAACCTGGTGCTGCAGGTCTAACTTCATGCTGTGCTGACGACTACATTTCCGCCGGATTTACTGAGGTTCAGGTGATTGTTCTTTCGTTTTACCCATGCCCATCATGCCTTATCGCCAAATGAACTGCGGCGCGGCTCTCCGTTGATGACAGAAGCCAGCAATATACAGGCTCTCTTTCCAGCTTGATCGGGCCGCTCATTCTTGATCTCTCAATCGGAAGCATGGCCCCCTGGCTCGAGGTGGGGATAGCTTCACGTCTTGGATGTGGTAGCTGGTTAGATTTGCGCTGCGAGCTGAATCTGATGCTCACCCGGGGCGATCGACATTCTAAATTTGGTCCGAATCACCCTCTGTCACGTCTAGGCTCCGTTGGGACTCGGCAGCATCTAGGCACATGCATGTCCAGTGCCCCAGAATTTGACACTCGAAAAGCCGGCCGGACGTTCCGCCCTCTAGGATGGGACTCCATCGTGACAGCATGTTCAGCTGAAAGGGCTGAGCCGCTGCTAGCGAGATTCTACCCCTTTCAGACGTGATGTGCTTCAGACCGATCTCCAGGGTATCCACTCAATCACGTTTTTGTCATCTATGCGAAGTGACGCTTGTCGAATGAGCCATGGATGGTCGATATGAGCCCCCACTGAGCCATCATTCAAGAGATAAGAAAGGTATAGGGGGTGGCATCTTACATGACGCCTGAAGGCGCATATGAACAATCCAAAAAATAGGGATTTTCTATATTAGGTGTTGTATCATTTTCCATTAGCCGCCTCCTGCGGCCATGAGCTCGGGACCGAACGATAAATCGGTGTCGGCCAATCCTGACCCTCCATAACGCGTTCAATAAGCGTCACAATGGCGTGAGAATAGACCAATACCACCCATAATCTGCCAATGTGTCACAGCTTCACCACGGCGGCGAGTGTGGCTACCGCTATACTGAGGAACATGCAGGTCGTTCAAGCAGCGAGTGAGTCCCTTATGAGCAGCCATAAATTACGCTGTCAGACGGCCCGTTCTCCGAAAGTTCCTTTTCCCAAAAGGCGACTTGCCCCCAATGAGCAGATCGTATGGACTAAGGAGATAACGAGATCTCTCATCCTCCAAACGCGTTCTTGTATAAGTGTCACGGAACCCCTGCAGCCTCCTACCTACCTTAGTAATCTCCAATTTCAAATACCGCTTGCCCAGCGCCAACTGTCAACTTGAGATGCCCATGGTGACATCGATACCACGAGTCTTTCCTGCGGCCGTTGGCCTCTGCCTGGGGACTGAAGAGCCTACCGTACCATCACCGCAACCACTGGCATAAGCAAGGCATAGAGGACGTCAATGGTCTCAACAGCACCGAGAAATGTGCATGCCAAGGACGAGACAGACCTCAATGTAGCAAAGACCGAGTTTGCCGCAGGAGGACTGGGGCAGAAGACAGTCCCCAATAGCATGCCGCAGATTCGTATCGCGGATTTCGCAGAAAGCTGGAACGACCAGACGTGGTGGAGCTAATCGAGACTATACCTACCAAAAATTGAACTGCTAGATCTCGTAGTGTCACTGACTGTCATATCATCTCAGCAAACAATCAATTTTTCAGCCCTGCAAGTTTCAACAGAGGAAACGGCTTCGACACTCCAATATTTTTGGTTTCGTAATTGCATCTTTCCAATTTTCTCTACACATTTGGATCATTGTTGAAGGTCTTCGACCACTCAAGACCCCACTGTCCAGCATAGCGTCCTCGATTCCCAGGTGCCAACTTACGTAGGAAAGAGAAGGAGAAAAACAGAAGGGGGGGGGGGGGGAAGGAGAAGGAGAGGAATGTCTTCCCGCCAATGAAAGCAGTTGAAAGCCCGCTCAATAGGTTGCTTGTGGGACTAGACACAGCTTCGCCAACATATGTGATAGTATTGCTCTAGGCCTAAGGACGGACTTCTTTCAAGTGATGAGAAGGTCTCTGGAAGCCATGATATTCATGAAGAGGAGCCGACTACTATGTAATGTGTCTGTAAATGAATGATCGAAGCAGATATCTTAACTACTCAACCCACAAGCTGCCCTGATGCTCTAATATCGTATCCATGTTTTGAGTAACGGCTGAGCTCCCCACCCCTCCTCCCCGATATCAGGAACTTTACTTTCCAGGGCCAACATCGCAGCATTCCGCATCCCACTCTTGGACATCACGGCCTGAACACCAACTGCATAAGCAAGAGGTCTCCAATAGGTTGTTTTAGCGAAACAATGACACTTCACCTTCAGCAGGGGCGCTAGGCGCAGCCGTCACGGCTACAAGAGACATAGCCAGGAGCGCAAGGATAGACTTGAAATACATGTTGTTTTTGAGCCGTGGCAGCCGATAACAAGCGGAGGTGCGGCAGTGTTGTGATATTGGCAACGTGGAATCGCTCGAGGAGTGATGGATGAGAGAAGCACGATCGAGCATCGAAGCTGGAGGGTTCTCTTGGGTTTATAAGCTCAATATGGGCGCCGCTCTATTCCATGGCATCGCGGGCTCTTGATACACTTTCCCGAAGGATCCGCTACTATTCCCAGGTACGCGTAGCATCAACGAGAGCCTTCAGCACCCCCGCAACTGTATCGCGTTCTTGGCGTCCAGGGCTTTTGCTGACAGAGGAGCTAGTTCGAGTATACCAGCCGCCACTAATGGTGTTCCCTGGACTGACGCACTGAATCTATTCGACATGAAAGATGACCGCAGATGCCACCTGCACGGGGGATAAACTCGGTATCCACCACTACAGCCCCGGACCCGCAAAATATTGGGGGCCAGTTGTGCCTCAATGGTCCGCCCGGTGGACAGGTGCATTAGGCGGCCAGAAGGACATCATCAAGAACCCACGTGAACAAACGCAGAGCGATCTTACCCTCATCTATGCATATATCTGGATACCAAGTTTCATTGCTGAGGTACGTGTCACAAAGACCGGCGATGTCTACCCAGTTCCAAAATGACCGACTTCCGAGAGGCCTAACGATCAACGGTGAAATGTACCTTCGTATGGGACGCTGGGTATGTCTCAATTCTGTCGACAACCGCAGATGATCCTATAAACGCTTTTCGTTCGATGAGCTGGATATCCTCGCACCCGGGCTGACATTATACTGTTTGACTCCGGAAAAGCAGCGAGACCCGATAGCCCGGAGGAAAAGCCTGGAACGTCAAGCTTACATGCATGGACGGCCTCACATTGCTGTGCCACCTCCGCAGTCTAGCGTGGTTGAATCAAGAAGCAACTACAGGGTACGTATCAGATAATTAACTACGCAGAAAGGTGGTACGGCCTCCGTCTTCCTAGCTCAGTTATTCTCCCATTACCTAGCTGTTTTTCCATGCTCCTTTTGACCACTCGAGTACCATCTGACGGTCTCCTCACCGCTTCACTTCATTTTCAGAGCCGATGGGGGTTGTCAAAGCGTGGAGGACAAGCTTTCGTTGAGAATCATATCACTATTCCTGACTCTTATGACAATGCCTCAACATAAAGAGTACACTGCCGTCAATGACGACGAGACAGTCTGGTCTGAAGCAGACAGCGGCGAAAACTTGCTGGAGAGCCAAAGCAAGCTCAAGTCGTCCTGGACACTCAGGCCACAGTGCAATATTTCTGCTTTCATCTTGGTATGTCTCTGTGTTACTCTGATAGTTCCCGCCGCAATTCAATGTACCATCTGGTATGAGAGACGAGGGAGCAATGCCCCTAGATACCGACCGGCATTTTGTACGTATTTTCCAACGTATTTGGAAGCACCTAGCACATACTGATGCTTCCAGCTCCTTTGTATGATATCATGGACGTCCCCCTGGTGACCAGGTTCGCCGACAACTCGCCAGCGCCAAACGCTTCGGATCCAACGCATATTTACCGACTACCGCCCGGCCCCGAGGTCGATGCAGCTTGGTCACGTATCGCTGCAGCTGACGGAATATTCCCCCTGTCGTCCGCCGACGTGGTCCGTATGGGAAAAGATCCCGCCTACTCCGTGAAGGCGCCTCCATCATATGGATTTCCGCCGGAGAAGGACAACATGATGGGCATCGAGGCATTCCACCAACTGCACTGTCTCAACGCGCTGCGGAAGGGGCTCATCACCAACTACGATTACTACTGGGGCTCCACGTACGGTTTCGACCCGCCCATCACCTTTGCGCGCCATCTGAACCACTGCCTAGATATCCTGCGGCAGCACCTCATGTGCCATGCAGACCTCGAGGCCTTCAACTTCATGTGGCGCGAGGGGCAGGACAAGCCGTATGCAGACTTTGGTATCCGCAAGACGTGTGTCGATTTCAACTACCTGCTGGAGTGGAACGAGGCGCACAGGGACCCCCGCCACGTGGAGCTCTGGGCCTCCATAGAAAAACCGGAGGGCGTGCTGCAGATGGAGGCACCGCCAGACCTGCCACAGGCTGCTGGCGATGCGAAATGGTCCGCGGACGGGAAGACGCCGCTGGGTACTATCCCTGGCTTGGAGGGCAAAGAGTACTGCCTTGGTAAGTATTGAACAAAATCTATGGGAGGGGATTCTGGTCGCCTGGCGGCGCGGATGTATATAGTAGACGGGATTGAGAGAGTAACTCCATTGAAGCTGGAAGACTTATCTCTCATATCATTATGTATGCCTAGGGCTCATGATTTCAACGTGGCTGGAGAAGGGGAATTGGAAGGCTTGATACAATCGCAGGCACAAAAATGCGCTTCAGATATAATTGTTCCCCCGTCTGGGATTTCCATGCCTGAATACGCACTATCTTCGTTCTGAGGGTAACGAATCTGGTGATGATGCAGACCCATACGTTGTGCCTGCTCGATAGGACCAGAGATCATGCCCGTAATACACGACATCATATACCCCGTGACAAGTTCTCTGCACCATGTACGTGTATAGCGTGTAGCTTGACTATACACGCCCAAGCATGGCTAGAGGCACGAATGACGATGATTTTCGATCCACAGATGCCCGACATCTTTAGTTGATGGCAACCATATCCAGTCTACATTCATTGTGAGCCACCAGGCCTGTTGTAATGATAGCGGCGACGAGGAGACTTTCAATGATGGTTATTTTCATTGATTGCATGCATCCTGGTCTCCATGGTAATGAGGATTTGATAGATATGAATGTCTATACCTTTTAGAAGCCTGCTGCCCCCTCGTGTTGTGCCGTTGCGAATACTCTATTCCATAGGATTGACGGATGTGTTAACGTTTCGAAGAGAGTATGATCTGGGAGGAATTGGATGGCTGCTAAATTACGCATCCTTCAAGACCGAAAAGGCTCTCTGTACCTCGATAATATGATCGAAAATTCATGCTGAAACTTGGTGAAGCAAATGGTTGTCTGCATAGATGATGCTGTGGCATTGACAGATGCTCCGAATGCGTCCCTATTTACCAACCCAGATATGACACTGGAATAATGGAAGCCGGCTGTTTTAAGTGAACGAATTTGAATTGTGATTTGTATCAATTTTACCCTCTTTTGCATCAGTCAACGTATCGTGCTGTATTTGACTGGCACTGTCTTGATTTGCTATGTCAATTGTTATACACTCACAGTTACAACAGGAAGGCGTTGAGAAGCATCGGACCTGAACACAAGGTATATCTGCCCACCTCCTCCAATCCGCCAGACAGCAGAGTTATTCAGTTTATATGAGTTGTGTCAGTTTGGGGCAGGACACGAATATGGACGACCAAGAGCGCTTTTGAAAGAGACTGCTTATTATCAATCCGGTCTGCAGACGGACTCGAACCAGGCCCGGATGAATGACATGACAACAGAGAGAACACAATGGACGGCTCCACGGTTCTCTTCGCAACCATCCTTCCAGCTACTACCACTGTCGTTGGCATAGCCGAAACTGAAAGAAAGATCAGCAAAGGGAATTGGCGGAAGCCTTCCACCAGGCAGACACCATCGCACCTTACCAAACACCAACAGCCCTGTCTGCACCATGCATAATAGAGTCAGCTGAATGGCCCTCGTGCGATTGGATATGCCACAAACGCATTATAGCAGTTGCGATGTTGACCATTTCTAATTCAGTCACGGCATAGCTGCGATCGAGGCCTTTTTTTTTCTTTCCGCGAGCTGATACTACCTTCCTTTCCTCCTCGGTTCTGCTCTGGATCTTGTGTGTCGCCAACAAATCCGGGTGTTGCAAGCTCCTACGGTGGAGGAGACGTATGCGGTGAGTGATGAGATATTTTTGCTATGATGATTGAACAAGGCTGGAAAAGAGACTACAATATACGATTGTCTTTTCTAGATGCTACCATCAAGCCCAGGGGCCTGTGATAGCCTCTTGACCAGACAGACTCAGGTGTAGTCACTGCAGTCAGGGTCGGTAAGTCATGCATAACGAAGGCTGGAGATCCCCCGGTATAGTATACTGACCCGGTGATATGTGACCGGCGTAAGCTCGTAGTCTCGAGGCCTGACCCAATGTCCCGTCCTGTCATGGTACATTTAGGAAAGGACAATGCGTCGTGTCTCGAGATGGACGTCAATTACCGGTTAATTTGCCTTGACCGGAGGGAACCTGCACGGAAGGACGAAACAAGCAGCGTATACCACGACACTGAGACAATGAATATCCAACGGTGCCTATTCATGGATTCGAAAGGTCCAGCCAAGAGTATTTAGATCCCAAAAAGCTAGCCAGAACTCTGAAGATACTAAGGAGTTGGAGGGCAATAGCCGTCCAGACGGCGCTCAATGACCTTGTAGAGGCTGCGAGCGGGAGAACGCCCTGTTCTGCGTGCATGTATTGGGAGATTGTGCGAAGGGGTGCAAGGAACCCAGAGGCCCAACTCCTTGGAAGGATCCAAAGAGGCGCAGCTAGGCTGTTCTCCCAGACAGATGCCCCTGAGAAGACTTCGGCAATAGACGCTGCACACCTCGAGGGAAGAATTGGCGGCAGCATCCTCTGCCTGGCGCCCACCAGGTTCAAAGAGGTTGCACTCACTTGAAGGCTAGCATAGGTGTGCCTTGGCTACATGACTGATCACGGTCACAGAGCCGAAATGCAGCTTCAGTAACGCATCATTAGGCTTCTGTTACTACGCATCCGGCCACTGAGGACTTGGAGTAATCAATGGCAGGAGGGATGACTCAAGTACGAGAAGGATACAGTGGATAATAGGAATGATGGGGTCCACTCTCAAATTCTGATGGGTGCAGCGAAGTGAGTACTGGGTGGTTCATATCTCAACAGGAAATCGAAGAGTCCTTTGGGGATTGAGGGTTGTGGGGGAGTTGAAAGCAGAGTCGGAAGGGAAGTACGGAGTAGGGTGACAGGTCCATCAGGTTGTTAGAGTGATGATGGTTCAAGTAGGGTACCCAAGCCTAGGAAATTGAAGCGCCGGCTCTGGGTGGTCAGGAGACATTGTTCGCTCTTCCACAGGAGGACAAAGAAGAGGATTACGGCCACTTGGTCTTTGGATCAGGCCACCCGCGCATCCCCCATCGACCCAAGCAACTCGACCCAGAGCAGCAACCACGTGTTATCTCTCAGAGCTAAAGACATACTGTCGGAGGACTGGAGACTCAGTATCGTGACCGGGAGACTAGGTGACATCGTCTGGAGTCGAGGCAGATGGGATTTGGGGGGGGGGGTGGGGGTGTTCACCGTGGTTGTTGAGCGAGGGTCCACAGGGACAAGCCACACCTTGGGCTAGAAGTTGAGCCCCATCTTCCCCCGCAAATGGAAAGGTGGGAAGTGTGGCTTGCGGTTCGTCATGCAACCTGGGCAGGCCCACAGTAAAGCCCCTCCACGTACAGAGTTAGCTAGTGCTGCCGTGGCGTACCCAAGGTACTACTATGGCACTATGGTCTCCTTGTGGAGGTGAAGGAGTTTGCCCAGATGGGCCGGGTACAAAAGGCCGGCTGATTCCCCCTCCAGCGTGGTCCCCCGTCCTGGGGGCCACACCTCACATAGCATAGCCTTATACCAGCATGCACCACCACTGCCCAGCCCGGACCATGTCAGATATGGTTTGAGGCTGCACTGCACTGCACGGCATCTACAGGTACATACATACCCGCCTTCCTGTCACACGATATTTTGTGGATCTTCCCAGGCGTTGGGGGATGACGGCGCCAGGTCTAGTTGACTCAGTCGAACAGCCCAGTCCAGCCCAGCCATCCTCCCCTTGTCGTCCTGTGATCATCACATGTGCCAACCAGGTAAGTTAAGGCCCAGAACCACCGCTCCTCTCATCTCGTGCATGGCATCCATCAGTCTTAGTCATGGTGGTGGGGACCTGCCAAATGCCACCTGAGGGCATTCATCTCCTCATCACTTCGGTCCTGGCCGTGATTCACACCCTGACCCGCCCGCCCAACTGCCGGCACCGCACCTGGTGTTCGTCCTCTGATACAAGAACAGACAGATCCTCACTGACACCAGACTCCCTACAGGCCTGCATAGGCGTGGCCACTTGTCTGCTCTGCTCACCGGGAGGCCTGTCCTGTCCTCACTCACGACAGACACACGGTTGACCTGTTTATTACCACCACCCTTTGACAAACCTTCCTACCCGCGGGCCAATCCACCACCCACCCCGTCTTCTTGGGAGGCACAGGACGCCCCACTCCCACGGCCTCGCCCTCACACGTCATTGGCCTCTGGAGCTATTACATAGCTGCCGACCTCGCAGGGGCGCTAGCACCGGCACCGGATCCCTGCAACGGCGTACCTGGCCCAAGCTCCCCCGTCCTTGGGCTGCTGCTGCTCGTCGCAGGTAGCTGCCGCAGCAAGCCGTCGCGCGACCTCGGTTCTCTCCCCCAGACGCCCAGCAACACCACAACCACCACCACAACTCCCAACTTCCCACGACGACAGCCATCACGCCCCCTCGGCACCCTGTTGCGCCCTCCCTCCCTCCTCCCTCAGGCCGGATCCTCGTGTGTGCACACTGTCTCAGGGGATCCAACAAGGTGTCTCGCCGGCCATAGCAGCGGCAATGGGAAGACCAATCGCTACACCACCAGCTTTGCGATTAAGTCGACGCGGCCTGGCCCTGGAGTAGCTGCGCGTCGTCGTGAGCCCACCCCTCCCTGTTGTCGAGCCCTGGCTGTCAGCAGCCTGCTCTCGACCGTCTGGCGGTCCCCCTCAGGTCCTTCAATCCCATGTCCCATCTGCGGCGTTTGTCACGCTGACCCACCCTCTCTGCCCCTGCTTCACAGACCTCGAAACCTTGATAACCCCACCGCCCAACATGAGCGAACCCATCTCCCTGGGTGCCCACCTCCGGTACCCCATCACCATCTCTAGACTCGTCGCCCAGCCCGGCGATGACCTCAAGAAGGGCTCCACCGCCATGGAGTACTCCTTCAAGTGGGTCAAGGAGGTTGGCGACTCCATCACCGGCGACACGTGGGAGGAGGAACAGACGACCATCTCCTCCTGGGGCTCGCCCGTCGAGGGGAAGCTGAAGGAGTGGAAGGTCCGCGTCGGCGACGTCATCCGCGGCGACCAGCCCTGCGTCGTCGTCGAGGAGGCCTGCCAGCACCCCATCCAGATCTCGGGGCTCTGTGCGATCTGCGGCAGGGACATGACCGAGATCGACTGGAGCACCGAGCGCGCGGAGACCGAGCGCGCCCCCATCAACATGACCCATGACCAGACGGGCCTGACCGTCAGCCGGCAGCAGGCCCTCAAGGTCGAGACGGAGCTGCAGCAGCGGCTGCTGGAGGAGAGGAAGCTGAGCCTGGTGGTCGACCTCGACCAGACCATCATACACGCCTGCATAGACCCCACGGTCGGCGAGTGGCAGAGGGACCCCTCGAACCCCAACTACGAGGCCGTCAAGGACGTGCAGAGCTTCCAGCTCAACGACGACGGCCCGCGCGGCGTGGCGAGCGGCTGCTCCTACTACATCAAGATGCGCCCGGGCCTGCGCGAGTTCCTGGAGCACATCTCCCAGCTCTACGAGCTCCACGTCTACACCATGGGCACGAGGGCCTACGCCATGAACATCGCCAGGATCGTCGACCCGGACCAGAAGCTGTTCGGCAACCGGGTCATCAGCCGCGACGAGAACGGCAACATGACCGCAAAGAGCCTGCAGCGGCTGTTCCCCGTCTCGACCAACATGGTGGTCATCATCGACGACCGTGCCGACGTGTGGCCCAGGAACCGCCCGAACCTGATCAAGGTCGTGCCCTACGACTTCTTCAAGGGCGTGGGAGATATCAACTCCAGCTTCCTACCCAAGCGGGAAGACCAGATACCCGCGGACAAGCCTGCCCCGGCCGGGAGCCCACCTGCCGCCGCGAACGGGGCACCCGACGAGCCGTCCAAGGCGTCGGCCCTGGAGGCGCTCGCGGGCATGAGCAGCGGGGACGATGCGGCGCTGCTGAAGCTGCAGCAGGAGGAGCAGGAGCGCACGCTGGAGAAGCAGCTGCAGGACCGGCCACTGTTGCACATGCAGGAGAAGCTGGACAAGGAGGACGAGGACGCCGAGAAGGCCGGCCAGGAGAACCAGCCGCCTGCGGGCGAGGAGACAACACCACCGCACCACCGGCACCAGGTCCTCCTGGACGACGACGTCGAGCTCAGGTACCTCGACCACCACCTGACGACGCTGCATTCCAGATTCTACGAGGCCTTCGATGCCCACACTGGCGACGGCGAGATACCCGATGTGGGCGAGGTGCTTGACGAGCTCAAGGCCGAGGTCCTGCGCGGCACCAAGATCGTGCTGAGCGGCCTCGTCCTGCTCGGCATCGACGTGTACCGGTCGGAGATTGGCATGCAGGTCCTGAGCTTCGGGGCGGACCTGCGCGCGAGGATAGACCCCGACGTCACGCACCTGGTCATCAACAGCAGCCGGCCTAGGACGCAGAAGGTCCGGCAGGCCGCCAAGATACCCACCATCAAGATCGTCAACCAGGACTGGCTGCAGGACTCCATCAGCCAGTGGGAGGAGCTGGACGAGACCGCATACGTGGTGGACGTGCACCCAGCAGACCGCAACGCACCGACCCACCTTCTCATACCCGGCAGGCCGGCCGCGCAGGGCGTGGCCGGCCGGGGCACCAAGAACGGCGAGGTCGACGTCGACGAGGACGATCTCGACGATAGTGCGGACGAGCAGGAGAACGAGATCGCCGAGGACCTGCGGAGCCCCATCGAGGAGGACCTGAAGGGCTTCGACTTTGAAGAGGTCGACCAGGAGCTCGCCGAGTTCCTGGCCGACGGCTCGGACGACGACGAGAGCGAGGGTGACGGCGATACCAATACGGCCGGCGATGAGTCAGACAACGAGAGCAGCAAGTCGGACGCGAGCACCATCAGCAAGCATCCGAACGGGCTCTCGCCAGGCTCGAAGAGAACACACGACGAGGCGGACGAGTCAGACAACGACGTCCCCGAGCCCGGCACCTCGGCGCTGTCCAAGAGGTTGAGGATTTCGAAGTCACGCGGCGGCTCGGGCCTCCGGTCGATGTATGCGACGCAGGACAAGGAGGCCGAGCGCGAGTCGGAGCTCCCGAACGGCGGCGACGACGGGGACGAGGAGGTGGTGCTGCTCCAGAGCGAGGAGGCCAACGACGACATCGACCTGGACGGCGACAACCTCGAGGCGGACCTGATGGCAGAGCTGGACCGGGAAGAGGCGGAGGCAGAGGAGGCCGCCCTCGCGGAGAAGGGCTAGCTGCGCGCCCAGGGCTGCGCTTACGGTTGGGAGACCGCATGCTTGCCTTTGCATCTCGAGGATAAGCACGGCGTTCAGGCGGACAGGACAGGGGCGTGATTACCGGGCCGGGGCGGTGTCTTAGCGACGCACTATTGAACTGCGAGAATTGAACTGTATATTCCTGCAACGCACTTCCGTACTGACTCTAGGCGCCTGTGACATGCATGGCCTGCAATGTGTGACCGCCTGGTGGACGGCCCCAGGGTGGTTGCTGTTAGAGCCCCCTTCAGGCCCTGCCCGGAGGCCACGGTCTGTCTTCCGTCACCACATCCCCTTTACAGCATCACATATCCTATCTTACTCCTGCCATCTGCACGGGGGGTGGGCTGCCCGTGTCTGGGCTCTCTGCTTCCGTGATGGCATCCTCTCTCTTCATACTCAGACATGGACACACCCCTGCAAGCAGCCTTATTATGTAATCAGCCGGGCCCGTCCAACCTCCAAGCTCGGATAACCAAGCAGCCCGACCTGGCCCTCACATGTCGACCTCCCAATTTGCCGACCACGACGACCCCACCCCACGACCCCGACAGAAGCCACAGAGATCGAGAGACGGCGGCGGCCGACACAGCTTGCAGTTCTCCCGTCCAGGAAGAGAATAGAGGGTGAGAGAGAAGAAGAAGAAGAAGAAGAAGAAGAAGAAGAAGAAGAAGAAGAGGGGTGAAGAGAAACACACGGACTGCGTCGGCACCCCGAGCTGACAACACGACAAATTCGCCCGTCATGCCTCAGGACATGCCGCCCGTGGGCGGGTATGACCCCATCCAGTACAAGGTGAGTTGAGTCGAGCCGGGCGAGCCACAGGCGCCTCCCTCTGGCACTTTTCAGTCTGGATTCAGGAACGAGAGGGCGAAGGGATGACGGGAGGAACACACGGCCTCAAGTGGCGACGGGCGCAGGCCCTCAACGGCCGGGTCACGACAAGGGGGGGGGGGGGAGGGTCTGGAGAGCGCATCTGCCCGCGCGGACGCGCCATATCGTGGTCCTCGGACCGGGGACCGGCGCTCTCCTCCTCGATGGGGCGGATGGCGGACAGCCGACACTACCGGGTGAACGATCGCACCGGCGCAGAAGACCCTCCTCCTCTCCCTCCCTCCCCGGACTACAGCAACGTGTCCACCGCGTCCGCCTGGGACCCAACCCCACATATGCACCCTCATGCGCCCGCTCCTGCTGCCTTGTCAGAGGCGAATTTCAAAAAGCAGGAGGAGGAACAAGCGGCGGCATCCTGCGAAGAAGAAGAGAAGAGACGCACCGGTGCAGAGGCCAACACAAGTGCTGACCATCATCCTTCTTGTCCCGCAGCGCAACCTCCCCGCCCGGGGTTTCAAGCCCGCGACACTCCTCGCCATCGGCGGCGGCGTGATGCTCTACGGCTGGTACAAGTACGGCCAGGGCGCCAGGGAACAACGGTATGCCCTCTTTCTCTCTCTATATCACTCACTCATCCTTCCCATCGCAGAGGGCCTGGCACTTCCCTTTCTGTTCCTGTCTTCACTAACACCTGCCCTGGTGGCACACGCAGCGAACTCGCCCGCGAGAAGACGTGGTCCCGCATCCACCTGATCCCCGCCCTGCAGGCCGAGGAGGACCGCGACCAGGTCCGCCGGTACCTGGCCGACCAGGCCCGCGAGAAGGAGCTCATAGGTGAGAACTTCAGGGCCTATAACAGCGACCGGTTCGTCAAGCCCACCTTCGCCGTCACGCCCGAGAAGACAAAGTAGAGGAAGAGGGGGAAACAGGGGATCGCTCGTTTGGAGGAAACCAGGGGGTCGGAGAAAGGAAGAAAAGGAAAAGAAAGAAAGAGAAAAGAAAGAAAAAGGGAAAAAAAAAAAAAAATTTAAGAAAACGCCCCCGTGAACTGTCAGGGATTCATGAGGGCGGGGATGCGGGCGGGGAATATGGCCGAATGGGTGGTAACGGGGTGGCGGTTGAACATGCCTTGATGATTCCGTCATTGTGGTGAGCAGAGACTGCGCGGACAGATGTGAACCAGGGAGCGCTCGGCTGTGCAGAAGCCGGCAGGTATTCGGGCGCCCGAGTTACGCTGTCAAGGGCTCGACGCACTGCGGCGTGTTGGTGTTGCACAGGTGGCCTGTCATGATACAGACAGGCTCAACGAAGCAAAATAGAAAGGCATCTCGAACGCGCCCATGACTTGAAGGATCAATAGCGGAAGATATTTCCTCGTCAAACCGCTTTAGCATGGGTACCGCAACAGTCAGACCCAGATGTTGACGAGGGTGAGATAATCATATGCATTGCATCGCATCATTAGAACTATACATCCCATCCAACCGGACACCTGGATAGTGCATTCATCATACCAGCCGGAACGCCACAGATCTGTCGTCCCATCAACGGTGTCAGACCAGCCACCACTCCGCCCATTTGTAGACATTGCGGCATCGCGGGTTTTAACGCCGAGGCAAGTCGGCCGTCTAAGCCGCCGCTTGGACGATCTTGAAGCCCTCCGAAACCAGCTTGGTAATATCTTCATTCTTATGCTGCAGCAAGCCCAAGGCGAATGCGACATCGTTCCACTGCCGTTCCGTCTCGCAGCGGGGCAGACGGGCAGCCAGCTTGTCAGCGAGCTGCTTGGCGTGTTTATCCTGTCATGCATGTTAGCACCCGGTCGTTTGTTACAGACCAGAGCAAAAGCCTGGTGCAGGCAACTCACCTTCTCCACAAACCCGAGCAGGAACCGCACAATCCTCCTGAAACTCTCCTCGGCCAGGCCCTTCTCAGCAGACAGTAGCGAGAACATATCCACGAAGTGGTTGTACACAGCATTGTCCTTGGTCGACAGCTCCGTGAAGAACATTCGTGCCAGATCTGCAATGCGCTTGTCTTCATCCTCGAGACACTTGGCCATCTCGCCAAGCTGGCCCTTGACCTTGACCTGACCGGCAAGAATCAGGAAAGTCAGGGTCATGAGACATGTTCTCTTGACGGAGGCGTCCGAATCTGCCAGACGACGATACAGGAAGTCCGTGTTCTCGTCAATGAGGTGGTTGAAGCACACAGCCATATCCCCAAGGGCGATGACGGCATTCGACCGGACGGTCGCATCGGGGGAGCGCTCCATGATGGTGATGAGCAGAGGCAGGTTGGTCTCGCAGTATTCAGCCGAGACACACATCAGCTTTGCCAAGCAGAGGGTGGCAGCAGCCTGCAAGCCCTTGTCCTTGTACTTGGTGTTGTTCGCACATATCTCGCTGACCAGTGGGCCGAACATCGCCAACAGACTGTCTGGCCCGTAGAGCAGCTCACGCTCTCGAATATGCTGCATGGCTTCTGTGAAGTCATCTTCTGTCGTGCCGCCGATCAGATCAAGCTCATCCTCAGGTTCTTCCTTGTCCTTGTCGCCGTTTTTGCTAGTCCGCCGCGATTCGGCCTCGGCAGCCTTCTCCGCGGCAACGACCTTCTCCTTCTCCTGCTTCCGTCGCTTGAAGTCAAGTTCGCAGAGCTCGAGATGAACAATCTGCTTGATGGCCACATGACCAACAATGAAGAGGAGTTGTGACAGGGCAATCGCATTATCCCGTTTCGCCTTTTGCGACTTCTGGGGACTAGATTTCTGGGGGCTGGACTTCTGAGGCGTTGCCTGTGTAGCTCCAGCAGTATTCTCACCACCGTCTTCACCAGCTTGAGGCTCCAATATGTTAGGAGATGTCTGCTCCGCCTTTGCGCCTCGCACGCTCTGCGACGTCTTTTGCGAATCTCGAGAGCCAGGGCGCTCGTCAGAGCTGGACCGTGGCCTCTGCGGCGTAAACACGGCCTTCGTCTTGTGCCGGATGATCTCGGAGCACAACACGTCAGGGTGCTTGGAGATGGAGTAGATAGCGTTAATGGCCTGCTCAGCAACTCCATACCACTCTTCGCTCTCGAAGGGAACTTCCGTGATAGCAGCCAGCTTCTGCAGGACGGCATGTTCGTTCGGCAACCGCGAGAACTTGACCGCAGACTCCTTAGCCTGGCGGCCAGTAGGGTTCAAACGGCGCAGGGCTATGCAGGTGTACTTGGCCAATTGTAGGTCGCTCCGGCCTTGAGTTCCAAGACCCGTTCGAAGCATAGTCTCCATATCGCTGACAACGATCTCAGGGCTTGCAGTCGCCAACATGCCGAGGACGATGATGGCGCCCCGCCGCTGTGTTCTTGAGATCTCACGCTTCTGCACGCCATACACCTGCCACAGCTTTGCAATGACAATGTCCGGGATCATTCCTTGCTTCATCATTGTGCTCAGAAGCTGCTCCAGAGAGGTGAGTTCCGCAGGAGTGGCCCCGAAAGTCAGGCTGATCATATTTCGTGCGATGTAGTTGGCCGCATCGTTGGCGCTGAATGAATCTGGCGCTTCGAAGAATAACCGCTTGTAGCACTCGATAAGGTGGGTCTGCACGCCCTTGCCCTCGTCGCTGTTACCCTTGGTCCAGATCAACCGCAGCATTCGGCGGATGCCGACCTTGTTCCGCTCGATGTTGTAAGCGTCGCCGACCTCGAAGTAATCCATGGCCTCGATGACCTCGCTCTTGTTCCTGGCACCAAGAAGCTGGCAGATGGTGCCGGTGGAGTCATGAAGGACGTCGATGAACTTCAGCGCCTCGGTGTAATACCGCCTGGTCAGTGTGAGCTTCTCGATAGCTTCCGAGGTTGCTGCATCCTCTTGTGCCTTCTGGACGGCTGCAGCTTTCTCCTCGTCCGTCATCTCGACAGGTGCCTTCTTCTGGGGGGACTCGACCTGCGTTGCCTCGTCCAGCAGTTGCTCGTCCACGGTGATGTCGGCCCTGCCCTGGCTGTCCATATCGGGCGCGCCCGCCGGAGGCTTGAGGGCATCGAGCTCCTGGTCCACCTTGTCGAGACGCTCCTGCCAGTCCTTACGCGCCAGCTGTGCTCCATGCATGACGGTGAATGGATGGGTCTTGATAAGGCAGCCCAGGAGCTTTATGGCATTTCTGCGGACATTGCTGCTCTTGTCCTCCAGACTCCGGCAGGCCAATTCCGCCGCCTTCTGTCTCCGTTTGGGAAATTTCTGTGGAAGGTCACAGAGCTTGACATAGACCTGGATGGCTCTGCACCGACAGTATGGATTGATGTCGAGGAAGCGTTCCTCCAACACGTCGAAAAAGGCGTTTAGCTGGGACTTGTAGTTCTCGCCTCTCTCCTCTTGTTTGCTCAGGTAGATGAGCATGTTTCCGCATACCTCGATGAGTGCACACCTCAGCGTGTAGGACTAGGAACTATTAGCTTGGCGGTGTACAGCCACGGCACACAGTCATACCTCGCTATCGAGCTGCTTAGCCAGCATCGTCATCTGCTTGATCACCAGCCTCGGGGCCAGCTCGGACAGCTTAACCATGAAGGTAGAGACGGACTTGGGGCCTCTGGTGTCGTTACTGTTGAACTCCTTATTACTGAGCTCGCGCAGTATTTCCTCGCCAAGTTGTGGGTAGTCATATTGCTCTGCCAGGATGTGCAGAAATTCTGCCATGGGTTCGGATAGATGCTCAAAGTAGGTGAGGTTCTGCACGATGGAGATCTGGGCAGCTGCGAAAAGTTCAGTAAACAAGCCATGGTCCCGACGGGAGCGGACATACCATATCCATGGCCGTGATGCTTGACAGCGATGCACAGCACCTTGAACGCGTGCATGCGGATGGTCGTGCTCTTGACCCGCTGTTCGCTCTCGAGGATCAAGTAGACAGGGCGGGTGAGCAGACCGATGAAGGTGTCGCGCTCCGAGGTTGTCAGGAATATCTTGCTCAGTTTCAGGCGCAAGACCTTGCACATGGTGTCGAGGGCGATCTGGAGCTGCGCTGCGCTGTCCCAGTGGCCGTCCCTGTCGCTAGCACCGGCTTTCTTGCTCCTGGATTTCCTGCCACGCGCAACGGGTGCAGCTGAGGTCTTCTCGGCAGCCTTGGTTTCGACACATGATATTGTCCATTGTAGCAGGAATCCGTAGATCTCGAGGAGATGTTTGTGGTGGGAGAGCAAGTCCTGTTCGTCGGACTCGAGGTCATTGTGTATGAGGTCGGCCTCGGTGGACAGGCCGGAGGTGATCAGATCGAAGACTTTCGAGAGGGCGTGCGTCGGGAGAAAAGGGGTGTATCTGGATTTTTTGAGACGCTCAGAAACTGGACCTCGAAGTGCTGAAGCTGTTGGACAGCAGTCTGGTGGAGGGGTTGGTTCCGGTGTTGGAAGAGTATCCGACACACGACGGTCGGGTACAGAATACCCTGGCGTTCTCGAGGACCGCGCAGCACTTGCAGACAGAGGGAAGGCGACATTAGAAGGATACAGGGAGATAGGGACACACTTTAAGAGGAACTGCAGCGAGTCAAAGTGGGCGCTGCGTGTTATGGCATCTGGGTTTTCGGCGACGGCGTCGATGATGGGGTTGAGGATGGGATTTATGACGGCATTGGTGAGGGACTCTGGATCGTTTTCGCAGTCGAAGAGGGAGCCATCTGCCTCGGGCGTTGGAATTGTGGCAGGATCGCTCATGTAGAGCTTGAGGGCCTCGTTGATGTCGAAATTGATGTTGTCCATCTCGTCGGTAGGGTGGCGGAGGCGTGGGTATCGCAGAATACAGAGAGAGGACGGAGCAGCCAAAGAAAGGAAAGATCAAATCGCATTGGTAGCGATGATCAGAGCACAGCCCTTGCGGGAGTATACGGCGTCAGCTAGCGTATGTACGAAGGGGTTGGCGGCGGCCACGGCGACGTGAAAGATGCAGAGTGATGCGCAAGAAAGCTCCAGGTTTGCGACGCGAGGTCGAGATTGCCCAGGTTGTTTACGATGCCATGCGAGGGGTGCAGGGGGTGTCTGTCTACCTGGTAGGGGCGCTGCCGCTTGCCTGCCGCTGGCCTTTCTGCCCAGCAACGGGTTTGTTGTTGTTTGGATTGGACTCTGCAGGCTGGGTGGGGCCCAGCTAGAAACGCGCCTTGCCCCGCTAACTTTGAACGCTGGACGCTTGCCCTGACCCTGAACCGCGTCAGGCTTAAACCTCGGTTTCTGGGTGGGATGCAACCAAACCCGCCCAAATAACAACCACAACCAACAACTCCCATCAATCGAGAACATCACCACCTGGTCTCGTCCAACGCTGGCACACCCTTGCCAATCTGATCCTTAGATCCTTCAGGCTATTGCTCTGCTGTCATCTCGACACCTCCGACGCGTTCGTGCGCGTCTACCACTACCGCCAATCACGGATCTCTGCCACCTGCTCCGTATAAGACTCGCCTCGTCCGGCTGCGGCCCTGTTCTTCAATTTCTTGACTTGCGAGTCTTCGTGGCCCGAGCATGGCCACTGCAGTCCGTCGGCGTCGGCTGGAGAAATTCGACATCCACGAAGATGCACCGTCCACCGAGGATGCAGACGTGAACACAGACGCCGTCGGCGGGGACGTCGATGAGGAAGAGGGCTTCGTAGACCAGGACGGGCGGCAGGAGGAAGACCAGGAGCCAGGGGTCGAGGATGACGAGGGTGAGAAGTCAGAGGAGGAGGTGTTGGACGAGGACATGAGGAAGCTGCAGGATGCTTTCCCAGGCTTCAGACACAAGTACCGTCTGATCAAGAGGATTGGCGAGGGTACGTCTGCTTCTCCCCGGTCCCGCTCATGATACTGACGGCGGCTTTATTCAGGCACCTTCTCGACCGTCTACAAGGCTCAGGATATACAGTACGAGCGGTATGAAAACAAGTGGGATCTCGACAAGGAGAATGAGAAGTGGACGCCACCCCCCCTAAAGAGGCATGTCGACCGCAGCTCATCATCCGCCACCGCCGATGCGGCGTCCCAACTGTCACACACTTCGCGGAGTCGGCGGCGCCCCAAGTATGTCGCTATCAAGAAGATCTACGTCACCTCTTCGCCCGCACGCATCCTCAACGAGCTTGAGCTCCTGCACGACCTGCGCGACTGCCCCGCGGTCTGCCCCCTCATCACCGCCTTCCGCAGCACCGATCAGGTCATCGCCATCCTTCCCTACTTCCGCCACCAGGATTTCAGGGACTACTTCCGCGACATGAATATTGTCGACATGGCTATCTATCTCCGGTCCCTCTTCACAGCTCTGTCATATGTGCACCGCCACCACATCATACATCGTGACATCAAACCCACCAACTTTCTCTATGACCCTGCATCTCAGCGTGGAGTCTTGGTGGACTTCGGCCTGGCGGAACGGGAAGGCACAGACACGAAACCATGTGCCTGCCATGAGGAGCCCGGTGCACGCCGGCAACGTCTCAGGTCGGCCTATATGGCCAACGGCGGCCCTCATCACGGATATCCCAAGAACGACACACGTCCCTCGCGGCGTGCCAACCGTGCCGGCACGAGGGGTTTCCGAGCCCCCGAGGTTCTCTTCAAATGCACCGAGCAGACGACAAAGCTCGACATCTGGTCCGCGGGCGTGATTCTGCTCACTGTTATGTCGCGCCGCTTCCCGTTCTTCAACAGCGCAGACGACGTCGAGGCCCTGATCGAGATAGCGACTATCTTTGGCTACAAGCGCATGAGACTTGCCGGCCAGCTGCACGGCACCATGTTCGAGACTAACATCCCTACTATTGGCCAGAGCGGTTTTGACCTAGGGAAGATTATCATGTGGAGCACCGTGCGCGAGGAGAAAGAGAAGCCGTTCACCACCGAGGAGAGGGTCGCCATCGACTTCCTTGCTAGGTGTATGGAACTCGATCCTAGCCGGAGGATAAGCGCAGACGAGGCTCTCGAGCACGAATTCTTGATGATGGGTGTAGAGGGTGGTGCGGGCAGTGAGGAGGATGATATGGACATCCTCCGGCCATGAGGAATCCGCGTCGTCAGAATGGCTCCGATGGCCTGGGAACATATACCCGGCGGGCTGTCTAAACCTTACATCTAGAGATACCATCTGTATTATGACCTTGTACAACATGCAGAAAGGGCGTTTACGGCGACGAGGTAGCATTGGCATGGTCTCCGCGACACTTCATGACCCTGGTCCTCCATTACCAAAGGGACATTTTGATAACGGACTTGTTGGTGGTTACCAAACAAGTTGATGGGCAGACGAGCTCTAGCGAGGCCACCCCATGATTATAATGACACCAAATTCACACCACGATATTCGCGTCCATCACAGATGATTGTGGGATCCTAGGTGTGACAACCCGACGAACTCCCGCACGTCACTCCAACCAAGTACGACGCGAAACTGATTGCTGGTCTGTCCTATGCCATGCGTCACGAAGCTGTGGACCTTTCATAGCAGCCATGGCGCAAACATGGGCAGAGCCATCCAATTCTAAAGCGTTAGTGATGCGCTACATACGGTCCGGGTGGTGACAGATCCGTCACTAACGAGGCTTCCTGGCTGAGCTCGTTTAAATCTTTGACCACACACAAGCACCGATGAAGGACTTTTGCTGAGGAAGAGTGTGTCTGTGGCAACATATTGTACGTCACCCCCTAGCCACCATCACCAATGGCCAATTTCTATATAAATTGGCGGTCTCTGGCCCCTCTTGGCTATCTTGTCTTCCCTTGCTTAGTCCATCGGATCAACAGCACAACCAAGCAATCCATATCAGCCATCAAGCACCAGACACAACACAACAGTCATTCCGGTACTTGTGAGTATCAAGGTACTGTCAGGAGCCTCAAATTGTCGAGAACAACAGCAGACTTACTCAGGTAAACCATCTCGATAGGTACACACGTGAAAACAACCAGAATACCCAAGACAATCACCGCGATGACAGGTAGAGGTTCTCGTCAAGGTTCCGCACGCGGAGATCCCAATCTGCCGCCGAGCACCCCTACAGACACAGGCGGCGGGGAACATTCCACAACATACGACGATGAGGGGGCCGCGCACTCGCCAGGTTCTCCCCGCGGGGGGTTGCCAGGGTCCCAACCACCGTCGGCCTCAGCCACGGCCTCGCCTAACGGAGCACAGCAACGCTACACACCGCCAGTCGTGGCCTCGAGCACGGGCTCACTGCCAGGGATCCTAGGGGACTCGGGCGGGGGACGCCGAACACAGACTCAAGGAGAGCCATATCACCTGCCGTCATTCCTGCGTGAGGATACCGCAACGTCGTCCGAGTCCTCCGGCAACGAGGGGGCTATGCGCCCCTCCGGATCTCGCTCGACGACGAACGTCGCAGGTGCAACGGGTCGCGGCTCCCAGAACTTCGCTGGCCCCGGGGGCCATAACAATGCAGCCCCCGGCCATCCAAATGGCGGCACTCCGGTCTTCCGGATCCAAAGCCCTAACCAGCTGGCCGGAGATACAGCACCTCAAGGATCCGTACCACACGGGCGAGGGTGGGGTGCAGCAGCGGGACAACGTTGGACTGGCGCAGGTCGCGGGAATGCAGAGGGCGGTGCAGAGGGGCTGTGGCAGCCTGTGGCTCAAGGAGGTGTCTACTGGCCGTTTTACGGAGCACTCCCACCGCCCACCCGGGGAGGTCATCACCAGGAACCCTACCCAGAGGGCCAGCAGACGTTGACGAATGGAATTCACAGTGAACAAAGGTTTTCCCTTGACGATAGCGGGAGCGGGAGCGACGGCGGTAACGGCCGGGCGGCGAACAGAAACGAGAGGAACCGCGGGTCCAGGGGACAACGGCGCCACTAATCAACGCCTGGTAGGATTCGTGAACATATGTCCCATGGAACAACTGGAACAAGAGCCACTGGAGAAGCATAGTCATACTCTACTTGCCAAATAAACCGCGAAATTTTTTATTTTTTTTGGGGAACGCTGCCTGATATATCCGAATGTAGTTGGCTGCAGGTTAGATCCCACGAGTTCTGGATACTGTCAAAGTTCCAGGAAAATAATCAAAACCTCCTGACAGCACTGATATAGCAATAGGAGATGTCATAGGCACCGCTGAGATGTCTTGCATCCAGCAAGAAGCCCTCAACCTCCCCGTGGTAGGGTCAATTACTATTCGGACAACGCCACTACGTGAGGTCTAGCTAGAAGCTCAACATATACTGAGGAAGTATGACTACTATGAAGTATATGCTCTTCCATCACTGACTATGGGACTAATTAGACTGAAACAGCGCTACTTCACATATCAAGTAAGTAATCGAATGTTACGACGTAGCCCAGCGTGAGAGCGGGCGGCTTGAGAAGACTATAATGCAGAAAGAGTTTGGAAACTTGCCGCTCCTTTATGATTGTGAAGATTCTTGAAATGGATGCCATGATGAGCCATGATGCTTGAGTGACTTGAACAAGCCGCCTCAATCCCAATGAGTGAACCCGCCCCTTTCATATCTGTTCCAGCCAGTGACCTATGTGCCAGATTTGTCCTTTCACCGAGGGCTGGCATTGCTGGCATGCTTGACGCCCAAATCCCTCTCCCGGAAATCGCGTACAATGGCAAATACGTGAGCGCCTGCGTGCGCATAGCCATTTCTTGCCGTCGTGAGTATTGGGTTCCGTCAGACCTAGGAGAGCGGAGGTTTCAAGTGGGCCGCAGCAACCGAATCCAGCGACTAGAGCGGTAAGAGACGACTAAGGCAGACCAGCCCGGTCGGCAGCTGGGTGAACCTACTTTGGTACAGTTGTCTCCATATTGTTTTCCAGCACGGCGCAGTAGACAGGGACGGCGACGACGGAGCCGAAAGCTGGTAATGGTGTTGGGGAGGCCTCCACCCTCGCCGATATCCTTCTAATCCCGGAGTGGGAAAGTTGATCACTAGATAGCCATGCCTTCCATCATACCACTGAGGAGACAGCCGGTGGCGATTAGAGCCATCGTGAGGCACATTTTCAGAGGATTGGCGCGCGGCTGCTCACAGCAGAGGGACATGAATGGAAACTATTGCGATGATCCCAGGTGTTTGAAAGTGTAGATACGGTACCTGAGATCTGGCCCAAGACAAAGTACATGTGGATCAGCCCTGATAGTGTGCTGTAGCGCTCGTATGACAGGTCATCTCTCTGGTAGCGATAAATGCTCGCGACGGCCTGAGGCCAGACAGCAGAGGAACCATAGTAGATGCCGTTACCGATAGCCGTGAGCCAGGCGACAGTCATATAAGGCATGTTGTGGCACAAACGAACGGGAAGGTAAGGGTCTTTGCCGCGGCGAGATACCCAGATCTTATAGAAAGGGGCGACGAGAAAAAGCAAGACGTCACCCAGGATGAGACGACAGCAACAGGACGACAATCCCTAGGAGGCTCATTGCATCGCAGCGTCGTTGATGACGAACACAGTTCTTTTCGTGCGCTGATTGGCGTCCAGTGATAGTTCAGCAAAGGATATCAGTGGCACTTTACATGCTAAAGCATCCATCTGTGAGGTAGGGAACCTTACGGATCACCTGGCGAGTCACGGCAGACCCTATAGCCGTTTTGTTACCATTGGCCGACCTACCAGCCCGTCATAAAGCTCCTTGTTAATACCAAATGAACGAAGGCGCGTGGTTGCTAACTATCAGCCGGTTACCTGCCTTCCCGTTCTGTGTACAGCCTCGGTCATGAGGGCGAGCGCAAAGACGCAACTGCTCTATTGGAATGACTGCAGACCTCCAGCCTTGCGGTGTCGCAAGGCCCAGGCCGCGATAGAACAGAGCCACAAAGCAGGTCGCAGCTCACAGAGTGGATCCGTCGTTACTTTGGAGAGGCATCCTTTTACACTGTTGAAAGCTTTATAGCATTGGTTACATTAATTCGGGATCTCTACAAATACCCTCTGTTATCGTTTACCGAAATAATATTGGTCAAGGCTTTCCGCGTGAACCCTTGTCAGGAATATCGAGCATACAAGAAGGATACTAGAGATCGAAATCTTTGCCAAACATATTGAAATACAAAAGGTCCGAGGCGGTGCTATCAACCTCCAGAAGACTTATAGAGTCTGTCTCCCACGAGATAACATCCCAGCTAGTAGTAAGAATTTGTGAATCTAGTGCCGTAGTCGATTGGCACTCGCTTCCCATTGCGGAGGTCTTGTCGCTCGGCTCGAGCCAGGGAGCGAAGGGCAACTGACCTTCCGGATCGGAAAATGCAACATTCGGAATTGGAACTGTTTGATGGTGTGCACGGCGGCTGGGTGGGTTGATGAATTCTTCTTGCGTACTTCGTTTCGAAGACGCAGCCAGGGATTTTGGTGTGAAACCGTAGTACTTCTTGAACTGCCGGTGTAGGTGTGCGCTACTGATTCCAAGTTGACAAGCAATATCGTTGACAGTCCACGGTGATCTTTCCTCCACAGCAGCGAGAATGATAGCATGCGCTCTCTTTGCCAGGGTCCGGCCCTGAGCACCTCTTTCCCACGCTCCATTACAAGGCTCACACCTTTTGCAGGGTCGAAAGCCGGCTTGAGCGGCATGATCTGGGCTGTCGAAGAATACAATGTTGGAGCGTCGGGCGACACGACCGGGACATGTCGGACGGCAAAAGATGCGGGTTGAACTGACTCCGTAGAAGAAGGCTGAGTTGGCGGTCATGTCGCGGCGAGAGACCGCAACCCAGCGAGTGGCCGCCGCCTGGTCCCATCGAGTGGTCATGGCTAGTATTACTCTGAGTGTATGACGCGTTAAGCAGTCGATCGTCAGAGAAGAGGTCTCGCGAGGTTGGTCAGTGATGTAAAGACCTTGAAACAATAGAGGCGTAGGGGAGAAAAGCCAGCGGTAAGGAATTAGAGATTAGCTGGCGATAGCGAGGCTTGGGTGGCTCTACTGTGCGGATTCCTGGTGATGGGTCGATATGAGTTCATCGCCGATCTCGGAAGTACTAAGCCGAGGCGAAGGCGCATGTCTCACTCAGCGTGCGTGCAAACCACCTGTGACTAGTTGAATTCCCGGCACGATGAAGTTCTGTAGCGTGTAGTGCGCGTTGGGAGCAGCCTGAATGAGCATCTTCTCGTGGCATACGTCTGAACAGGAGACACAGGGCATAAGTTTGACATCAGCAAAGCGGTGCGGAGAGCCAAGGGCGGAAGCGTAGCTTTCGTGTAGCTGCAGTAACTAGTGCGCATCCAACTATATGATTGGTCAGTTTGAAATCACTGCCGCTCTCAAGGGCATTTATAGTATTGGTCGGTTTGAAATCACTACCGCCTTTCAAGACATCTACTCATAATGATCATAGCTTGAGCAGTAAACCGCTTTCCTAATTCCATTTTCTCACAATCACTACGACAAACAGCATCGATCCTCGAAAAGCACAATGGACAACCCAGTCGCTGCAAACGCTCTTGGTATAGTGGGCGCTGTACTCTGGTCGCTTCAGGTGAGAATACACATTGTCCATCCATGCGGTCGTCACGGGCTGACTTGGGGGCCAGCTTATACCTCAAATTTGGAAGAATTGGCGACGTCATGACAGCCAGTCGTTATCAGCAACTTTCTTCCTATCCTGGGCCATTGCCGGAGTGCCTCTTGGCGTTTACAACATTGCAAACGATTTCAATATCGCACTGCAGGTACAACCAAATATCCTTATTTTTCTGAGCCTCTGGACATGGTCTCAGTGCAAACATTACAGAGAACAATGGAGCTGGGCCGAGGCCGTTTCCTGGTCCGTAACCATAGGCGTGGTTTTTGGTGCTGTGGAGGTAGGGCTTGTCTTTGCACTCAGGCTGGCCCGCGAACGAGGACACAAGTGGGCAGGAATTTTGATGGCGGTGGTGGCTGCTATCCTTTTGGCGGGCGGAGTTCTCCGGCATTATGTCGACGTTTTCAAAACTCGGTCCGATGCAGGATTGTCTCTCAAGTTCGCCATCTTGGATGCTAGCGGGGACCTGGCCTCCCTTCTCTCTGTCATTTTTCAACCCGGTCTTAGTATTTACGGACTGGTCATCTATGGCTCTGAGCTGGCGATATGGTTGGGTCTCATTGGCATTGTGAGCATCTTTCGGGTTGTGGGACGAGGTAAAACCAGAGATGTGGAATTGAAGAACCGGACCGAGAACTAAGCTTAGATCTGATAAACTCAACATATGACTTTAGTCACCTAAAAGACACACACTCTCTTAAGTATCCAATTCGATAATGTGTTGGTACAGTACTGGTGAATAACGAGAGTAGCTACGGCGGGCTGAAAGTCCACGTGTATCTACGCGAGATTCATGTTTGATACCTTCACACTTAAACTCACTTACATAGCTACTACATACACGTATCATTAAGCAGTAGCTACTATACCTATGTACATGGCTAGTGGTAAGTAGGTTTCTCAAGGAAGTGGTTTATCTTGGGTGGGTTTATAGACTCATGACTGATGTCAATGAGGGTTAAAGACACGATGCAGCATTCATGTTGGCCCAGACTTTGGTAATCACACGAGGCGAGAAATCTATCAGGGGTTGAGGAACGTCCAGGTCCTATTTGATATCTAGTAGATATCTGTAAAAGGTGTCCGATCCTTCAAGAGTTCCATCAGCTGTGCCACCGCCAATCACCACAAAGGGGTGAATTCCGAAGACATCGCCAACAGATCCAGGTATATCAATTCCGCCGCAGCCCTTCGGATCCGGTCGTCACCGCATGATAGTGCGAAAGCGTCGGGAGGAGAATCGAAGTCATTATTGATCTTGTCGCTCGATAAGGAGGGGAATGCTTGCGCGGCCGCCAAATGGCAGGCCCGCGCGCTCATCGGCATGGTAGTTGCCGGCTCTTGCGTGTTGCTACAAGGCGAGAGATTTCATGGAGGCTGGTATCATCGGACCACCAACCAAGAGTTCATTGTAGAAGTCTTCCGTCCGCAACTGCAAAGAGGCCCCCGGAGGTAGCCCCTTTACATGACAACGCAGTAGGAGTAGCCGTTGACTCCCATGGAGGAGTTGGAGGTCTGGGTGTTGGAAGGCATTCTTGTTGGTGGATTGAAGGGTAAAGCTTAAAAGATTGGTTTGAGTTGAGAATTTTTGAGATTTGCGATGTGGATGAGGAGGAAAATTAGGCCCTTCGAACGGTGGGACGACCGCGGTCTTTATGCCCGGAGACGAGGGTGTATAACAGAGCGTCTTGGCGATAACGCTGAGTATTGTCCTTTGCTTTGGGACTTTTGTGAAGTTGAAGCAGATCGCGTTCAACATTAGCACTTCTGCGGTGTCGCATGGTATTGTGCTTGATATTGTTGCAGCATGTCCGCATCCAATCTGCCGTCCCCTCTTTGACCTCTTGCAGCCCTTTTGGCGTGCCCGAACACCGTATAATCGACCACAAGAGGGGCGCTGTAGTATTGGCTGTGCGTGGGTCTTTGATTAATTCGAGCTAGAAGATTGTTTCTGTTCTGGATGGGACTACCCGGCGAAACGTTCGTCGCCACTTGAAGCGCCACGCCAAATGCGCTTTTCACGATTCGCCGGCCCCGACTCGAAGCGCACGGGAGGCGTAGATGCCCATTCGCTGTCGACCCAGAGACGCAGTCGAGAGAATATGGCTGTGTTGTAACAGGCCCGTCTCTACCACCAGTCCTCGGGAAGTATCGCGATCACGTCCCAGGTTGCCATTGACTTTGGCTCTGGTGGCACCTTCGACACGGCACGCCTATATCTGTGACCATGAGATCCCACAAGATCGCCCAAAGCTTCTGTGCAGATGACGCTTCGCGTGGGCGGATGATGTTCAGAGCTTGCGACACTAGGAAATATCAGCAAGAGACTCTGTGCTGTTACCCTTGCCGGAACTTCTTGGAGACGAAGGGGAAGAGTCGGGTATTAGGTTACCCAAGCACTCGCTGGGCCGGTAGGCTGGGAACATCGCAAGATGCGTGCATGGAGAAAAGGAGAGTGAAAGGGGAGAAGACACCCCGTGGGTGGGGGGAGGCCAAATGCCACCAAAAAAAAACCCCCAAAAAAAACCAGTAGTTTCTGCCATGAACATGGCCATGAGGGAGCGCGCAGGGCCGGTGAGCCCGGTTGACACACATGACCAACCTGCTGGGCCTGGGCTCCCAGCTCTGGGCGACCTGCCAGACGACAGGACAGCCCTCGAGGCATTTCGTAAGCATGAGCATGGCGGCAGGGAATTGGAATGGTAAAGCCGCCCTCTCCGAAAGCAAACGGGGTCGGCCGGTGGCCCGCCTCTGACCACTCAGCCGGCCTGACAGCCCTGGCCGCGCAAGATGCTCACGGCACACAAGAAGCAACGAGGCGTAAACGTTTCACCACTGACTGTAGCGATTGGACGGGCAGGGCGGCCTAGCTGACCAATAGTCCTGCGATCTAGTTTGCTCGATGCGAAGTCCTACGGCAAGCGTGATACCGGCAGAGATCTGAACGACGTTGGGCAAATTAGGTAGTGAAGTTCTTGGCAGGCAGGTTCCCGTAGCATAGCGCCTGCAGAACGGCAGGACTCTCTGCCATGACGATATCGTGCAGGTGTTGGAGAGCTTCTGAGGGATCGTGGCGGGGGCTGTGTCTAGCGAGGTGAGAAGAATATTGGCCCGGAAGAGGCCACGGGGGGGCTGTGGGTGCCGAGTGACACCCCGGCTCGGAAGATTGCAACGGAACACGGGCTAACAGCCGAGCCTTATCATAGATATTCGATGCCTCGTCAATGACCACAAAATGTATTTCGAAAGGAAAACTCAACGTGGAGAGACAGGATCGGGTCGGGCGAGTCGACCGTGACTTTCTGAGAAGCCTAGAAATAGAGCGTGCTGCACAAGGCGGTCGTGTCTCTTCGTCTGAACAAACGACTGATACTAGCTGTTAGCAGAAAGAGCCTCAAGATCTAGGCCCTCAGATGGCCGAAACCCGCTTACAAGCTTCCCCTCGATCGATCTGGCCTGGGGAAGCTGAGCCACCTTCCACCCTCTTCTTCCGAGTCCCCATGCCCGGTGTTCCCCATCAGGCAATCTCACTTCTTCACCTGACCAGGTCTACCTGCCCGTGTAATCCCGTCATCTTTAGGCCCCCCCAGGCCGGATGCCTCAGTTGTTGGTTTGGGGTTTAGCTCGCCATGGAAGACGATCCACAGTGGCTGCCTCTACCGCCCTCTAGAGAGGGCTGTCCGTGGGAAACTTTTTGAAGAAATAAAAAATAAAAAACGAAAAGAAACAGAGCCAACATGCCCAGGGAAGACGAGGGCTTCTCGAGACACAGGCTCGGCGCAAACCGTCATTGCGCGCTTGCGCGCTCCATTGATGGTGATCACTACATGCCCCCCCCTCGTCGTTGACTGCTGGGGAACTCGGGACCAACTAGCAGCAAGTGCCAAGTGCTGCCTTGCGCGGCAGACCACTAGCGCCAATCGTTGAGCATGAGGACGTGCAGCGGTGGCAGACGCGATGCCGGCAGAAAGAGTCATCCCCTGCAGAACCACACACCTGACACTCTCCAGCAAAGCATGCACAAAAATGGGCAGGGTGGACGGTCTAGAAGCCTCGTCATCCGGCATGCGAGGAACGACAGACGTCAACGGCAGACGAAGCCGCTGCGACATAATTGACGCTTGGTGACGACGTTGCATAGGCAAGTCAGGTCTGTCATCTTTGACACTTTCGTGGCTTCTTTCGCGTCTTCGCCCTTATCTCCATGCTTTCTATTCCTGATCACTAGGCTCGGAGCCAGTGCTCGGTGTTCCATCGCGTGGCTTCCGGTCAGTAGTGTTTGGCCGGCCGTCAGAGTCATCTATAGAAAGTATCCTATGGTACTCAGCCACTCCTCATTGGCCTCACACTATAAGCGTCTTCTTCTCATGTGGTACGGAATAGACGCGACACAGCCAGCATGAGGCTAAGCGCACAATCCAAGGTGGGCCAATCCCAGGCTACCAGGCTGTGGCTAAGTGCCGTAAGCACTACAGCTGAGGTGCTATGGTAGTCCCATACAAGGACTTTTTCAACTTATCGACCACGGGAACAATGACCCCGGGCAGGTTTGTTACAGTCGCTGCAGCCCCATCCGCAGCGTGTCCCCTTGCGGAAACCGACATTGAGGGCTCCCAAGGTGTGTGACACACCGTCTTGCAACAATAGTCCTGAGAGTCGTCCTATTTCTAGGCAGAAATAATAACCTACATCCACACGGGCGCATACAACATGCATCTTTCATGGCAATATAAGTCGAAGACCCGCAATTTCTGTTCCAGACCACAACGCTGTTTCCCTCATCATCTCTCTTCCACGAATCATCATACCTTGTCCACCTGCGAGACATCCAGTCGACAATCTGGACAAGGCTGCCAGAGAACAAGCATCTTCGCCCTATCATCTCGTCACGACACCCCAGCCCGTTTAAGCGCCATCGGACCTAGTCCGAACTCGGTATTCCCTTGACAGTGGCTCGACTCGAGGCTATCGACGCACGCGTGCACCACACCAGACAGCCAAGGCGTGCCTGTACAATGGCTGCCGACAGCCGCAGCAGAAGATGCAAGGTTGTGGGCTGTGAGAGGAAGTGCGTGCACGAGAATATGCCCCACAAAACGGAATACTCCTCGTACTGCCAGGAACACACATGCCAGGCCCCTCGGAACGAACACACTCCATTCTGCATCAACCCTCGAGATCCAGAAAACAGATACTGCGCCTTTCACGGCAAATGCAGAGCTCGTGCTTGTACAAAGCAGGCCCTGCGCTCGGAAAAGCAACCCCTACCCTACCTCTGCCCTGACCACCGCTGCACCCAATGCACAAGCCCACGGTTTGGCAACTTCTCCGTATGCGAAGCCCACCTCATATGCCAGGTCCGCGGCTGCCGGAACCATGCCAACCTAAGGCACCCGCGATTCCTCTGTCATAACCATTCCTGCACTATTATGCCGAACTGTCCTCATCCAGCCATCGGTGCTATCGGTAGCACCTTACACTGCCGAAATCACATGCCTTGTGGTATATTTCGCGGTTGCACGCGTTTACGGATGCAGCTTCCTGATGGCCGACAACTCGTCCATTGTGAAGAGCACATTCCATGCACACGAGCAAACCTCGGGTGCCGCAACCTCTCTCAGCGAGGTTCTACCTTCTGCTACGAGCACAAGTGCAGCCTGGAGAGATGTCCCCACGAGAAGGACGCGCATTCTCATTACTGCCGGAATCACACATGCTTCCACCACAGTTGCCGGCAGGCTATTTACGATCTCGAAAACGCCGCAGCTCAATTCTGCTCCACCCATGAGTGCTCTGTTGCTGGGTGTGTTGCTGGGGCAAAGACAGCTGGTGGACACTGCGAGAACCACGGCTGTATGCACAGCTCATGCAATGCGCTAAGGAAGGGGAGTGCAAGCTATTGTATCCAGCACCGATGCCATACCGAGGGATGCAGATATGAAGCGATACACAGAAATGGTTATTGTCGTAATCATGGCTGCTGTGAGATCGGGTGCAGGAATGCTCGCTTAGGCGGACATAATCATATTCGGCAGTGTCTTGAACACTATACTGAGTATGTGGATAGGCAAGCCACGAGTAGGGCTGGACACGCAGCTCGTCTTCGCCAGGCCGAGCTTGAGGATGAGCTGAGGGAATATGAGAGGAATGAGCGGGTTCGCAGGACCTGGGAGCAGGAAGAAAGGGCGCGCGCCGAGCAAGAGGAAATCGAGGCGAACTTCCAACGGAATGTCAGAGCCGAGGCTGAGGGGTTGAGGCGCGAGCAGGATAACCAGCGCAGGGAGGAGGAGCGTCGTATTGCAGAACGAGTGGCTGCTAGGCTTATCGACCACGAGCACGAAGAGATAGAGAGGCAAGAGAGAAGGCGTCAGAGGGAAGCGGAGGAGAGAATCGCAGAGCAGATGAGGCGTGACGATGCCGAGGCACAAGAGCAGAGGCTAAGGGACAGGCTGAGGAGGAACAGGGATACACGCGGGTTCGGGCACGTTCATGCGCCTAGGACAGCAACACGGGACGCATTCTTCGACAACAGGCTTTGATGATTCAGTATCTTCAGTGCCAAGTCAGCTGCAGAGTTTTATTCTCGTCATTTGCATTGCTTGCTTCCATGTCTTGAATCCTGCTATAGATTTGTTTGTCATGAGTCTGACATGCTTAGAAGATACCCTAGATAAATACCACATCTAAAGTTACCGAAAAGAATACACAGTAAATCAACTGTATAGGCAATATTCTGACAGCTTGTCTCACTATCTTAATTTCCAAGGCATATAAATGATCTTTGTAGAACTTCCGGCCCTTCCGAAGTCTTTGTCTACGGGTGTTCCTCCTAGTTACTTGTCAACAGGCTATTCGCTAATTATCTATTATTCCGGTCCGCAAAATGTCCTCTCTACCTCACCAGTTTCACCACTGTTACAATTCTTCTTCCTACAAAGGCCTTCTTATGTAAGACTGTCGTCTCAAGATAACCCAAGAAAATCACAGGCAGATAATTGACTATGCAGGTTTGTGGCGCAGTGCAGCACCGGCAATGAATACTTCATGTGAGCGCAGTGCCTTCCAAACATTGAAGTCTGTTCCTCTCTATTGGTCTTCAATCATTGAAGTGGATGATATCGACCAGTCGCTTTCGTGATATCCACTACCTTCTTTCAAGTGCAATAAAGGGCACTTTCGCCAAGGGAATCGATGGTTTACAAGTACATGGTGACCAGCATACCTCGTCATCTGATTCGAAATGCGAATCTACCTGTAGTGACGCTGGCTCTTCACCAGCGGTGATCTTGGCCCCTCAAGGACCTTCTAGTCCACCTGTTTCGGTTCACAAGCAACATATTCCCGCATACCCTTATCGGCCACTGTCAACTGGCAAGGTCAGATTCGTGAGATTACTGCCAGGAAAAGATGCAGAATCAATCGAGTGCGCACTTCTGCAGGTACCATTAAACCTTGGTCTCAGATATTACGCCCTCTCATATGCCTGGGGTGAATTCGGGCAGACGAAGGCAATCACAGACGGCGGTCATTTAGTCAGTGTCATGGGAAACCTCCATGGGGCTCTGAACATTCTCCAAAGTCATGGCTAGTTGGAGAATTTTTCTGGATCGATGCCCTCTGTATCAATCAGCTCGACGAGGAAGAAAAGTCAGTCCAGGTGCCACACATGGACGTGATATACCAAAATGCACAAGCCATTCTGGTCTGGCTCGGGGAGAAAGACGAGTTGATTCGCAAAGGCCAGTGCACTGAGTCGTTTTTCAACCACTTGGACAAGATTTTATCAGCTTGGCAGACCTCGTCGCAAGCAGAAGTGCAGATCAAGTCAAAGAAGCTGTTCAGCTTGTACGATGCAGAGAGCATGGACCTTCAACAAAACTTTTTGATCGACTTCGCGGCGCTTCACAACCAGCATCTGGCGGTAGAGACTCTGGATAATCCAGGAATATGTTTTGGAAAGGAGGGTCGCCTTCTTGATTGGCACCCGCACCGCATCTAGTGATGTTGTATCATTGCTCTTCGAGGGTCTTTCAGAGACTTGTTTTCCTACGACCCAGTTGGGGGATTGCTGCCAAACGCCTGTCCCATCCCAACCAGTTCAAAGCCCTCTGCTCAATGCCTAGAAGGTAGCATCGCGAGGCTCCACACCAACCACTCTCATCTGCAGCCGAGGTATGGTTGGATTTTGTGAGAAGGGTTGCTGGCGCAGGAGCCGCCGACCCACGGGATTAAGTCAAAGGACATGGATTCGGGACACCCCCCCTTCAGGACACCCTGGCCAGCTATACGAATATATATATATATTTCATTTCTTTAATCCTCCCCACCAATAGAAATTACGATAAGGTCCTAAAAGTGAAGTCAGATCCACCGAGCAGATCGAGATTCGTTATATAGTGCTGGACAATAGAGACATCTTACGCTACCAGAGGAGTGACAACCAGCCACTCAAAGGGGATGTAGTGTATTTGGTTCCTGGATCAGAAGACGACAAGCTCTAGGTACTTCATCCCGTCTATAGACGTCAAGGGACATATCAGTTCGTGGGAATCGCAAAGGTTTGGAAGACAAGCTCTGCTGGTCGCTTGGAGTCTTGGACGGAATCCTTCACAATAGTGTAGGACGGCGGTTCTCGTCATTTACACAGCTCAACATTCCGCGGTCATTCTCGGGCCGAGGTCCGTCACCCAAGTGCTTTGGGGAAATTGATGTTTCAATCGTCTCGTTGTTTCCCATCTGGTGATTTTAGTTCATCTCCTTGGTTTCTTCCTTTTACATATACATATAAAACATAGGTGTACTCTGTGTTGGTGTGATCTAAGTTTACCCAACCACACCTGGAACCCGGATATTTGCATCATGCCATCGTTTGGCGAAGGCCCTTGAACATAACAGTACTCATGTTATCCTAGCGAACGATGCTTGTTAACAGTCGAATCTAATATGCCCTATGCGGCTGGCGTAGCTAAACAAGGACAAAGCCACCCATCTTCCTTATAAACCCACCGACGGTACCTGTACTTGCTGCGCGCCGCAATTGGTCATGAACACGTTTTCTTATGCTCCTAGGCTTCAAGGGTGGTGGTCACCTCGTGGAGAGACAAATCAGGATACCCCGAAGGGGAGAGTATGGGGGTTGGTTCAGTCTGTCTGAACTAATGGTATCTCGCTGCAGGTCTTACTCTCAGCGTTGATTCACACCATCAAAGAACTGTTCCTCCTTCAATGTCACTAATCCTACAGAACAATAACAGCCTGGGCTGCCCCTTGGCCAGAGGGACCCTGACTGTTATGCCCTAAGCCGCCGCCATATTCATCCTTATCGCTACCCTCGTAATCATACTCACTTGATTCATCTTCATTCTCGTTCTCATCCTCACCCTCGCTCTCAGACTCAGCCTGACCACGCTTGGCTTTCGCGTCCTCCCACATCTTCTTGTAGGGTGAGCGCTTTTTCAGCTTGGAAAACTTGAGCTGACAAGCCTTGAGGCCTCGGCTTAGATGTATCTATAGATGATATCTTAGTTAGGCAATCACACCTTTCGTCATGTGCGGTATCTGAAAAGGGATCCTTACCTCGGTGATCCTTAGATAACCGATACCGCTACCACGCAGCTACACGAGACTCCGCTCTTCCTCGCGGGACCACAACCTGCGAGCCTCTCGAAATGTGGTGGTGGATCTGACCGTGTGGGCGGGTGACTTGCTAGTCCTGGGCTTGGCATTAGCATGACTTTGCCCTTTTCCTGGCCCTTTGTGCGTACCTCATCATCAGAGGAAAGCACGTCATTCCCGGAGACCTCGCTCGTGGCGGTTGCCCAGCGCATAGTCATATTGCTAGGAGGTTTCGTCGACGATGATATACCGCTGGCTGGAGGCAGAGCGGCTGCGGCTCACCTGACCGCGTTGTACCAGAAGTGCCCAGGATTCTACTGATATTCCTTGAAGGTTTGTACCCTTTGTCGGCCTGCTGTTCCTGTCGGATTGACCATGTTAGATGCCATGATAATCTCTCCTAATGGTTGTGCATGATAATATTGCTTACTGATGACTCATTTTCTGGTAGTGCAAGGGATGCCTTCGCAGGGCAGATGTGACGAGGTTGATTGTTCCTCTCTTGCGTTGCTGGGTGTCCAATAGGTGTGGCGGCAGAGAGGCAGTGGAAATGTGGTAGAGCCAGTTTTATTGTTATTAGTTGCAAGTGATGGAAGTATTGTCTCACATTTAGGTGTAAACAATACTATTGTATAATCTATACATTGAAGCTGCTTAATGTGCGGAGCCCCAACACATCTGTAAAGACTAGAGCCTTGATGAACAACGACGAACAGTGATGTAGGCAGGACATCGGGCAGCTTCCAGAACACAAAGCTGACTAGGCAGGATTGTCCAGGCCCCAAGATAAGCTTTGTGTCAAGAGCCTTGAAATTGGTTGCCATGCTGGCAATCTAGGTGGAGGAACAAAAGAGTTGCACAGCATCTCTACGATAAGGCAGGATGCATAGTGGGGAGGGGGAAAAAAAGTATAGATATCTAACTAATGAAGTCTCAGTGGGATACCAAGATTGTTTAGAACAATGTAGCCTGTATGAACAGAAGCATAAATTCCTTGACAAATGACAAAATAGCGCTTTCAATGAATGAGGAAATTTAATGGCAGACGTGGAACACGTTGTGTTAATCATGACCAAACATAATATTGATCCCCATAGTTTTCTCACATTTCAGGGCTAAACAGAAAAGCAAAGATTATCTTTTTGCATGAAACATGTACCTACAGGCCATCGATCAGCTAACAGGAAATGAACCAACTGCATGCAACCCGATCACCAATGTCGCCTACCTGTAGTCAAGTGAGAGAGACATGCAGAGAGCGATAAACAGCTCCATCGGACAACCATCATTAGCAGCTGAGCTCCCCTGCATAGGTATCCTGGAATTACTGTCCACGAAACTCTTAGGATAATGTTATGAGACAAAGCTTCGTGAAATGATAGGCTAGGAACAGGTGACCGAGAGATGAGATGCAGAGGAGGTGATGTTGGCCGGGTTAGGGTCAACAAGCCCTGTGGATCCTGGTAAGGATTTGCGATTGGCTGATGCGGCACGTGGAAACCCATCATTGAGCTTCAATTTACGCAACAGGCAACCTTTGGGGCAACATCAACTAACCATCATCGCGTCACCAACGTCCACTCCCGGGCCAAACGCCATCATTCTACCCATATTACATTCGACCGGCGACTCTTGGGCCAACAGAAGACGTGCCAATGTCGGGCAGCACCAAATATGGACCCCTCAGGTACCCAGACTTCGGGTCACGATGACATCGACTTCCATCACCCTTACTCACCTTACGACGTCCAGCTCGACTTTATGAGAGCAGCATACGACACCCTAGAAAGAGGTTCAGGCCAGGTAGGCATCCTTGAAAGCCCGACAGGTACAGGCAAATCTCTGTCCCTCATCTGTGCGTCGATGACATGGCTGCGGAACTTCAAGCGAAGACAGTTTGCTGCGTCGTTGCAGATAGATCCTAAAGAGGCAGAGGGCGAGCCAGACTGGATCATCGAGCAGATGCTGAAGCGAAAGAAAGAGGAGCTGTGGAGAAAGTGGGAGGAACGTGAGGCACGGCTTGAGATGATACGTCAGAGGGAGAAGCGGATGGAGGAGAGGGGCAGCAAGCGGCGACGCCTTGAAGGCCCGAGTCCAAAGGCAAGACCAACCGAGGAGGAAGAGGAGGCTGAATTTATTCTTGACGACTGGGAAGAAAACAGGCAGGATGGCGCCTCAGATGACCAGGACCCACTCTCGGGCCTGAGCAAGGAGACGAGAGCTTTGCTGCAGAAGGTTGGAATGGGCAGCGTGGGTACGGATGCGACCGAGGAGGAGCCACCGGAAGATGAGATTAAAGTAAGCTGGACGTGGGATAATTGATGCAAACGGGCAATCGCTGACAATCTTCAGATCTACTACACCTCAAGGACGCACTCACAACTCACACAGTTCATTGCGGAGTTGCGGCGCCCAAGGTTTCAGTCTTCCCTGGCCTTCGACTTTGGCCTCGGAAATGTCACGAATAGCTCAACCAGACAAGAACCTGTAAAACAGATCCCCCTATCGTCACGTCAGAAGCTTTGCATCAATCCAGCCGTGTCGAAGCTCTCCTCACTTGCAGCAATCAACGATAGGTGCAGCGAGCTGCAAAAGCCCAAGTCCGAAGGCAAATGTCCGTTTGTTCCGAGCGCAGACAATATCGCTGCTACTCACCAGTTTCGTGACGAAGCACTGGCCACGCTGCCTGACATCGAGGATTTGCATCAGCTTGGGAAGACACACCAGGTCTGCCCGTACTATGCATCCCGCACGGCAATCCCGACAGCGGAGATAATTACTCTTCCATACCCTCTACTGCTGCAGGACAGCGCACGAGAGGCATTGGGGATCAAGCTGCAGGGCAATGTTGTTATTGTGGACGAGGCCCACAATATCATGGATGCTGTCGCCAACGTACACGCGGCCGAGGTACGGTTGAGCGAGCTGAAGAGGGCAAGACAAATGCTGGGTATTTACTTCAAAAGATTTGGCAAGAAGCTCAAGGGAGAAAACAGGATCATGGTGGCCCAGGTCGTCAAGGTCATCGATAGCCTGGCCGAGTGGCTGACGACATCTCTGGGTGCAAAGGTACGATCATGCGGATGCAGCCTGGTTAATTTGCAATCTTTCTGACGACCTGCAGAGTGAGCATGGAATTGTCGAACCCAATGCTTTGATGAAGAGCAAAGGCGTCGATCAGATCAACATGTACAAGTTGATAAAGTACATCCAGGAGTCGAAACTTGCGTTCAAGGTGGAGAGCTATGCTAGCCATGTCGAAGAGGCGGGTACCAATCCTGGCACATCGAAGTCATCGCCATCAAGTCCTGTATTACACAGTCTTGTTGCCTTCATTATCGCCCTCACGAACCCTTCAGATGAAGGCCGGATATTCTATGAGAGAATCTCAACCGCTCCATCAGCCCCAACCGACGTCAAGCTCTCGTATCTTCTCCTCTCGCCCACCCACGCCTTCTCCTCCATCGCGAAGTCTGCTCGAGCTGTCATCCTCGCGGGTGGCACCATGTCTCCGTTTGAGGACTACAAGACTCACCTTTTCCCCTACCTATCGCCTCAGTCAATCGCCACTCTCAGCTGCGGCCACGTCATCCCGCCCTCGAACCTGTGCGTCTGGACGCTGGCCTCCATGAGACCTAATACAACGGACGCGAACGATATGTTCGAGTTCAGCTTCCAGAAAAGAAGCGACAGGGGAATGGTCATGAAACTCGGCCAGGCCCTGCTGAATATGTGCTCCGTCGTGCCGGATGGTGTTGTCGTGTTCTTCCCCAGCTATGGATATCTCAATGAAGTTGTCGCGGCTTGGCAAGTTCCCGAATCAGCCGCCGGGAGGGGCAAACCCATCTGGGATCGCCTTCAGACAAGGAAAGCTGTCTTTCGGGACAGCAAGGGTGCATCCAGTGATGAAGTCCTCGAGGACTATAGCCGGGCTATTACTGGCAGCGACGATGACCCGTCGTCTACCAAACCCACCACGCGCGGTGCTCTGCTTCTTAGTGTCGTGGGCGGCAAGATGAGTGAAGGCATCAACTTCTCTGATCGACTCGGCCGATGCGTTGTGATTGTTGGACTTCCGTATCCCAACATCAACTCTCCAGAGTGGAAGGCTCGCATGGGGTACATCGAGTCTGCTACGATCAAAAGACTCACAAACCAATCCCCAAACGTCAAGAAGGAACAAGCGGCGGCGCAAGCGAAGCAGGTCGCGAGGAACTTCTATGAGAATGCATGCATGCGTTCCGTGAATCAAAGCATCGGCCGGGCGATCCGGCATCAGGGTGACTACGCGGCTATTGTATTGGTCGACCGGCGTTTTGGAACTGAGAGAATCCGCGGCAAACTCCCTGAGTGGATTCGAGGAGGAATAACACAGGGGAGTGAGGAGAGGGGTATGCAGGGATTGATGGGGGCACTGAACGTGTTCTTCAAAGGAAAGAAAGCAATATCCTAGGCGGGATATCAAGAGTGCTGCGTGCCTCGTCATTGTCTTCGGTTCACGAAGGGAATCATCAATGGCGTGATCAAGATTTCTGGCCTAAAAACACAAGACGAAGACAGCTATCAAGATCTGTACGGTCCCTCATGGACGAAAGGCTATTGTAGGCTGGATGCCTTGATTCTAGGTACCAAGTGTCCGCCTATGGAGGAAGTATCACAACTCTGACCCAACGTGGGGAGGAGAGGAGATCCGATGACCCGAATACTTGAACGCATGCTGTCTCACCGGACCCCTGGGAGATGTGACTTTGACCGTGTGAGGTTGCGCTGCTGCACATACCCTGTCGAGGTTACCTGGTTCGTTGAGAGTCATTGATCGAAGCACGTGGATAAGGCTTCTTTCTGCACGTCTTAATTAATCACCGATTTGACGCTAATGAGGGGCTGTACGGCCGAGTATCCGGGCGCCCGTCCATAGCTGTTAGGGTCATCCAGACGTTTACTCCCCAAGTGTTTCAGATTCCAGGCAAAGCGACTCCTGGCCGGAGGAATTCAAAACACACTGTCTGTGCGTTAACCAACCATGGTGAAACGAGAGCGCCGGCCACATGGCATATTTAAAAACTCGAACTTATTCTTCAAGGGACAAAGCCAAGTTGTGTTGATGGCCACGCGGACATTTACAATCGCATCGACACTTTCAGTAAGACACTCTTCCAATGCTGACATCCACTTTAGTATGCATGTGGATATTGCTAGTCTGGCTCATAGCCAGCGACACCAAACTGCCGTGGGTTCCGCCAACAGCAAAGCCCACATTTAGCAAAACCTCGGGCGGGAAGGACCAGGTCAAGGCCAGAACGAATACTATCGGAGCCTATTCACGACTAACCGTCTATATTGCTTTGGCCGGGCTGCTCTGGTCTTGGTCTTCGACCTCGGTCTCCAAGCCTCCGCGCGTCCACCTAGCGGACCCTTATAGCAGGATAGAGCCCGAGCTCCTGTCATCTAAGGACGAGATTGAGATATTTACCCAGACGCAGAACGGGACCTCGGACGAATTGTTCCACCAGGCGATTTACAATGAGACCTTGGGCTTCCAAAAGATCTTCGTAGTCAACTTGCCCGAGCGGACTGACAAGCGCGACGGTTTGTCACTGGTGTCGGCATTACTGAACATCAAGCTGACGTGGACGAGTGCAATTCGTGGCACGCAAGTTCCGGATAAGGCATTGCCATTGGGAGTCGACAGAAGGACCTGGAGGGACGGGGGTATTGGCTCCTGGCGGAGCCAAATGAATGTTATTCGAACGTACGTGGATTATATCGTGTAAAGAATCATTGACAGAAAGTCAATAGGAGGCGTACTAACGACGTTGGCAGAATGGTCGAGGAAAATATAGCAAGTGCTCTCATCCTTGAGGATGACGCTGATTGGGATGTGCGGCTCAAGGACCAGTTGGTCGCCATTTCTGACGGTACCCGCATCCTGCTCGATAGGGCGCACAACGAGGACGTGTTTGCTTCAACGATCACTCCCACGCAACGACGAATTGATGAGATTAACTCGCCCTATGGTTATGGTTGGGATATTCTCTGGCTGGGTCACTGCGGCGAGACCTTCCCCGAGCGCATTCCTGGGCACCACGAGATCTTCGACGCATCATCTACAAGGTATACATATTATGCGATGCAAGACGACGAGACACTGCCGGCAGATCCCACGCAGGTGACGGAAAGCTGGATAGCCGGCGACCTTGAGCGAGACCGCGGTACACGTTGGGTTCACTTCAGCGGCGGACCGACGTGTAGCCAGGCCTACGCACTCTCACAGAGCGGCGCACGAAAGGTACTACTTGCGCTCAGCGTGGGCGGGACCCTGATTGAACAGCTCGACAACGCGATGAGCCACCTGTGCAGTGACCATACCCCCTGGGATTATCCGGATGATACTCAGGGACCGCCGGGCTATCCGGGCGCGAACATGCGGTGTTTGAGTGTAAACCCGGCTGTCTTTTCGCAGCATAAACCAAGGGGTCGCAAGTCGGCTGAGTCCGATATTGAGACGGTAGAAGATGGAGATGACTACAGAGAAGAAGGCGAGTCGCCTAACTTGGTATGGAGTGCAAGGTTGAACGTCCAGAATTTGATGATGGGCAGGCCGATGAAAGAGCAAAGGGTCACCGCCCGGATTGAAGAGCGTGAGAAGCATTCATAATCGATAATTGGAATGTATTGGCAGAGAGACGACTGAGACTGCTCTAACCTGCTGTCTTCTTCAGCGAGCCGTCTCTGGATACAGGCACGAGACCCTATTCATAGGACCTCCTTGCTCTTGGTTCCCCCACTCCCCGGAAATGATAGCCGAATTTAACCTGCGTTCCAAAGTAGTCAGCATAAGCCAGTTCTCCATATTCGGCTCACCCAACAAATAGCGGGGAGAGAGGTCTTACCACGCTCTTTGCAACGGCAATGCCGTATAACATATACTATCGTGGCAAGGGCGGTGAATCCTATAATGCTGACTGCGATAATAAGGGCAGCTTGTTTACCCTGTGATAGACGATCTCAGAAGTCCGCTTCTGCCAACTTTTTTGGTGCATGCATCCAAAGTGAAGTTGCCGCCGCAGACATCATCTCGCTGTGAGAGGCGGGATTCCGCGTTGGAGACCCATCTGTGCAGAAGCATGATGGTTCGAAATTCGGTTCGGTGGGTCTTCTGGTTCAGAACAGTTCAGTGGGTGCTTACGCCCTGAGATATAATCCTAAACATGGGGAATAGGGGCATCTGACTGAAGCTTTATACTATTATTCGACACAAGATAGCAATAGGACAGATTGAACTTCACGGAGGGCATGTTAGATGTTCGTGGTCTCACTGACAGCGGACTAAATCGGGGGGACTGGATAGCATCAAGTAAGTCAAAGCACCTAGTTCCCGGCACCCCTGGCCGGCCACACCGCATCTTCAACCACCTCTCTTCTTTTCATCTTTTCTCTGTCAATTTTTATCCATATAACCTCATCTTTTTACAAAACCTTTCTACGACTATCATAAAGCCCTATACTGAATTTAAGCTAGCTCAGGCTATTAAGGCTGTGAGCAAAGGCCTCTCTCAGGCAAAAGCCTCCCGCGAATAGGGCATTCCACAAGCCACTCTTCAAGACCGTCTATCTGGAAAAGAATCGTATAAAACAGCCCACGAAACCAGCAGAGGCTTTCTATTGGCCAGGAAAAGAAGTTGGTAGACTAGATCTTGATTCAAGAAAGCCTAGGGCTTCCACCCAGCCATTCAGAGCTCAGGTTCTTCGCTCAGAGGGTCCTCCTGGTTTACGGAGATACTTAACCCCTTGGAAAGAGATGAACTGAGTCTTTTTTAAAGAGAAATTTAGAGATCAGGGTCTGAAAGGCTTAGAGGGTTGCTTCTGTTCGAACTAACAGAGCAACAGCAGAGGTAATTCGGCCTTAGTTCCGTCTACTTGATCTTCCTCAGATCTAAGCTATCAAGCTAGCTAACAGATAGAATATAGATAAAGCTGGTATAATAGAAGGCTAAGGAGAGAATAGATTGATCCTCGGGGGTAGTTCTTCATGTTTAATCTAGAAAAAAGAGCTTGGAGGGCGAACCTAGACCTCTTTTCTTGAGTGTATCTCTGCTACAGGCGCTCACCTTCTTCCTCTTGTTATCTTTAAAGGAAAAACTGTATAATAGTAATAGTTTCTAACTCTTCTAAGCCATTTCTAGAGCTAGCAGTTTATAATAATAAATAATAGATAGATAGATAATTTAACAACACTCGAATAGCTGAAAAAGATCTTGATCCTAAGCAGCTAGCTAGCAGACTCTTTAGAAGCTAAATTATTAATCTTAGATAGTTATAATAGCTATATAACTAATAAGTTTATATAGGAGTGTTTTTAAAATAATATTCTATCACTTTATTTGCCTTTATATATATTTTATATACTTTAACCCTTTGATCTAGGTGTCTGTCAGGCGTGGAAAGCATATATAGTAGGAACTACTGAAAACGGAGGACCGGCGACAGAGCAGCGGGGCCGCGCGGCCTATGCTGTGGGAAAGCACTAACTCCCCGACGCTTAATCTAGTATTAAAAGATCAAGTGGGCACGGAGGGATGAGGAAGAGGGGAAGGAGGCAGGTTCAGCGGTCCTTTCAATCAACTAGCAAGCTGCAAATACACTGCTTAGGAGCATTTCACACCCTCTCACTTCACTTGTGAACCCGAACCCTGACAGTGTCTTCTTATCTTTTAAAAGAACTTATAGAAAGAAGATTAGCACTCTAAGCTAATAAGGGGATTTAATAATCTTTTCTAAGCGGTTATTCCTCGATAACTACTATCTAGCTCGAATAGAAGATCTTTCCAGCTAGAATATTCAATCTAGATAGAAAGCAATAAATCTCTAGCTAATTCGCCTAACTAAGCTACTATTAAGCCCTCTTCTCTTTAAAAACAGTTAACAATATTATTAGACTAAACTTAAATTAGGCTTAAAACTATCAAAAGCTTTAAACTTTACTCTAGAACTATCCTTAAGCCAGCCGAATATATATACAACTCCTCGAAAAGCTAGAGATCTATACCATCAACTGCAAGCTAACCGAAACTATCTGTCAACTATGCTAGCACAACGTTTACTATTCAGAAAGGTAAAAAAGGCTTAGGATGAGAGAGATATAGCCCTAGCTAGAGCTCTAGAGGAAAATAAGGCATTGAAATCACAGGTTGAGGGCTCTAGGCCTAGCAAAAGAAGAAGGTTGATACAAGCCCGAATTCGAAGTTTGCTAATGTTGAGGCTGTATATAGGGCTCAGAAAGCAGCTAGGCTAGAAAAGAAAAGCGAGGATGAAGAGAGCGATATCGAATTAGTGGCTGATGAGGAGGATTGCATTGTAGTGGGTGAATAAGACAGAAAAGTAGATAGAAATAATATATATATATATATTGGGTGTGGCCAGCCAGGGGTGCCGGAAAGGGGGGGTGCCGGGAACTAGATGCTTTGACTTACATCAATCTGGGTCGACTTCGTATACCCTGGGTCACCTTGCACGCATGCACTGACGGTGCACAATGCAAGCCATGTGGCTGAGATTTGTTTGTGCTTTTTCCTCCCTCTGTATAACTTGACAATTGCAAACACGGCGCACAATAACTTCAAATGTTGTTTAGACCCGCTCGCTTCGTTTGTACCATGTTGCGCATAAGCGTAGCAATGACGCTGTGTTGACAGTCTCCGTCCAGATCAGTCAATCTCACGCATTCACCGTGATCGTCAGAGGTGGCCCATACCATGGTACAGATCGGAGAGAGCCGGTACCACTGTACGGCATAGTTAATTCGGTAGACGCAGCCCCATTACGCAAAGTGGTCTGACGGTGGTCTTTGCCTGATGACTCAGGCCACTCGAGAGATTGAGGCCTGGAGCGCCTCTTTCTCGTTCCTTGACCATGAAAATTCCAATTACTTAGGTTGATTCGAAGCGAACAATTCTAATTTGAGCATTTAAAACGCCTCATAGATGATACTGTACCAGTGGAAGACTGATGCTTTGAGAAATTCCTAACGACGAATAAAGTGGCTTGCCAGATGGTTCTCAACACCGCCATCATCGCCATCGATTGAGGAGCCCAAGAGTCATCAAGCAATTCTCAATCTATCATAAAGTCTGAGAAGCAGGCCGTGGAATTAGTGTTAGCGTAGCTGAAGCGGGACTTTTTCTGGTTTAACTGAGGCCCACACTCCACGGTACAATCATCTTGCCACTGATAGATGGTTGCATGTACGAGTCCGGCCTATATAGGCCACCTCATTCCTAGTTATCATTGGGGATTGCCATCGTTTCAAAGTTATCACATTGCTCACTGCCCCGCTGAGTAATTATCTGGTTCAGACAAGTCGACGATTTGACAGAAGAAGAAAGAGTGTTGGGCGTGAGAAACCTGTCACAGAACAAGACTTTATGATATTCATGCATCTTATAGGAAGTCTAGCCTTGACCAATCAAATAATTTGTCGCCCACCCAGCACTGCTACATTCTGAGGCCCGGCTCTGTTGATCCTCCTGTGGTAATGAGGCCGGACGCAGTACTTGAAGCAACACCAGACCATAATAGCCAAAAGAATCATCATACCAACGGGGCCCACGACGCCGATAACAATCAGTATCTCAGTTGGAGAGCAGCCACCCGAGCCTTCTGAAGCGCAAGATGGTTCCGTACTGGCCGGTGCTGGCTGCTCGGTACTATTCGTCTTTAAAACTGACATGTTTCCCAGACCTCCTGTCATTTCGATAGTCTTGAGGATGGCAGGGCAAAGCCTTCTGTAGAGTAACGGCCGGTGATGTGTAAAGATTATTCCTTATAGTAGAGACTACAATCCTTGATCAGCTCTTCAATATCTTAATCAGATTTTCAATAACGGATGAAGGTCATAAAAAATGACGGAATGACGTACTTTGGTGAAATTATGCCCAGGCGATGAGGGTCATACCTTCAGTTTGTTCGAGGTGATCTCCTGAGTGGGGAAGAGGAATCAAGCAATGAGTTTTGAGGAATCGAATTAAGCGGCGCATGAACCGTTGTTATTGCAAGTTTCATACCTCCATGGAAAGACCTGCATGATTAGCAGCACGGAAAGTCTGAGTTCAGGTATTAAGATGCACTTCATACTGAACGGGCTAAGAGTTGGCGGGTTATCCCTTCTCATCCAACAATAAGGCGGCAAAGCCAGCCTTGTAAGGCATAGCCTTCATCATACATTGCACAACTTCACTACCGTAGCATTCTCAGGCGAGACAACAAGTGTAGTGTGACAGTTCAGTCGCATCGTCGCTATTATCATGTCCTTGTACGGCAGTTGGTTCAGTCCTTAACTTGGCCCTTATGAGCAGGGACGCACGACTCAGAGGAATTCTGTACCTTTGCAACGTGGGAGGCTTAATGCACCTGGGGGTCGTGGTGGTGATACAAGCTGGCTGGACCTCATGGCATCACAGACTTATCAGGTCCGTATGATACCTGACTGCAATATCTCTTTTGAATAAGACTTGGCAACTTAGTATGTAGAAAGGCGAAGATATCAGAACCCCTGATTGCTCAAGTCAGACGCATCATGTTACTTTGACAGAAACCCAATATCTGAATTTTAGCCAACATCACCTATGCATGGGAGTAACTGACTCTATGTTACCACTTTAGTCACCATAAAAATTCGAGTCCATGGTAAAACATCTGTTATTGGTTTAAAACTCTATAGTCCGTCTGGAACTGTGATTTAAGTCCTCTTACAGTCACAGACCTCCCTACACTTCGTGATTCTACTTCCCACCTCCAGTGATGCTGACTTGGACGTTGCGGGCTCGGTCAATAGCAGCTCGAGAACGTTTACGGTAGCACTTGAAGAAAAGGTAACAAAGGGCAACCCCAATAGCGACCACCAACAAGACCCCCACCGCGGTATAGAGGAGATATCGTGTCTGAACATAGCCGGAAATTCCGCCTGGTATGGGTGGCGTGGTCAAGTTACCGGTTTTATTCGCTGCATTTGTCGCCCCTGTCTCAAGCGCTTGAGAGTCGAATTCGAAAAGAGTCTTAGGCATGTTGAACACCGTAGATGGAGTGTAGACAATGGGTGGCTTCTGGCCGTTATCCTTGCCAGCTCTAGACACTGAGCAGTGCTGACAGTCTGTTGACCACAAGATGTGTCAGCAAAATCATACCCGATCATCTCGAATCGATGTTTCCTCACGTACCTCTATCTCAACTTACAGTTAGGAGTATGGCCGGTCAAGGTGGATTCGGTCCTTAATCAGGGGATGTCTTCTGGCAATGTGGCGAGGGATGATACTCAGAATGGAGGAATTGGGAACAGGAGACTGTGGTGAGTATATTATTATATGCTCTAATTCCTGGACTGAGACGGTGGCTTCGCATCTCCGGATAGGGGTTGATTGTTTGAGAATTTCCCCAAGGAACATAGATTCAATATGGGTGCTCTCTGAGCTTGTAGCTGCATGGGACTTTGCAGGCTCCATCGAGTCTTGAGGAGACGCGGGACGGAGCTACAGGCTCCCGAGCGCAACCATTCGAGTGCACGGCTGGGTGTAACGTATGAGCAAACTTTCTGTTCTGGGTTTCACATCTGATGTTTGCCACATGCAGTTTCGTGATCACTGTCCGGAACTCCTCCTCCACGAGAACGAGGTCTACCATGTGGCTCAGAACACCTAAAAATAGATCTACGAAGACAGAATATTTGCTATAAGAAAGTACTACTGTATTCGGTAGCATCGGGTCCTAGGTAATATGAAGCCGCAGCTACCTGAAAGCCGCTACGGTGACACTAGATGGCTAAGTATCGCTGCGTTACGGCACAAAGCTGTCGGGTCCCCCATATTGCTGGGCTAGACACCATGCAAAGCAAGATCCGTATGGTGAGAGTTTGCATAGGTGCTAAAATCATCATTGTCCTAAGCTAACTACTTATATAGTCACATCAAGGGGCATCCGTTGGGTCCCTGGCCATGGGTATAAGTCACTAAACCATGAAAACAAAAGCATATGTGTATGAACTCACCAATCAGTAACTAGTCCCTCATCGAGACCATCCATGACTGACATGTCCTCTTCCGAGATCCCTAATTCGTTGACCTTTACGTTCTCTATGAGACGCGCTTTCTTTGAGCTCTTAGGCAGCGTGATCATGTTGTGTTGCAGAGACCACCTTCACTGGTCAGCTTTAGGCACTGGCAATACATTCTAGTTCCTCCTTACCGAACAAAGAGTTGAGCCGGGGTACATGTGTACTTCTCTGATAACTCAAGGATCTTGGGATGGCTCATTCGCATGGCTCTGGCCAACGGAGCGTACGCCTCCACGACGATATTGTGTTTGGCGCACGTCTCTCTGATGCTTATTTGAGTGTTGAATGGGTGCACCTCAATTTGATTTACCACAGGATGAATTTTGGGGTTGGACGCCACGAGCTCTTCAATCTGTGCAAACATTCTGTGCGTCAGTGTCACAGGTACGGGGCGGAGTGTTTGCTCTCCTTGTCCGTTGTGGCTCAAGGACTCACATGCTTGCTCCCGAAGTTGCTCACCCCGGCCATCTTGACCTCCCCCGCCTCGACCGCATCTTCCAGTGCCTTCCAGCTCGTCAACCGCGCCTCTTTGCCACCGTATGGACTGTGTAGCAACATCAAGTCAATGTAACCTAGTCCGCACACATCCACAGACTGTTTGATACTCCGCCTGACGGCACTGTAGTTGGTGCTACAGCTGGCGAGCTTCGTCGTATAGTGGACGTCCTCGCGTTTCAAGCCCTGTGTGTTCTCTTCACTGGAAAGGAAATCTAGAATGGCCTTTCCTGCCTCTCGCTCGTTGTGATACATCTGCGCACAATCGAAACCCCTGTAACCAGCCGCCAGCGCCCATCGAATGGATTGCGTGGCTTCTCGTCCAGACATCATGTATAGACCGAGCTGTATCTGTGGCATTGTCTGGCTAGTAGCCAGCTGAGTTTGGTACGGCCGTCAGCGTCGGGTCCACAGCGCGGTCCCTCCGAGCTCGAGCATGTTGAGTGACAATTCACCTTGACGCGGGTGGCTAATGTGTATGTGGTTGAAGCCATCTTTAAGGATTTCCCCCCGTCTTTCTAGAGGAAGGGAGGCCTGCATCCAAGAGCGTATGAATATAATCTGGGTGCTCTGTTACGCTTCCTCTTTGCCCTGGGAAGCACTCTTGACATGACGTTGAAAGAAGGGTTCACGGATGACGTAAGGTTGTTGACCAGTGGCCCAAATCCGATATCGGCTTATTCGAGGACGTGTGCGGAGGTTCTTCGTACCGCACCATGAGATACTTTGGTACCCTGTGGCGTCTTCGAAACCTTATATAGGCCCATGCGGTATTTTGATACCGCTGCTTTGCGAGCACTCCCAGCTCGTCTCGTCAGCCAATGCGCATCTGGAGACACTCGAATAGGAACAACGCGAGGTGTAAAGATCGACTGGGCCCCGCCCTGTATTATCCCGTCGCCAATGCGTTTGGGTCGAGATGTCGCGGGCGTTGGATTTGACTCCGGGGTCCCCAAGGGTCCCACCCCTACTACGCCCCTGATGTCGATCCAACTAGCCACGAGGGGAGATCCCGGGTGAGGGCTATAGATCCACAGCGATTGCTGCATGCTTATCTGCACTGAGTCGTATGTATGGTGATAAGCCGAAAGTAGGGTAGTGGGGAGTAGTGTCGATGGACCCAGCAAGACGTGGGTGATCTTGTGCTCTACCACACACGTCTCAAAACAGTAGCATCGCGAGGAAAAATGGTGTCGATCACGGTCTCCGAATTCAAAAGGCCTGCGCCGTCTGGGGAGGAAGAAGAGCAACAGCAACACGAAGTCTCGGATGAGACAGCCGTCGCAGCCCCGCAATCGAAGCGGCGCCGAGTTGCGGACGATGCGAGGGTCCGCTCGGCAAAGGCGTGCCAACGATGTCGACGATTGAAGGAGAAGTGCGACGGCCGCCAGCCATGCGCGCGATGTCAACGTTCGGGGCGAGATTGCGAATTCGCCCCTGCCGGTGTTTCCGGATCCAGCACCGTGGCTAAATCCACCGCATCAACGAACAAGACTCGACCGTCAGGCCTGTCAGGTACCCCGAGCTGCACCGATCGAGACGGGGGCCTGATCACGTCGGGGAATGCCAGGTCAGAAGAGAGGATCAAGTGTCTCGAGCGTCTGGTTCAGCATCTTCTCGGAGATATACCCATGGATCTGAACAATCTCCGCCGAATGGCGGAAAAGGCCAGCCAGAGGGCGGGCACAGGAAGCGATGTCAGCAGCGTCAGAGGGGGCACGGATGATCTTGACGACTTGACACTTGAAGATGAAAACTTCACTGTAAAGACGTTATCCCAAAGCACGGCCCGTAAGCATCATCTGCGCGTTCTTACTAGACAGACGGGGGTTGACTCGAGAACACAGACTACTCTGGCGAATTCTCGCACTGGAATTTCTCACAGAAGCTGAGGCGTAGGCTCAGCCAATGCATGGACGCGGACATCGCCGTACCAACGATCAAGAAAGATTTGCGAAATGCCACAGGCTCAATGCCACCGCCGCCCGGCCGGATCATGCCCCGGGGCAAAGCGAGCATGAGAATCCTCGAATACTGGAGAGCCACGCAGCTTCAATCACCGAAGACGCTTGTTCAAAGTGTGCTGAGCTGCCTGCCTCCTCGTGCAGTGTCGAGCTTCCTTGTGCAGATTTACTTTCAATTTGCCCAGGTGAACTGCTTCTACGCCGAGGAGTCCTGGGTGCAGAAGAAGTTAGATTTTCTCTACGACGCGCCAGGTCATGTCACCAGCGAGGACTCGGCATGGGTGTGTTCAGTACTCATGGTGCTCGCCATTGGGACACAGTTCGCACATATGGCAGCAGGCCCTCTCAATAGCACGGGAAGTGGCATCGAGAATGCACCGACTTTGCCCGGTGGTGCGGACTCGGATGTCGGGGTGACGTTCTACCAGATGGCGTCGAAGCTGATCCCTGATATCATCACCATCGCTTCTATGGAAAGCGTTCAGGCTTTCCTGCTGCTGGCGCACTATGCACTTCCTCTGGATACTCAAGGCCTGGCCTATACCTACCTGGGGCTCAGTATCAAGATGGCGATTCAGAATGGCATGCACAGGAGGTATACTGGGACGGACCTAGACGCATGGACAGTCGAAACAAGGAACCGCCTCTGGTGGACGGCATACACAGTCGAAAGGTGAAGATGCCTACTATTTTTTCTTGTCTCCTGATCAAAGCTGACGAGGCTCATAGGCGGGTGAGCGTGCTTCACGGCCGGCCTGCATCGATCGCCCCAACAGAAGTGGACGCTGAGTTGCCGAAGGATTTGACCGGGTTTAGGCAACAGGACGAAGTCTCGAACTTCAGAAATATGTCTGCTCTCATAGACATGACATTACGCCTGGGTGACGTCGCGAATGCAATGTGAGTCATGGCGACAACTCCGGAGACCCTTTAACAATGCTAATGACGTCTGAAGAACACTGCTACGGAGATGTCCCAAGAATCTCCAGTCCACATACTTTGAACGCATCGTTGACATATGTCAAAGCCTTCGGACATGGTGGTCAAATCTTCCTGCAGACGTTCGAGACTCATCTCCGTCGTCTCCTCTCTTCCGTTCCAACGTGCACCTGAAGCTTTGTCTTCATCTCAATGACATCTTCGTCGGTCGACCATTTATTTTCTCCTACACGAGCGGTGCCTCCCCGGTCTCCGTGTCCTCACCCGGCACTATTCGACGACCGGATACCAGAGACTCGTCGTCAATTGACAAAACCCCCGAGACAGACCGCCCACGGAACCGGGCAGCACTCGTCGGACGAGCTGTCCAAGCCGCCATAAATGTCATCAATCTTCTTCGTACCCTGTATGAGACCACCGGCCTAGCTAGGTCGAGCTACACCGAGTTCAGCTCATGTCGTGCTGCACTGCTCGTCATGCTTGCACAAAGCGTCAATGGGCCTCAGACCATTGAGCTGAAGGAGGCTATCGATCATGGTATGTCGCTTATCCGAGGCATGGCAGCTGGAAATGTCTCCACCCAGTCGGAGACCAGTGTCATCGAGGCTTTAGAAATTGCTGTTAGAAGATTGCACGAGATGCAACAGGTTCAAGACGTCACTGAGGGTGAAAGGCAACCTCACCCTGCGACCGAACCAGTCGAGATCTATGAGGAGACTGACGCAGGTAAGAGCGGCTACGAGCGCTTTCGGGAGTGGGCTTCCTTGTGGCCTGCACCCAGTGATGGTCCTCGAGAAGAGGGGGATCACGGTAAATCAACGCCATCACTATCCTTCGCCGACACCAGGACTTCATCATCTTGCACGTCCTCTGGAGGAGGAGCTGTAGAGCGCTCAGCATGGCCGCCCCCAGTAGCTGCCATGACAGAGCATAGTCCCGAATCTGCAAGGTGGCTGACCATGGTGGATCCGGCGGGAATAGGAATTGGCATGGAGCAGCTGGATGACCTTGGGCTTTTCGGCGGCTTTCCTGAGCTTGGAGCATTGGACGGTTGGCCTGGCCTCACCTGAGGCCCCCCCTCCAGCTGGCCTCGCAACGGCGCTGGGAAAGCTGACGATTGGAAAGAAGAAAGAACTCATGGACCTAATTTTCTTCGATGCTATCTCAGATACCTTCTAAGTCCGTCATCCGCGACAAAAATCTAAAAGCAGATAATCAACCTAATATTACATTCTTAGCAGCCTGAATAGGATCGCACTTCCTCTTCGGCTTCTTAGTCTCACCGCTCTCTGCAGCAGCCTCCGCCTCCGCCTTATCCTCTGCATCGAACGCGTACGCCTCGGTGAAGTCAACTTCTGCTGGCTTGGCGAACTTCGTTTTGTACCAGAGCTATTGTCTTGTGTCAGCACGATGCTCATCAGAGGGGTTTGTGCTGAGATAAACGGCTCACCTTGTATACTAGGAAGTCAAAAAGGAAGAGTGGGCACGCCAAGTACACCGAGAAGAAGCCCTTCGCAGTTGGTGTGCCATCCCCGAACAGAGCGAGGTAGAACTCGCAACCCATGATGAAGAAAGTGCACAAGATGGCCAGATATTGCAAATATGGAGCGAAAGGAGCTCGGAATGGCAGAGTCTTGGGATCGATGCCCTGGGCTGTAAGGGCGCGGCGGAAACCGATGTGAGTGGTAAGCATGCACAGCCAGCCCATGAAAGTAGCTATCGACACCTGGATAAAAGCATAGTCAGCTTACATCCCCTAGTAGCGTTGCCAAACTAGTAAAAAACTCAAGCTCACCAAAGACGAGAACCAGTCGTATACAACGATGGCGGTCGAGTTCACGTTCAGATATGCAAGCCCTCCACCTAGACTACCGCTGATGAGCAGCGCCAGCCATGGACGACCCCAGCTATCCTTCTTGCCAAAGATAGGGTGGATCAGCGCGATGTCGGCCAGGGCCGTCAGCGACCGACTCGAGATGTAGAAGCTTGTGATGCAGCAGCTGATCACGGTCAAGAAGATGAAGCCATTAATAGTATTTGCCAGCCAGTATTGGTCGCCCAGCTTTAACGCAATGACAAAGGGACTTCCGATCGTGCCCTCGCCATTGACCAGATCCTCATTGTTGTGAGGGACGCACATGCCCACCAGCCAGATGTTCAGGATGAAGAATAGGAAGATACGCCAGAAGATGGGCATGACAACCGATTTGATGGTCTTGCGTGGCTTGATAGCCTCGCCGGCGATGATGGCGATGTGCTGTGCAGAGCCAAAGCTGAAACCTGCCTGGACGAAAGCTTTTGACAGACCCTTCATGTCCGTGAATGCCCCGGGATCCTTCCAATACTTGAACTCGATCGGGCCATGTGTGGCAGCGACACCACCAGAGGTCATGATGAACATGTACGCAATGACGACGAAGATGGCGAGGATCTTGAACCAGCTCATGCCGTACTCGATGTGTCCGTACATACGAACAGGGAACACGTTGGGAACGGCGGTGATGACAAGAAATATGGTGATGTAGCCAGCCAGTGGGATCTTTTGCCAGCCATCCCAGTACTTGAGAACGCTGACGGCAGCGGTGAGCTCCGCGGGGATGATCATGACCCACTGGAACCAAAAGTTGACGCCTTCTGCGAAGCCCAAGGCAGGGTCGACGTACTCGGAAGCCATGCGGATGAACCCTCCATGGACGGGGCGATAGGTTGACATCTCGCCGATGGACATGTACAGGACCCAGACGATGAATGCTTGAAAGGTGTAGGCGACAGCAATCCCTCCCGGCCCAGCAGCGTTCAGAGCCGTTCCCGTGCCAACCCAAAGACCGGTGCCGATTCCAGCGCCAAATGTCATGAACATGATCTGTCTCTTGGTGAGCTTGCGGGCGTATCCGGCCGTGTCGACGCCATTGCCAACGGGCACATCGACAACCGTGGTGTCACCCTCACGGCTAGAGGTGTTACCAAGCTCGATGTCCGTAACATTCCCGGTCTTTTCTTGCGAGGAGCTCTTCTCGGATGCCATGTTCAGATTCTGTCCCACCGACAAGACTGGAATAAGAATAATAATCGAGATCCGGGTCGGGTGCAGCAGAGGGCTGGCTGACGACGTGGTGTTCTACCGGCGTAGCGACACGAGAGACTTCTTGTACATGTTCAATCCCAGCACCAAGTTTTATTTATGCTCGGGGCTGTGCGTGTCGAGGCAGAGATGAGCCACAAGCTAGGTTGTAGAGCAAATTTCAGGTGATATCCAACGCTGGTCCCTGAGACGGTGGGTCTGTCCAACTGTCCTATGTTCACCGATAGCTGCTACAGAAATCAGCCTTGGGACCAGGGACGCACAGGGACGCACTGAACCCAAGAGCGAGCCTAATGGAGATGGTTGGGCCCGGTACGGTGACTTCGATAGCCGCCAAGCCTCGCTTTGCGGGAGCTTATCATCAATCATCCCCTTGACTCACTATCGCGACTGAGTGGGACCGGCCCGGTCTTGGGTCGCCAGGGAGGGAGGACGAGCGCATGTCTGGGAAGAGGAGCGGTGGCAGGCGTTGTACCTCAATGCTGCTCACCCCGCATCAGGGCTACTGAGACTCGCTCGGATCCGGCTTCTGACCTTGGGCTTGCCGGTCCACTTCCGATGGCCGTGCCGGGGTCTTGTCGCTCCAGTCGACGACTCAGTCCAGGAGCAAAGGGCTCTCTGGTGGGAAACCAGCTCTTTTAAATGTTTCAACATACACATTTCCGACTTCCACCGACTGAAGACCCACGCCATTGATCCATCCCATCAGCCCATTCGATCTCCAGATCGGACTGCCATCGGCTCACCACCAACCCTTCTTGCCAGACCTGCATCGATTGATCCATCATGAGCATTCCGGCTTCCAAGAACGTCGTCTTCGATGTCGTGGGCACACTGGTGGCCTATGACGGGCTCTTTGAAGCCCTAGATGCACGGCTAGGCGACAAGCTCAAAGCAAACGGGATAAAATCCAGGTTGTTGGGCATGTGCTGGATCGAGGCTGCGGAGAGGGAATACACATACCTCTCCCTATCCGGTCGGTACAAACCCTTCTTTGAGCTATTCGGTGCACTATTCTACCGGATGCTCCTATATGCAGGCGTATCAAACCCAAGGGACTTCGCCACAGACGAAGACGTGGCGTGGCTCGTGGGAGAGTGGAAGAAGCTCTACCTGCGGCCAGGTGCCAAGGAATGCGTTGAGAAGCTACGCAATGCCGGGTTCACGGTTTGGTGCTTCACGGCCGGCGACATCACGCGGGTGGGAGGGTACTTCAAGCTGGCGGGAGTTGACATGCCGGCGGAGAACCTGTTGAGCTGCGACACGCAAGGCGTCGCGAAACCCGTGCCGAGCGCATACGAGCCTCTGCTGGAGAAGTTGACCAAGGACGGCAAGAAGCCATGGTTTGCTGCTGCGCATATGTGGGATGTCTCTACAGCAAGGACTGTTGGGTAAGTTCAGACCTGGCAGACTAGATGACGAGGACATCTGGAGGACTGATCCGAGCTAATGGTTCTCACCAGATTCCACGGCGCTTATTCTACGATATTGGAGGCTGAGCCTCTCTGTGAGGTCTTTGGAGAAATGGATGTTGTGGCTCCGACATTGCCTGAGATGGCCGACGGGATTATAGCGGCCACTCAGTAGAATTATTGGTAGACTCATAATGCTCGGGCTTCGTCCTGATCCGTTGGCAGCCGCCGCAAAATTTTGTTCCGGCTGAACTCGTGCTTAAGACTAAAATTGACGATCCAAGAGTGAACTTTAATGGCGGCTGCGTAAATTCACCTCCGACAAGGTCAACTCATCGGGACATGGTAATTAGAGGCATGATCAGCTTCAGCGTCGCGGTTCTTGACTTTCCACTATACTCTACATCTGCAACAATTCGATCTTCCTCTGGCAAGTATAGCTACAACTTACCGGTCCGGCAAAATACAGCATGCTTTGTAGACCGGATATCTGCCTCTTCAAAGAAAGGACTCTGCCGCTTTTGATAAGCTCCGGCATTCGGCGCGGAATCGAGTCTCCGCTTAGTTTTTTTCCTCCACTCACACTAGTTTTGCTCCTTAACTTCGAGGGATAATATAACGACTCCAACCGAGCTTCATACGGGTCAAAGCCCCTTGGGTTGAGGACTATCAAGCTTACCTAAGGCAGCAGTCCCGCTCTTTGCAAGATGGCACCCTCTGCACTTCCCGTGGCCAACTCTACGAAGCCTTTCTGGAGGACCGAACTCCATCCACTCGATAATCACCGGAGCACCCCTGAGCTCCCATCAAAGACCGATATCGTTGTCGTAGGAGCCGGTTATGCTGGGGCTTCAGTTGTCTACCACATCTTGCGACACTGCACAGAGCAGGGTACTTCACCACTCTCGATAGCCATTTTGGAGGCACGAGAGGCTTGTTCGGGAGCCACGGGTCGAAATGGTACGAAGTCCGTCAACTCCCAATGAAGCCCTCCCCCACTAATAACGTTTAGGCGGGCATCTTAAGCCTGATCCGTACAACCGGCCGTCTTCTCTGGCCGTGACTCATGGCGTAGAAGTGGCAGCGGAGTGTGCCGCTTTCGAGGCCGAGACATTGAAGGCGGTCAAGACGGTCATCGAGGAGGAACGAATTGAGTGTGACTTCGTGCTCACCCGGGCCGTAGACGCATTGATGACCGACGCTATTCATGAGAAGATGAAGGCCGGCGCAGAGCTTCTCCGAAAAGCCGGCGTGGATGTCATGAAGGATGTCTTCTATGAGGGTGACCCGGTGAAGGCAGAGCAGCTGTCCGATGTGAAGGGGGCAAAAGCTTTACTGAGCTACTCGACCGGTCACCTGTGGCCGTACAAGCTCATAATGGCGCTGCTGCAGAAGGCAGTGGATGCTGGTGTCAACTTGCAGACGCACACTCCTGTCATAAGTGTTTCTGAAACTGCTGACGAGGGGGGTTATTACTCCTTAAAGACCAAGGATAGAGGAAGCATCAAGGCCAGGAAAATCATATACGCCACCAACGGATACACGTCATCAATTCTGCCCGAGTTCGAGAACAAGATCGTGCCGTCAAGGGGGATATGCAGCCGCATCGTGGTTCCGGAAGATAAGAAACCGGCACCCTTACTGCCCCACAGTTATATGATGCGCTGGTCACCCACAGAATATGAGTACATGGTTCCTAGGCTAGACGGTAGCATCATCGTCGGTGGTGCCAGGTCGAAGTTTTATCGGGATCTTGACAGCTGGTACAACAACGTCGAAGACGACAAGCTAATCACCAGTGGCAACGCACACCACCACTTTGACGGGTACATGCAGAAGTATTTCAGGGGTTGGGAGAACTCAGGAGCGTACACAGAGAATGTCTGGACAGGAAGTGAGTGTCTCCCAGCTCCAGCTCACACTGATCAAGGACCAATATAGCTAACGTTTTACCAGTCATGGGATACTCGTCAGATAGCAGCCCTTTCATCGGTGAGCTGCCGAGTCGGCCAAATCAGTTTGTCCTTGCTGGCTTCACAGGTCATGGCATGCCGCAGGTATTCTTATCAGCGAAGGGTGTGGCGAAAATGGCGGTTGGCAACATAAGTTTCAAGAACACGGGTGTCCCAAGGATATACCAGGTGACACCTGAAAGACTGGCTAGCAACAAAAATGCTGTCATGGACAGCTGGGTGGCGCATACCTCGGCTCCATCGAAGCTCTAATCTAGTAATGCCCGTCCAGGGAGTTGAAGAATTCAGCCTGGTTATTTCACTCCCTGTCCATGGTCATGATGATCCTGTGAAGTACCACGATATTTATTGGTAGTACTCCATCAGTATCTTGAGTTCCCTGCTTGGGTCGATACGATATCTTCGTTTCATCCTCCCCTTATACGAATGGCTTTAAACTATCTAGTCGTTACTAGCTAAGTCAAATTCAATCATGAAAATCGAGAGCCGTATGGCGTGGTGTGACGCGTACTTGATGTTCTTTGGTTCGTAGTAGCAACACCGTCCCTCCCAACTACCAATCGAGAGCTTTCGCCACCTTTTCTTGTTGGGGCATACTTCGCAGAGCACGAGTCTCAAAGCTTATTTCCTCGTCTCCCGCCTCATTAGATCTCCTTGTCAGCTCGTCCCCAGACATATTTTCCGTATTTCTTGAAACTTGGCGTCACACCCTTGCTCGCCGTTAGTTGATACTCCATGTCACTCAGAACAAAGTCCCAACTCCTCCACTGGCCGTCCGCTTCTATCCACACTTTTCTTTGGGTCACATTCACCTCGATCCGCCGTCCATCCGTTGCAGCTTCGTAAAAATCCTCATCCGTGACATTGAAGCCAAGTAGTCCGAGACTGGGCAAGTTGCGGCCGAAAATAAAACCAAAGCTCTTGCTGATGACACATTTGACGCTACATCCTTTGAGGGCACTGACCGCAACGTCCCGCGACGACCCTACGCCAAAGCCGTGTCCGGCAACGACGACTGCCGTTGACCCCGGATATGACCCGATGGTATTCCTGAAATCAGGATGAGTGTACTCTAAACAGTGTCGTCCGAAGTCCTCATCCGTTACGCAGGTAGTCAGTACCGCACCCGGGGCGAGGGCGTCAGTGTCGGTGAAGTCGCCTAGCGTGATTATGGTTGACTCTATCTTGTCAAGGCAATCGTTTGGAATACCTGATCTAGATGTGTCCGTATAAGACTTTGCCAATGATGATGTTGAGTTGACAAGGCTCGGCTCCACGTAAGTCACTGGGTCGCCAAGTGATGGGGACTTTTGCGAATACACATTCTCGTCCCAGTCGAAATCCATCTCAGCCAGGAACGGTGTGGGATCGGTGACTGTCAGTGAAAAGGCGGATGCGGCGCACACCACAGCCGAGGAGAGGTTACCAAAAGCACCTAAGACAGGATCTGTCAGTTCAAATCTTCAATATTGCCTTTTCAGGAACAGCTGACCTGGTCCCATCCTGTTTTTGAAATTCCTATTCTGCGAACTAAGCCACGTCTCTCCGGCCTGTGCTTTTTCAGCCGATAGGCCCACACAGGATGAGCACCCAGGTGGTCCCCGAGTGAACCCGGCCTCCTCGTATATCTCGAGCAGACCTAGCTGAGAAAGCCTGTCGACAATAGGTAGAGATCCAGGAACGTAGTGGCGCTTCCCCGGGGCCAGCGGTAGCCCCTTCTTGAGACCCGCTTTGAGTACCAGTGCCCCAAGAACAATCTCTTCCTCTGTCGTTGTGCACGCGCCAATGAAGACACCGTCGACCTTCATGCTGACCTTCTCGCTGACTGGCACGACATGGTCTGGCTCAGGATATATCGCGATGGTGTGCTCGACCTTACCTAGATCGATGATGTACTCGCCGGCATACTCGGCGCCGTCATCGGGCCGGAAATCCAAGCTATTGCTCTTGTTGGTCCTCATCCGCCTCTTCTCCACATAGGCTTTTGTGACCGGGTCAGGCACCAACACCCCAGTCACGGCGCCAAATTCGGTGCACATGTTGCAGATGGCAAATCGCGCGTCGATACTAAGATATTTCGTGCCTTCTCCGCTGAATTCGACAATTCTCTCTGGAGCGACAGTGTTCCGCTTCAGCTCCCTCAAAATGTGCAAGATGACATCCTTGCCCGCGATGCCGAGTCCAGGCTTGCCGACAAACTTGATCTTGATGCTCTCGGGAATCTTGAACCATGTCTGGCCCAAAGTCAGCCCCATCATCACATCCGCGGCTCCCAAGCCGATGCTGAGACATCCCACTGCACCAGCGGAGCAGGTGTGGCTGTCACTTCCAATACAGAGCACCCCGGGTTCCGCACGCTCCCTAACAAACTCAGTGTGCGTGATGGTATAGTTCATGCCCTGGTACTCGGCCATGAGGAATTGCTTCTTTGCCTTTTCTGCGACGTCGACAAGTGCCTTAATCCTAGACTGATTGCGTATTGTCGGGTGTACGACGTGGTCACCAGCAAGCCAGAAGCGGTCGTTACGCCAGATTCCCGGGTTCCCGAGCTCTTCGTATGTCCGAGCCATAGACGCCCATGACAGTTCTGAAGCGAGGGCCAAGTCAAGACTGACTCGCACGACAGAACCGGTGGAGAGTCCGGTGTCTGGCACAGCGGAGAGGGCATGGTGCGCGAAGATCTTTTGGGCGAGGGTCATGGGACGCGTTTGTGGATTCGCCTTGAAAAGTGTGGTCCTAGATGACGCATCATCGGCGTATTTGAGTGCACTCAAGTGCGCGGAGACGAGGAAGAGAACATCTTTATATTCGGTTGTTGTGCCGGTCGAAGATGTTGTGAGGCCCAAGCTACCATATGAAGGAGAGTCTGTAGCCTTCTGGACCACGATTTCAAGAGCATTGGCTTCTTGATATCTGGAGAGGCCATGTAAAGATGTGATTAAAGCTTGCAGAGCATTGTCGACGCTCCAGCTGTGGACCGATTGTAGAGTATTTGTGATAGTCTTAATAGTGTGGCCTGGTGCAGGGACACTTTTCCCGTGGGAAAAAGGGGTGGCGTTTCACGCCGGATTCCCTCTCTTCGCTGCTTTATAGCGTAGGTGATGGTGTTTCTGTAGACATCTACTCTGGCCTGGATGTCGCTTCCTCGATCTTGTCATTGTTTCTTTGGGTACTGCCTTGATATGAAATATACGGGGCTACCATCAGATCAAAGAGCTTCATGAAGCCTGGTCTTGATGCTCCGAGGTCAACCCATGTCTATTCATCGCGCTAGTCGAGCAGCCAATAATGTCGATTTGTATACAAACAGAAAGTCCTCACAAAGTCCAGAAGAAGGCACCCATCACGCCAGCGAGCAGGGTTACATAACAGAGTATATACCCACTGGCCGCGCCTGATGCCGTCGTGGCGCCAGCGCCGCTGTTATCCGTGGCCCCAGCATTCGTCAGATTGTTGGTAACAGCAAATCCACTGGCAGTCGGCGCCGCGGTGGCCGCGGCGCCTGCGAGTGTACTGTTCACAGGCTGTGCTGCCGCGCCATTGGACGCCGTTGAGTTGCTGGACGCCTGCGCCGTTAAATTGCCCGCCGCATTGGCGTTAGTGTTTGCAGCAGTGACGGGTCCAGGGTTGGTCACGTTAAAGGAGTTGCCCGCTACGACGTTGTTTGCCAGCCCCGCCGATTGCAGCACGGAGTTGATATCGAATCCTGTACGGTTATTCGCCCCTGCTTGAAGGGCCGCGAGTCCAGCTGTGGACATGGAGCTCGTGTCGACAAGGACCTGGGTGTACCTGTGGCTCAGGGGGTTCTGGGCCGGGGGCGCAGGCTGGGTGTAGGTTACAATGGCACTCGTGTTCTTCGTGTTGGTGAGGGTGAACCCCTGCAGGGTGCCGTTGGACGTGGTCATGGTCGAGGCTGAGGTGGAAGGTGTGAGGTCTGTCTGCATCCAGTGGAGAAAGGTATGTGGATTAATCGTCGATGGGATATCAAGATCGATCATGATAACGGTGTAGGAAGTCCCATTCAGCTGAGACTTCGTGGCGAGGGTCGGCTGGTTCGCAGTTGCTGATCTGTGTTAGTTGTGGTGGTCTTCTGAACTATCTCCATTAATCTTGTCGTTCGCGAACTCACTGGCTTTGGCTACAACGGCTCCGTTCGTGGCGGCCACCTGTCCGTACACAACCATCAGGTCAGTGTTAGACGCAGGCGTGAAGCCAGACGGTGTGAACCCGGCGACCAGCGCCGCACCGGTACCGAGAACTATTAAAGGATGTGAATGCATTCTGAGTAGTAGGTATGATGAGGAGGCAGACGCAGGACAATTCTATCAGGAGTGGAAGGGGAAAAAATTACAGAAATTTCAGCAACACTTCGTCGAACTTTCTCGAATCTTTGCAGAAAAGCGCTTTTAAGGCATGTTCTCGAGATTCACAGCTAGTCTTCTAAATATATGATTGATACCTTATTGCTTGGACCCACCGTCTGAGATTCCATGTTTCCAAACGCCATCCTTCTTGCGCCATACACCGCAACTGTTCGAGATACGTTGGGGTCCGCTGTACTGGGGTCGAATACGCCTAGGTTTCGAACACTGACGAGGGCCTGTGAGACACCGCGCAGCCACAGGACCCACTCGCTCAGCAAGAGACGCTGCCGCAGATGCTTGTCAAGCCTACCACACAATAGCTCTCGACGCGCGGTTCTTGTTTCGGCCACATAGTCCCAAGCTTGGCAACTGGCAACAGTCGACACAGAATTGACATTTTACGCGGACGATCTACTCCGTTCTAGGGATACAGTAACGAAAACATACATGCCACCCTCTACATCGGCTCGTCTCTAATGAGCTACTATTCCGTGACAGGAAGAAGGGACTTCTTATTACAGCAAATATTCTAGTTGTCATGTCCCATTCGTTCTAAAAGCCAGGGCTCGTGGGATATTCGCTATCCTGTTGAAGGTACCTAGTTGAGCCCTCCACGGTAGCTTCATGGTACTTAGAAAGATGTGCAACTTTAGTCATCAGGCTTCAGACATCATATCAGTCGGTCACACGGACTTAGCTCATATGCCTCTCAGAAAGTTGGCCGCACCTGGTTGAGAATATTCTTCAGATAAAATTATATTTTGCTCGTAGTATTAGGAGTTTGTCTCCGATTTTCCCGTCAGGTGCTCAAGAAGTCCTCATTCCCCCAACTTCTTCAAGACGTCGCTGGCGTTACATTAGTTGTAGTAAAGGTTGCACAACCTGCTCCAGTCGGGTCAACGGTAATCTGAGCCGCATCATCGTGTCCACTTTGGCAAGCGCCACCACTCGCGACCATCTGCTTGTTCTGAAAACTGACAAACTGGGTGTTGGTCGAAGCACAGTCCTCAGCCAGGAATGTTGTGCCGTTGAAGCCCACGCAAGTCTGCTTGTCGACCAGGTCCGATCGGAAATCCGCGGTGAATGTCCTTTGGACGAGCAGGACATTCTGTCCATTCAGGGTGGATGGAGTCATTTGCCTGTCGGCGGAGGTGTCCACACAAGCAGCATCGACAATCTCGCCTGGAAATGGATTCAATCAGTTTTAACTACAATATAACGTGTGTAATTGCTGCTCACCATTGTTCCGGAAGGTTAGACACTCGTTACCAGGCACGCCGTTGACCTCTTTGAACACCATTGTCGTCGCACCCTCCTGAACTGCTCCAGTCGCTGCTGCAGTCGTCGAGGCAACGGGAGTTCCTGCCTTGGCACTACCTTTACCCTTTCTACCATGTATGGTCGCAGCAGATGCACCGGCAATGAAAGCGAGGACGACAGCAGGCTTCATTTTTCTACATCCGTAATGTGACTTGCAATCATAGACTAGGATGCGCAACACTCGGTGTGAAAAGGAAGTTGGGTACGACGCGTTAACGAATGGCAGTAATCTGAACGAATGAATGTAATGAGGAGCGGCGTTTGCCTTGTCGACCAACTTTTCTTATTTAGAGAAGATGTCTAGTATCACCTTATATATAATTATTCTGCCATCCGTACAATAAATGAGGGCTTTTACCCACGATTCACACCTCGCTCCTAAGACGAGTCAAGTCAAAGCTTGCACTTGCCCAAGGATGTTGTCGATCAAACCCACGCCTACTACTGTTTCGATGTAGTCTACTTAAGTAGACCATCCACTGTAACCCCCTTCGTATGGAAAAAGAGACATCAGCACGCACCCGTTGAGAAGTCCTCAATCGGTAGCATGTGGTCAGATCTCTACACACGGCGAAGCACAGCGGTCCTTATACCCAACCAAACATTTGGGAATCCAAATTTTCTGCCTTTTCCTTTTGCGTTCTACAGAAGAATGAGCATTCTAAGAGTCGCTTATCCATATTTTTTTTATTAAAATGCCAAGTGTTGTAAGAGCCTCATAAAGCAAGGAAGGATTCAGGAGTCAAATGTCTCATGTGTTGGTGAACGACCCCTGATAGTGCCAGAGATCGTCTCAACTTCACCGTAACAACCTGGTACGCCCCACAAGATTGACTGTAAATCTACTCCGATCATATGCGCTCATTCAAGCTTGTTTTACTGATTGCAAACATCTCTACGAGGAACTTTGCAGCCCGCGCACACTTTTGGCCCCCAAAGACATTGTTACTAAGTGAGGATCTAGGAATATTGGGGATAAACCATAGGCGGCAGAATCCAAGTTACAGTACATTTGAAGAATAGTGAAATACAAGAAAAGAAAGAAAAGAAAGGAGAGGGGCGGTCAAGGAAGATTTAGCGTACTGAAGTGATCTCCTCGATCATACTTTGTTGCTTACTGCTGAGATGAATGCGTCTAAATGCCCCGCTGAGCACTCGGGCTATGTGAACATTCATTGATGTCGTAGTTGATAATTATATACGACATTATTCCACCTGCAGTACCACGAACTGTCCACATGTCATTCCTTAACACCCATGATGTGCCTGACGCCTTCGATAGTCTGGACCGTCTTGTTCTCAATATCAGCATCTACGTTAACGCATAGCTTCAATTCCTGGTCCAGCCTCCCAGCCCCTATCACCTTCTTGGCAAAGGCGTCGAACGACGTCGGGAAACTTGTCATTGTCATCGGGTTTGGTGACTGAAGGACCGGCAAATCTTTCTCGTCCTCTTCTTCGTCTTCATCTTCGCCGTCTAGGGGAACAAAAATGACACCGGTACCATAGTCACCCACAGCTTTTCTTATAGCGATCTTGTGCCAAGCATCCTCTTCGGGATGGGTTAACACCATCAACGCCGGATTGGCGCGTCGTGGTCGCTCTGTCTCGGACAGCGTGAAGACCGTATTGGTACCCGGGGAGAGCGTAAGGGGCGTAAACGTGCTGCTCGGTGGTATTGCAGGATGCGCAGAATCAACTGATGAAATCGAAGGATCTGAGGTGATCGAGCCCGTAGACCCTCTGCGGCTGGTCGAGGTGGAAGATGCACCGCCACCGAACCCAGTGAAGCCCTCAGTAGCAGGCCTAGGCTCTTCTGGAAATAGTAGCCCCGTCCGCGTCAGTTTCGAGAGCACATGAGTTGGTAGCGCGCTTTGTTCCAGGTGTCGGTTCTGCGGCAACCTGCACACGTCGAACCTTGTCGCCCAATACCAGATCCCTCAACATTTGCGTCTGGAACTGTTGCGCGCGAGGCCCCGACACTAGCGGCCTTGGCTGAGAACTGTCGCCTTGGTAAAGGGGGCGGGACAGTGTGCTGGCCACGGACCGGGGGATCTGCACTTTTTCCAGCAGCTCCAGTGGAACTAATGATGAGAACGATATACTTGGATGGCTTGCGTGTGTTTTCCGACGAGTCCAGGAACTGATCAGGGAGACGATGGAGTAGGACTTGAGGCGTCGGGGGCCGCGGTGGAACTTCCGAGTCTGACATCTTAGCTACTGAGGATGAAGAGTATAAGCAGACTTAGCTGAGTAAGAGGTCTCCTTGAAGCGCCTTCCTTCTTGATGTCTCAAAGTACACGCAGAAATGGAATCCTTGGCATAGGTACTGTAAGTACAAATTGCTCAAGTGATGGTCTAGTCCCAGACACCCATCAAGGAATCATACTGAACATAAACAAGTATTCTCTAGTGCTGAAGGTTCCTCACAGTCCATGAAGTCATTATTGATTGTCATTATTCCTGGCTCATGGATCGTGAGTTTCGTCTCTTACTAACCTGAAAGCAAAATCCTGGAGACCCTGATTAGCGGTCTAGCGAAATCGTCAGGCCTATGACCACTTTAATGCTTCACTAATTGCGTATTCTCGAGGAACGTATCCTGATTATCAGCCTCCAGATATGCTTGAGAGGTCTCGAGTGAACTATGGGGTCAGGCGGGAGAATTATCCAAGTCATCTCTGGGCGTCACCACAAACCAATCGCACGTAGAAACTCGTATACTGATTCTGAAACATCCAAGGATCAATAAAGAAAGACAGGAACTACCCGCGCCTGCAAAAATTTGTTCAAGTGACGTGTATCCTGTGTCCCTAGCAACTCTGTTCTCGTTCCGAAGGTGGACTATATTGGACGAGCTCCGTATTCGAGGTGCTCACTACTCTGAGCATAACCTCAGAGGAATATATGGTCACAAAGGTGGCACTATCTACGGACGAAGGTCACTTTTCGGTTCAGAGGAGAAGCAGATAAAGAGAACGGTGCATAGTTATCTGTATGGACATTGATCGCACATTGACTCCAGTGTTACGATCCTGTCCTTGTCTAATCAATTACCATTTGGCCAGGACAGGAATTGCTTTGTTTTCACTTAGTCGAACCGGGGATCATGATGTGACGGTCCTCATTCTGAGCACTTCATCCGAAGCACATAATGGCAAGAGCCGGCTCAAGTGCTTGATGGCATCCAACCTCACTTCACGTATGTACACCATGCCACGAGGATATCTAAAGGCAGCTCGAGTTGCCCATCGTGACTCATCCCCTGGCTAGCAAAAATGACGAGTCGCCACACATATCCTGAAACTTGTGATGGGGCACCAGAGCTACCCCGTGGCCTTATATTTGCAGCAGTAGTGCGGGCTCACCACAGATATGAGGGTGTGAGGAGGGAGCTGAGTGGCTGCAAGTACAGATTCCATGCTGATCCAGAACCGTCAGGGTTCTTCGGAAAGCAAATTATAAGCATAACATTTCGGGAACTTGCAGCACAGCTACGTATTCCGAGTCAGAAAAAAGAGTACCTGGTCCGGAACCTAGCTTTTGCATCCGATAAAGAGCATTTTAAGGTAGTATGCATATGGGTAAGGTTTTTACAGCGGTAAGTGATCGGATCCATCTGCTGGTGACTGCATGAGCAGGCTGGATTTCGCGTCGAGATGTTTCTGAGCAACTTTTTCTGAAAGCGAGCCGATCGCTGAGGGATTGCATGACAGGTATTCATCGCGATCAATTCTCGACAAAGTAGACGTGTGTACTGTTACTGGGTATGCTAGCAACGGAGCCTTGAGACCGTGTGTTGGGAGACTTTAGGGTGCGTGCCTAATAATCGAGGCAAGGTTGCATTGTGAAAGTCACCTGAAGAAAATGCGGTATCGGATGCATCTCACGCGTGAGAATGCAGGAAACAGGTCATGAGACGTAGGAATAAGGGTCGGGGTGGGAAGTTAGGTTGGCCACAGGAAGCCACACTGTCGGGGTCGTTCTCTGAGAGACAGCTGCCCTGACTTTTATCGAGTTTTCGAATATAGTATTGCCGCCTCTTCTAGCCCTGCTACCGACAATACTTACCAGTCTTGAGGGTGACTTATTTGCAGTCAAAGAAGGGAGCGACTGGGGGGTCTCTGAACTTGTCATCCACATCGAAGCTCTGGGCTACCTGGAAGAATGCTCAACCGAGACATCGCTGTCATTTGCGGGCGATCTGGGTATATCACGAGCACGTCGACGACGTTGATCAGCTTCTTGATGAGATCCATGGACCAATATCATGCCAATCATGACGGGTAACTTGTTGGACTGTTGCTGGTGATGGCGAGGCCAGGTCCGGAGAGTTCCGGGTTGTCTATGTCGAGAGCCCTGGACACTCACAAATCCACTCATTCCATTTGCACTGCCCAGAGGATACATCAGCAAAGCCTCTCTGTAGACGTAGACATACTTTGCCATATAGGGAAGAAGGTGGGCAGGGGGGTGACTCAAGCATCCGGTCATGAGGCTGCAGTGTTGACGTCGATAATACGAGGATACCCTCTGCACTAGTCCCATTCCTCGGTAGGAATAGAGTCGAAAGTAGCCGCAAATGTAATAGCTTGTTAACAAAGTCCGAGAAAACAAGGCAGGGAGAAGAAGTGAAGAGGCTGGCAGAGCAGACGAGGGGGGGGTCAGGCAGTGCATCACTGCTCGAACCGGTAGGCCAGCTAAATTAGAAGTATGGCAGATGGATACGCATGTCTTACAATCGAACATGCTAAAATAGCGGGGCACATAACCGGTCGGGCAGTATACAGTGTACATGGTTAATGAAGGAGGTGGTGTTGACGATCACGGAGGGTGTTAGGCTCGAGGGCGCAATTAGCAGGGCTGCGCGAGTAGGGGCCATGACACGGACTGATCGCACGATGAGTGACGAGGGCGGCTCGGGCAGATGCATTTACATGTCGCAAGCGTGATCTAGTGTTCAGAGGATCTCCTGCAGGTCAACGATAGGGAGTAACTGTAGGCGACGAATACGTGGTTGAGATGATGGCATCGATGCATCTGGCTAATACAAGGAGTTTGATCCGTTGAAGAACTGGAGTGTAGCATTCGACGCCGGCTGAGCTTTAGAATAAGCGGGAATGAGCTTGGGAATAAGATCCGCACAGGTGGCAACAAGGTGACGACGATGATCAGTCTGGACCGTGAGCGAAGGACTTGACAAGGAAAGGCCATTTGTTCAATATGACCGTGTGAGAAGGGATACTTGAAGGTACGAGTGCCGTCGAACCTGAAGATGGTGAATGCGTTTTCTGGGGGAGGGATTGTGTGACCTGACTGGACCAGATGGAGAAGGGTAACGATCATCGACAAGGGATATGGTGGTGGGTAGCAGATGGAAGGATGGGGGTCCAGAGGTTAATAATGGTGGTGTGCAGAATGGCCTAGTGATGAAAGATAGAAAGAACCCTTGTTTAACTTTGCCTTTGATTTCTTACGGCCAGATGGTCTGTACTCTGTCCTGGTGGTGCGTGGGGCGTGCATACGGGTGGTGCGTGGAGGCTGACTGACAATCCCGAACGGTCCAGCTCCCTCTGGACTCACACAACCCAGGGATTACAGGCTCGATTGGCTGGTCATGACCTGATCGGCCAGACATGGTATAGCGTTAATGATCTGCTGATCAGCACAGTGATCTTGTCGATGCCGAAAGGAGTGCATAAATCTGGGGCCCCTGAGATTAGAACGTGGGCCAACAGCAAGGCGCTAGAGAAGCAATACCAGCTTCAAGCCCAACCGCCCCGTCATCATCCTTTGACGGGCGAGTGGCTGTGGTCGGGATCATCTGTAGGGCCTCAGAGGCCCGAGGGGCGAAGGAGGGAGGGCGGAACCTCGACAAAGTCACTATTTGGGTGCCGGCATGTACGGAAGTACTCCGGTACAGTCTCCGCTATGCACCTTTGAGGACAATTAGCCCTTCACAACACCCCATCGTCGATGTGACCCTCCCGGGCTCTCTCCTGCGGGAAGTGCAGGGCGATGATCTCCGGTGAACACCCGCAGTGATGCGAAGCGAGGTCGCCCTGTAGATTGCCGCTTCAGTATCCAGTCAGGAGTCTCCTTTTCTGAATGTCATTCTCGAGATCATCATCAGTGGACTCATCTCATCGCCGGTCCCTTGGCGGCCATGCCTTCTCTGCGCCCCTCAGCAGTGACGAGGATGAGAGCGGAGAGGCGGCACAAAGGGCCACGGGAAGCCAAGCGTGGCATTTTCTATAAACGCGCGAGCCGCGAGTATATCCTCAAGCACGAGGCTAGAGATGTTGTCGCACAGACGGCTCGCATCGTGCACCGACCTTGGACGACGTGCAGTCGGGTCTTCCCTTGCGAATGTGGCCGGGGCGGGTTCCTTGTGCGTATGTTGGTTCAGCACCTCCAACGCCACGAGCCGTCGCAAGAACGGGCATTCTTCAGGGGTGAACCTGGTCTTTCACTCGACCAACGGCATTTGCTGCTACGGTACCAGTGACCTCGTCCCCTTCGCATGTCTGCAAACCGCTACGGAGGACATGGCGGCGACCAGGTCGACAAGCGAGATCTCACTGCCTGAAATCGCACACTCATGCACGGCTTGCAGCATCGGGCACAGATTCCCGAGGTTGCGCAAAGACAACGGGTGGGCGATCGCACTGTCAGTGGTGGCAGCGAGGGAGTGTCCGCGCGATAAGCGTAGTCGTACAGCAGCCAGGAGGCGTCCCGACAAGACTCTTGGACAGGTCGCGACGGGCGGTCTAGGCTGAGATGGCCTGCGTATATCTTCTAGATCAGATGAGACAGCGGGACTGGCGACTCAGCATCTGACTGAATAACCGCCGGCCTGAGACTTCGCGTTGCCTTTGCCGTCAGACCGCTCGACCTCGTCGCCGGCCCCGGCCGCCATGAAGGACGATTCACTTCTTGTCGAGCTGCCCTTGTGCCGTCCACCCCCCGTGGAAGATGCCCGCCCGCCCGTCCTTGCAACTCGTGCGTAAGACAGCCATCCATCATGGCGCTTACCTACCTACAGGCCTGCAGCGACATCTAGATATCGACAGCAGCCACACCTTCCCGGATCATCCTTCCCGTGATCGTAGCTCATGACCCCGCGGGCCTTTGCCCCGCCACGGCGAGTCCCCTTCCCTTTCGAGCCGGTACGAGGCAGACACTGGTGATGGAGGGCAGCTAAAAGGGTTCTAGCGAGCCGCTTAAGGGTCATCTCAGCTGTTGTCGACCTACTTCACGACCCTGGTTTGTGCCCTACCTCAGCGGGGGTGGTGTGAATTCAACGTTGGAGGGGCGAATTTCGGACCGGAGAGAAAGTCGGATCCGGCTCGAAGCCGGCGTCGCTGTATCTTCTGCTTACCCCGAGAACTACGCCCTGCTCCTTGGCGTCGACTTCGTCATATCGGATGCGATGTCGATCTCATCGTGACCAACGCTGCCGCTGCACTACATTAGCATCGAGGACCAGGACCTTCCGGGGCATGGCGGGTATGCCCAGCCGAGTGGGTACCGGCGTGATGTCTCGGGGTAGCGGCCGCTTTGCGAAGATGTGTCCGCTTGACAATGCAACGGTGAGCACCCTGTTGAAGGGAATATGCAGTCTGCGGTTTCACTGCGGCCCAGCCATGACACCCCCACCCCCCAGCGTGATCAACCGCGGAGGAGACAAGATCAAGAAAATCCATAGAAACAGGACCGCTCCGACCAAGTCCTGCATGAAGGCCACTGACGTGAGGGAGGGAAGACGGTGACGACCTCTGAACCGACAGTGACACTCATGATATTTCGACTTATAATGCTAGCGATTCTGAAGGAATATAGTAGGCATCTTTGAGTAGGGGAGGTATAGGCTTCTGCATTGAGGGAAAGTCTACCACCAGTCACCTGAGAACACTCACCTGGGTAACCCCTAGACCTGGGGCTACCCTATCTCGTCGCGCCGCAGCTCCGTTCCTGTCAGGCCCAAGGTCGAACCTGCATGGCTTCTCTGGTTCCGAGGACAGATCTGGGGGGGGGGGGGGGGGGGGCGGGCGGCGGGGGGGGGGGGGGGGGGGGGGGGGGGGGGGGGGGGGGTGGGGGGGGGGGGGGTGGGGGGG